>CM017326.1:29319560-29469788 GCA_006937295.1 Carpinus fangiana
CAAACCCAGGAAATCACTAACTCAGTAAAAGACTAAGGATTACAAGAAGTTCACACTTACAAAACCTTTGTAATTGACACTCTTGCATAAGACAAGCGACCCACTTGACTTCTACCGCAGTAGCCCTTTCCAGAACATCTGGCACAATTCTTCTACGTGATCTCCTTTCACCGGAACTCCGGTTGACTTCACAACCTTAGATTTATCAAAGAAATAACTAAACTCTAAGAGATTCAATTTAACGCTCACCACATATGATCTCTCTTAGCACACCCTCCGACGAACTCTCTGGGGGTGAAAAATCCGTGCCTCTCTCTTCTATAATGATGTATATATATCAGTACATCAAACCCTAGACCCAGGCCACTAAAAACACGTTTTTGGGCATAATAGGTACGGAGTGTCCGTACAGGTTAATTGGATGTCCGGACATGTCCCTACGGAGCAAAAATATGCTTCCTGGAATTCATGTTCGGACATGCTAGCACCATGTCTGGACATGGCCTGCAGTAGGGAGAAAACAGCATTTTGGAAATGCTGTCCAGCCTTCATCAATAGCTTCGATCGATGGGTATTTATGGTCCAATTGAGCTAAAATTTTGCATGAACGTTCATGACACATGAATCTACATTATGAACGGTGGAGATTTGATTCTGAACATTCTATATCAGTGTTTGAGCTTGTGTACAGTAACCTCTGCATTTTGGAACTGAATTAAGCCAACACAAGAACTAACAAAATGTATATATATATACACACATATTGCATATTTATGCTATATATACCACATTATACATATACTATAGTTTCTATTATCTAGTTATATATAACAACATATTGTTAATTTGCTATAGTTATATGCTATATTGTATATTATGTCTTATATGGTTACGTATTATATATTTATGCTATATATAAATGTATATAGGTTACTCAAAAATTCAAGTTTAAACTCTGCTCGGATTATACATTAAATAATTTAATAGCCTAGTTCGAGTTGAGCCTAACTCGGCTTGAATAGCATTGTCAACGAGCCAAACTTGAACACACATTTCATAACTCGGCTTGAACTCAAGATCAACTTAAATAAGTGTTCTTGTAAACAAATCAGCAATCTTGAAATCCCAAAGCTTAGCTTCACTCGATTACAGCCCTTCTTGGGTGAATGGGTTGGTTAATAATCAAGCTTATATTGAGCTGCCATGCTGGCCATACGTGGTCCAGTGAGTATGGGCATACCATTCCCCCACGCGGTATACCATGGAGAAATATATATAGTAATTCTGGAAATGTTAAAAATGAAGTCATGGAGAATTTTTGGGAGAAAAATAAACTCTACCCGATTATCGTTCGAAACTGTTCAACCATTGCTGGTCCCTGCTTCTCATCTTTCTTTCTTTATCTTTATTCTTTTTATTTTTCAGTTGTTTTGTTTAGATGGATAATATTAATATGATAATGTACGTAAGCGCAATTCATTTTCAACATGGAAAAATGGCTTCTTCTTGCTAATTGGATTGTGTCTAGCTTCTTCATCTTGGACCATTTCTTCAATTGGAGAGCGACTGGTTAGGTGATGGAGGATTAATGTGTTTGCTCATATTGGCCTAGGCTGCCCTTACCACTATTTATTTCAAACTTCAATAAATAGACGGATGGATTGGTTGAGACTTGAGAGTGTATGGGTCAACTCCAATGAATAGGGTCATTTCAAGGAAAAAATAAACCAAACTTGAAGAAATGGAAGCCGAGAATAACTTCTATAAATATCTTATACATACCTAACTCTTTGTACCCTGAACAGTGAGAGACACACTTCAGCGTGGAACAACCAAAGAGAATAAGACCAAAACACCAGATTTTTCTTACAACTCACAGCAAAAAAGAAAGAAAGAAAAAAAAAAACGTCAATCTTTCTTCAATTCTTCAAATTAAATCCCTATTCCCCAAAGCCACTGCCCTCTCCAAACGGCAACCCTTAATTTAGTCCTACTTTCTTGTGTTGTTCCATGCTGAGGTGTCTATCTCTCGTTAGAGGGCACAAATGATTGAGTTTTGTTAATTAATCTCAAAACAGATAAGATAACCATACAAAAGTTGGTCATGGTTAGGTTGGTTAGGCATTCTACCACAGAAAAAAGCAGAGCCTATCTTAGCAGTTTTCCCGTCTTCAACAACAGTTAATTAACATCTGATGCTTACCAAAACTATATCTTAATCACAAATTTGACAAAATCACTCAACTAGTAGTTATAAAAAAAACTAAACAAGAATATATATCACAACATTAGACTTAATTTGGGCAGGTCCAAAATTGACAAATAAACTGCTAATTTTTTTGTAAATCAATGTGAAAACAAGACCTCCCATCCCATGAGAATCGTTGGAGAAAGTGGTCTATTGATCATCATCTGTAGATCATGGGTTCTAATGATCAGTTGACACGTGTTAGAGAATATTGGGTAGAGTTTTTCCCAGATCATGTTGATTGAGAAAACAGTATCGGGGATTTGTTATATAAGATTGTTATTCCAATGAAGGGGAGAAAGAAAATAATATAATGGCTCGATGTGATTACAACTAGAAAACATAGAATAGTGATTGGTAGGAGAGGCTAAAGGGAGAAGAAGATAGCTAGATTTGGGCCCTTTGTTAAAGTGTAGGAGATGGCTCCAGTCAGGGTTTTTTAGAGGCCTAAAAGGTAGACAGCTTGAAGGCATTGCTTGGGGCTTTCTTTGAAACCAGCCAACGCCTTTCACAAAAGGAAACCAACTGGGTTATACAAATATATATACATTATAAAGAAAAGGAAGCAGAAGACAAAGAAAAGAAAGCGCCCACAAAGCATGGTTTCGAATTTTCTTCTTAGTAAAGGAGATGTCAGATCATAAAAAGGAAAAGGAGATGTGAAATTATTAGATTGAAGGTTTTTTTTTTTTTTTTTTTTGGGTTTGCTGTTTCAAAAGGTGGTGATTTTAAAACGTTCTATTAGGAAACGTGATTTTAAAAAATGAAGCTAAACATTTAGTAAAATAATAGTTTAGCTTATTACAGAGTCCCTAGTTTACGGCCAAACAAACTTGTCTTCAAACAATTTTCTACATCTAGTTAGCACCAATGATTCATATCATTGTTTCTCCTGAACAAAACATTAGTCTTAACGAGAGTACTTATAAGCAGGTTGCATTCACATTCTAGAGCTGAATTAAGCATACTTTTTTTTTTAATTAATTTAAATAGTGATTTAACATGATATCAACTTATCACGAGTTTTCATTATAATCCTAATCCTACCGATTAAAAAAGAAAGAAAGAAAGAAAAAAGATTCAACAAAGTAAGCAAATGGGAGTTCCGTAGGCATTAATTTAATAGAGTTCGATCAGAGGCATCTTTTGGGTAAAGCAAGCAAAGAAATGGTTGGTAATGTACCACCCAAATCAAACTGTTTGGTCAATTTCAAAACCAGAGGACCATAACATTTATTCTCTCTCTCACATTTACTTTACAGTTTACACCCTTGATTTCCTCTCTCTAAACCTGTCTTTTCAAACCATCCTCGCCGTCCATTTAATCTTAAAACGCCCACCAACCTGGCGGGACTCTCTCTCCACCTCCTATAAATACACACAGATATTTCTTGCTTCTGCACCCCTCATCACACCCACAGCAGCACTCACACTACAACTCCAGAAACAAAAAACAGAGGAGGAGAAGAAGAAGAAGAAGAAGAAGAAGATCATTTGGAGATCGAGATGGGTAGGAAATCATCATCTGATTCATCTTCCTTCTCAATATGCGGCATATTCAAAGCATGTTTCTCAGGTGGGAGCAGCAGAGATGATTATTACTATGATGAAGATGATAGAAGAACATGTACTAGCGATGAAGACGGCGGACGTTGGATTGCTGACCCTCGTATTGACGGCAAAGCCAAAGACTTCATTGACAAATTCCATGCATCTCGTGTCGCCGACTCTTACGCCGTCACTGCCCCTTGACAGAGCTCCATATATAGCAGCTTATGCTTCGCCGTCCACGCCCTTTAATTTTTCGATTCTCTTCTTGTATGTAATTTATTCAAAAGTGTGCACCTAATCTAGCTCTGAGCAATAAATAGTCATCAGCACTTAATAATAATGTCTTTATATATATTTTTTTATTGTTACTTTCACTTAGATTTCCTCTCTTTTAATTGGGTTCTTGTTTCTTTCAGCCCCCTCGATCTTGATCATAATAATAAACAAAATTCGGCCATCAAATATATTAATTAACTACAAACCAATGATGACAGGCATCCTATGAATACAGTAGTACTTCTGTTAACTTCCCACAATTGAAAAGAAAAGCAGCCGCTATCTCACAAGTTCACAACATATTTCAACTAATCTATGATATTAAAGAGAAAACATGCCTGTATATATATATATATAGTTGTTCATCTTCTATATATGCAAAAACATCGACTGCCTAGTTTATGTGTAATTTAAGGTTGTAACATGGTGATTTTTTAATCTCAATAGGTGATGATCATGATCACCTTTGTGGGCGTGAAGTTGAAGACATAGGGGGAGCACACATATATATATATATGTAATGGAGTACTGGGGTAGCTATATAGGGTGGAAGGCAAGTGCATATTGACATTCTTAGCTACATAATGCGAATTGGGAGAAGAATAAAGGACAATCCCTCTAGGATTCACTTTCTTTGAGATAAGTACCATTACCTTCCCTCTATAATTTATCCGCTTTTAGGGGAATCCTCTCGATTTTACTTGAAAGGGAGACGCTCCATTTCATAGTCCAAATTATAATTCACAAGTCTAATAAGAGTATGAGTAGTGTTTGGTATTGTGATTTTTTAAACCAAATCACAGATTTTGTAATGTTTGATAGTTTGTTTTTAAGAAATTACGATTTTGACATATAGGAAAGAGGACGTGTTTTAAAAAATGCACTATTTTAAATGCTAAACTGCGATTTTAAAGGCCAAACAACGACTTTATCAAGCACTTAACTGCGTTTTTAAATATCACGTTTTCAAATTACGCGCACAATTTTATGAAATCTCAAACTAAAATGGACCCTTAGTATATAATGGTATTATACAACTACTACACAACTTGATGATGCATGTGGCATTGAAAAATTAGGTCGCATTAGCTTTCAGTAGCGTTTCTCCTCCTTTAACGGTCTCCAGTTGATTGTCGTTGCAGAAGAACTCAAGCAGGCATGCTTCAAAAACCGCCTTATATGTGTGGCCCTTTTCTTGGCTTTTAGCCCAACATACAATGGACCGGGTCATTTTCTTGGCCCATTTTCAATTATTTAGAGCATGTTTGAGATTGCGTTTGAGTGGCTCAAAAATACTTTTGACACTAAAAAGGTTCGTTTGAAGAAAAAAGCACTTGTTTGGTAAAAAAAAAAATTAAAAGTGCTTTTAAAGATCAAAAAAGCCTAAAAATAGCCAAAACGCACTTTTGACAAAAGTTTAAAAATGAAGATTTTGCCTAAAAGCTCTTTTTGACTAAAAATTTCTATTTCTCAAACGCAATCCCAAACTGACTCTTAGTTGTACTTATTTCAAGCACTATAATTCTATTTGGGCTTGTGGTTCGGGAGCCTGGCCACCCCTCTTGATTTTCATTCTACTGTAACCCTTTTTTTCATATTGAATAAATAAAATAAATACAAATAAACCTGGAGGCCTGTCTTCTTTCATTTTTTTTTTTTTCTTTTTTGACATGTCTACACAAGGGGAGGGGGATAAGGGATTCGAACTAGTAATCTCCGCTTCATGAGGCGTGGTCTATAGCCAATTGAACTACCCCTTGTCAACGAGTCCTATCTTTTTATATATGGTTGCTTTAACATTTTGTGAGGCATTAAAGATCACCAACGTTGAGAAGTAATTGCGTATGGTATATAAAAACCTATGACAACCCAAAAAGAAAGAAAAAAAAAAAACAAGATTGTTTGAGAAGGTACAGGGAACCTAATTGTATATGGTGTACAACTCATGGGGTAGCCTAAACAAAGCAAACACCATAAACAACAAGCTAAATATATAATTAACAAGTGTGCTTGACCTTTACATATTCTCTACAGATTTTGTTCTTCATACTCTGAATACCATGTAAGAATACTCAGATTTTGTACATATTTAGATCATTTTGTGAGCTAGGCATCAATGGACTTAAAGTTGATCATCATCTGTCTTAAAAAAAATAAAAATAAAAATAAAAATAAATAAAAATAAAAATTCAAACTATTCTAATCACCAATTAATGAGAACCAAAAACGAAAAGAAATGGCCACAGAAAATATCAATGTTTGAAGAATGATAGGTAATTAGAACTAGTTTTTTTTTTTTTTTTTGGGTATCTGACCCGGTTCGACGTTAAAAGCCCAACGGTTTGTGTGAAATTTTTCCTGAGGCTTAGTCTATGAAGCGGAGTCATACTTTTTTGGCCTGTTTGCAGTGTTTTAACCCAATTTGGGGTCATATTTATAGCCGTCTTGACACATTCTGTATAGTTTTCTTTTGAAAATAGTGAAATCTTGCTGAAACTCTGAGTACGCAGTCCTTAATAGTGCACCACATAAATCTGTGTTTTGTGATTGCGTGTTTTTGCGTTCTTCTTAATTTTTGCATATCACCGGCTCTAAAAAATATGATAGATTCATATGATCTCAATACGGGGTCTTAATCTGAGGGATTAAAATGGTGCAGGAACGTCCTAATTAATGCATGTATATGGCATACAACTCATGGCTATATATATATATATATATATATCCTAAAGAAAGCAAACACAAGAAAAAGTAACCCTAACCATAATAAGAAAAAAATGATTGTGGTGAAGGATATTGAATGTTTAAGAAGGTAGACAGGGCCATATGCAAAATTTTTATTGACTCCATAAATAAAGGATTCTGAGCTACATGATCTAAGTGAAGGAATCTGGCTGATAAAAGTAAGTCTCAATTAAATGGTTCTGGTTTTCTTTTTGTGTAGTTGCTTGGAATGAGGACCATCTAAACTTATTTGGAGCTTCTTCTTTTTCAAGATCCCTTTTTCGGTATCTTTTGTTTGTTGGTTCTTCCATTCCATGCATGTGCAGCTTTAAACTATTGGTGCTCTTAAACCCACCTTTCCTCTTCGCTGTGTTTGTGTTACAAGTTTCTTGGAATTTCTTTATTTTAATTTCCAAAATTATTTCTTCATTTTGTCAACAAAAAAATTCCACTATTTTGGAGAGAAAAAAAAAAAAGGCTTAGGATTTAAAAAAAAAATGAAACCATTCTATAGAAATTAAAGAGGTTTTTTTGGTGAAACCAAAAATGTTTTCAACTTGACTATTATGTACTTTTTGCAGCACCAAATACCAGAAAATACCAAAAAAAAAAAAAAAAGAAATCATTTTATGCCAAAATAATTTGAGTCTTCATTTCTTCTTTCTTTTCGGCTTTTTTAATTTTTTTTTTTGCTACAGATAATTCGCAAAACTTAATTATTTAATTAAGAAAATTATTATTTATTAGACTATTATACAACTGGGATAATATTGCAGTAAAGATTAGTCTTTTTTTTTTTTTTTTTTTTAGGGGAAAGTCCACATATCTCCCTCACATTACCACCCAATTGACAATGTTTCTCCCAAATTTTCAATTGTGACAATGTCCCCCCAAACTACCAAAAATTGTCAATGTTTCCCCGATGACAAAACTACCCTTAGTCAAATAAAAACAAAAAATACTAAAACTTCTAGAAAATGCCCAAAACTTAAGAAAATTTTTTAAAAAAAAAATCCTTTCTATATGAAAAAAAATTAAAAAATTTCGATTTTGTTTTGTTATAAAAATTGATTTTTTTTTTTTGTTTTATAACTTTTTTAAATAAAAATTTCAGTTTTAAAAAATTAGTAATTTTCATTTAAGAAAATAAAAATATTTATTTTCTAAAACAAAGTTAAATAAAAATTTCCATTTAAAAAAAATTAAAATCATTATTTTTAAATTAAAAATTTTCATTTTAAAAATATTATTATTATTTAATTTATATGAGTATTTTTGTCTTATTGAGAAATATATAAGGGCATTTTTATCTTTTTGCTAGCCTTATGAGAAAAATTGACAATATTTTAATAATTTGTGAGGACATTATCAGAATTGAAAGTTTGAAATGACATTGTCAATTGAGTGATAATTTGAGGGGAGTGCGTGAACTTTATTCTTATTTTTTATTTACAAGTACCGTTAATGCAATGACTAATTTTCACGGTTAGTCCGTTATATCATTAAGTTATATGGAGTTATATGTATGTATGAAAGTATACTAAATATCATTCATCTTTAATTAGTATTCTAACACTTTAATTAACTGATAAAGCCTAATTAACACGAAAAATAATCCCCACCACATATTCCAAATGAGGTGCACAATTGATGTAGCTTGATATTTTAGTGAAAAAAATATAATAATCATTACTAATTAGTTAAGTTAAATTCCAGCTGGCAAAAGGAAAACAGTAAAAGCATTTAGTCGTTTATTTTTTTAATTTTTAAATTCAAATGGGGGTGGTAAGTGGAAAGAAGAATCAACGGTGTATAAGCTGCAGTTGAGATGAGATCGAGAGTGTGAATGGCCCCCAATGGTGCTCGACCTTCTACGGTTCCCATTTGTTCGTAACAGTAGAGAGAATCAAGTTGATCGCTTGGATGCATCCAAAAAAATAATAATAATAAATAAAAGAAAGTTGAATGCTTTGGACTTTCATATGTTGAAGACTCTTCCACCTTGAAAAGGTGCTTCAAAGTTCAAACTCATCTCATTCAAGGAGAATCCGGTCAAGGGTGTCTTTATTTTTATTCCTTCCTATAAACACTCATCATCCATCTATATGATTTTTTTATATAGAAAGGCTTTGTGATTACCTAAATTTAAGGATTTGAAGATGATTTGATGAGGTTGAATCACTGGATTTGATTGCGATTATATTGAACATATAGAACCTTTGCATGTATTGGAAACTTATAATGCATGAAAGACGTAGCCAAAAAGGCTTTAGCTTGTGGACGTTGGTTATAGGCTGAATTATCTTAATCTATATGTCTTTCTTTTATAAATATTATAA
The DNA here is from genome assembly GCA_006937295.1 of Carpinus fangiana. Classification (NCBI taxonomy): domain Eukaryota; kingdom Viridiplantae; phylum Streptophyta; class Magnoliopsida; order Fagales; family Betulaceae; genus Carpinus; species Carpinus fangiana. Next base: position 29,328,699 of record CM017326.1, read on the forward strand.
GCTAATTAGGTACAATAATCTTGATCTCCAAATAAGCAAATGTTACCGCCAAATTTTCTTCTTCTTCTAGAGGTAGAGATCATGGAGAGCAACACAAGCCTATGTAATGTCAAAATCAAATCAAATAGGGAACTTTCCTATTTGAGCAACTTGTTATGAAGAATTGGGGCAAGGAGTCTCATTAAGCCTCCCTCACAACCCCTACTCGATTCTAAAGACACTTAAAATTCTCAATTGTAGGAGATCTTTGTCTGTAAAAACCTACTATCATTGTATGCAATATTTGATAACATATACACTCATCTTTTTGTCACGAGAAAAATTACAGCTGCCTGATACAACCACCCTGAAATATTTTGGTGAAGGCACCACAATTAGGGTGTGTTAAAAATCCAAGATCTTTTCTTCTCATATCATATTATGAAATCTATCATAGATTGTCTCAAAAACTTAAATTAATTAAGAAAAATTAATGTACTTACTATTCTAATGGAAGTTCTAGTCTTCCACCGTCAAATTGGTATGGAAAGATCTAGAGAGAAATGGTCAAAATTTTCACAATTGGCAATGCAGAAGTAGGTGTTGTAGGGTAATGATTGGGGTTTGAATGGGGAGGTGAAAATTTCAATCAAAACAAAAGAGAGAAATGGTCGGTCCAAATTGACTCAAACTAAACACCAAAATAATAATAATAATAATATGGTTTATTTTGTGTGTAGGGGCCACATTCTGGTGCTTTAAGGGACAAGAAGCATATTGTGTGGGCATTCAAAAAGGGAAGCAGCAATTGCTTTAGGGTTTTGTGGGTGTGTTTAGGTGTTGTTTGGTTGGCCGTATTCCGTATTTTCCTTCCTGCACTTTCCAAATCTCATCATCATCTCTTTTCTTCAAATAAGTTGGGCTTTATGTGGTCCCTGACTCCCTCATCATCTTCATTCTTCACCCACCGCCACAAACCATCCCAATCTTTCTCTTTATCAATCACTTCCCTCCAATCATGCTTGAGATCTTTGGTAAAATAGACATGATTCTTTTTTAAAATGTGTTTCCTAGATTAGGTGTGTGTGTGAGTGAGAGAGATTGCTTTTTTTTTTTTCTTTGTCAATGAATAGATTGATTATAGATTAGTGTTTGTTAATATATCTTGTTTTGCATTGATATCAAGTTAATAATCTTCACTTCATGAGATATGGTTCTCACCCAATTGAACTACTCTTGAGAGACATTAGACGTCACTTATTGATAAAAAAAAATTTGGGCGCACATGTGACAAAGAATGTTAAAACATTAAGTAAATGAACAAATTCACTTTTTCATATTGGCTTAAGCTTTAGGGACAACTTATAATTTGTCACTCTTTCACACGCATGTCACATGTGACATTAGCTTATACGACTTGTTTTAAGTGACTTACACTTATTCTTTTTAAGTGGCCAACATAACCGACATTTACTTAAAACATGCACGTCACATTAGTCTATGCAATGGGTAATACTATATATCAGCCAGTTATCCCTCCTCTTTCCGATCACTCCCCAAGGCTTCGTTCGATAACAAGTTTTGCCTTCAATATCAGTCACTTTTTCTTCAACACTATCTATCTTACTTTTTAACTTTTTCTACATTCTCTTACTTTTTACATTACATCAATTACTTTATATCATTATTCAAATAAAAAAAATCGCTACTAAACAATTTTTTTTTTTTATACCAAACATTTTTATTTTTTCATTTTCTAAGAAAAAAACTTTCTTTTTTTATATATCAATCAATTTTTGCTACAATATCAAACCAAAACCTTTTATCAAACACACCCCAAATGTTCTAAATGATCACAATACATTAGCTTTAAGAAAACAAAGAAATAACAGAGAGAGTGATATGTAGCATTACTTGTTACGTCTCTTTATTCACGTGTAAATTACTAACTTGTTGGCATGCATCTATGATCTAGCTATTCACAAACAGGAGATGCCACTAATAATAAAGAAGAACAAAAACAAAAACAGTAACCGACCACGTATTGAATGCACAAACATGCAATGCAATCATCATGTCTACATGTGAAAACCAGTATCCCCAGTCAGTGATAATGTTTCTTGGTTTGTAATGAAACATTCACTGTTTTTAAAACATTAATTTGATGAAATCAATAATAATAATATAAGACTACGTCTGGGTCTGGGCTTATTAAAGAAATTACAAGTGAAAGGCATGAACAAAAAAAAAACATTATACATAAGCTGAAACAAATTAAGGGCAAAGGGGGATGCACTGATCATTTAGTCTCACATTTCTCTAAGGAAAAAAAAAAAAAGTTAACGTCCCACGAGGTGCTCAGACCGACATTTACTATTACATTTATTTCTCTATAAACTATAAACTATAAACTATAGACTATAAACTATGCTTTTCCATTAGAATTAGATAATGGTGTTTAGGACACCGATGAAGCTAAGCCTTCACTTCTTAATTCATAATTATCCATTCGTGTTGTGTGTTAGCAACGTGGCTTCTTTTTTTTTTTTTTTAAGAGAAATGAAAGAGAAGATTTCATGTTCGGGTATGTAATGGCCTTTGACTTACTTGTTCGAATAGGTTTTAGATAGTCAGTTCTTTTATTTGAATGGATGAGATTCATATACTCTTTTCTCATATTGTTAGGTGGGGATTTGGATCTAATTTAATTAAAGGAAATTCGGACAATATCCCCTTTAGTTAGGATCTCTCTTCTTAAGTAAGGGATATCAAACTCTTTTTTTAAAAAAAAAATTATAGAAAACCTATTATATAAAAAGAAAAAGAAAAAAAGGCCCCTCTGAATTTCAATTCTTGGCCTTCTCTTTGAAAATGAGACTGTATAATATGGACAACAAATTATTAAAAATTCAGATCTAATATGTGATTCGTTAAGATTAAAATCCATCTTCTTATTGAACCCAAATCTTGGAAATAAAGAGGAATCGATCCCATATTTTACATGGGTTTGATATCCCTAACTCTTAGCTTGTATTTGGGTAAGGAATTGTAGGAGATGTTTATCCCTATGAGTATGAAAACAATATATAATAATAATAAATGGTAATAGTAGTCCATCGAAAGACGTGAATATCATTGTCAACTCATGATTTATAATCAACAGAAACCTCCATCTCCATAGTTTATAGTTTATAACTTTATATTATATTATAGTAAGGGAGTGGGGGTTATTAATTGGTTAATGTGGGGAGATTAATAATTTATATATTGGGAATATAATATAATACTTCAATTATTAGCCTAAAATAAATAAATAAATAATATTGGAGTGAAATTGTGGAAAGTTCATGGAGACCCCACACAGACATGAGACATGGATGTCTAATGTCTTGGTCAGTCTCCATGTTCCCACTACACCATGTGGCCATCACATGAAACCCTTTTTTTCTTTCTTTTATATTTATTTTTTATTACAAAGGCCCATTTTTTTGCGGTATTGGGTGCTTCGGTACTAGCAATGAGCCCAAGGAAATAATTCAACTCCATGGATTATGCACTCAAATCTTAGCTCACCATATAATTAATTAATTAAAAAAAAAAAAAAAAACCTTCAATTCACTCAATAATACATATTTATATATAGCAAAGAGAAAAAGGCCCTTTATAGTTTATACTACATTTTTTTTTTTTTCTAAAAAAAAGTGAAAGACCATAGAAAAAAAAAACTATATATATACCCCAATTGAAATATTGACAATACTCTCTTCTTTTTTTTTTACATGTCCACACAAAAGAACCGAAAATGAATTCGAACTAATGACTTCCACTTCATGAGGTATGATCCTCAATCGATTGAACTATTTATTAGGAACGATATTGACAATAATTAAAACAATTGCTTTTACACCTAAAATTTTAGAGTTAATTACCTTTTTAGTACTTAGGTTTCCAAGTTTTTATATTTTTTCCCACCTAGTTTTCAATTCGAATTACAAATGGTACTTGACTTATAAGTAAATACTGGTTTATTATCTTTGTTACCATTTCGTCATTCAAACTAATAGACTGCCATAGAGGTAATTTCAGCCACCCCCTGCAACCGATTTGGGGTGGTTCGATCACCCACTTTTTGCCCACTTGGGATGGCAGAACCACCACCCTCTAAAGGCCTTAGGAGTGGTTCGGTCACCCCAAACCAATTGTAAGAGGTTGTCAAAACTACCTCTATGACAGTCTGTTAGTTTGTTGACGGAATAGTAACAAAGGTACTAAACTGATATTTACTCATAAGTCATGTATCATCTATAATACGAATTGAAACATAGGTCAAAACCTATGTAATGAAAAGGTAATTAACCAAAATTTTTATTCAAAGCTAAAATTATTTAGCATGGATTAGGCCACAAGAAATATCAAATGATTACTTATATTATAATGTATTTAAGAAAACTTGAAAACTAAAATTTGATTAATAATATATTATGTTAAAAAAACCTACAAAACTGATTTTTAATATTTAATATTCGATATAAAACTAATATATTAGTATTTCGAAATTAAAAACTCCCTTTATGCCGTCCCTGGTTGGTGCAAATGAAAAGGCAAATTCTTGACTTATATGGCGGAGAATTAACAGGGTCGACCATCTCGTTATTTCCTTAATTTTTTTCATCCGAACATAGTTTTCTTTAAATTGGATAGGATGAGTCTTTCAATTCAATCTATAAAAATGATGTGGGATATTTAAACATGTAAAATACATATATTATTTTAATAGTAAAGATAAAATTAAAATATATAATATTAAAAATTCATATACATTTTATAAATTATTAAAAAAATAAATACACATTACTTTTATAGATAGAGTTAAACGAAATTCTTTTAACTCATATTAAAAGAAAATTATGTTAATTAAAAAAAAAAAAAAAAAAAGGTAAAGAAGGGGGTTCACGTGCGCCATGTGCTTGTGTGCAGTCGGCAACCTTTTTTTGACGTTGAGATAAGAAATTAGAAAGTAGTGATGTTCCTCTCTCTTCTCAAAAGCTCATCTCACGGATCTTGCCTCTCTCTCTCTCCCCAATATCTTCCTCTTTATATATATATATATATATATATATGAATACAGCCGTAGCTTTTATACTAAGGCCTGGAGAATTCATTCGTTGAAACTTAGAGAAGAAAGATCTACCCACAAATACACAAACTCCCTCTCCTTGAGAAAGAAAAACAGAGCAAAAACATCATCAATGACTTCATGGAAGAAGACCATCACAACCCCCTTCAGAAAAGCCTGCACTTTCTTCAACCAGCAACCGAGGGATCCTCAGAAGAAGCCCCAGCCAGGTACGTACAAACAACACATGTACAGTAATTATCCCGTGTTCATGTGTGTCGGTCGTCCTAGCTAGCTGCTAGGTAGTAATGTTAGCAGTAAGCAGCGGCTAGCTAGCACTACTTACAAATATTATAATCTTATTGGAGTTAATGTTTGGCGCATGATTAATTCGCAGGGAATGATGAGAATCGTGGGATGGATTTGCATGGGGAAGTGATGGCCTGCGGGTATGAAGATGTTCAGGTGATGTGGTCCATTCTCGACAAGTCCAAGCCCACTGCCTGCAACATCACTTCTTGATATTCTATTCTACACCCCAACCCCCAAGAGAAAGAAAAACAAAAAGAAGAAGAAGAATATTCATGTTTTCCATGATGCTAGATCTTAACCTTTCTGATCTGCTTCACTTTTTATATGGATAATGATGGTAGCAACATGAAGGAATTTCCCAGAAGATGGACCCAAAAATGGAGGTTGGCTTGACTGGGCAGATTAATATAAAATGCCCTTTGGCCTTTACATTTGGTGCTGTGTAGTTTTAGCTTCTTCTTCTTCTTCCTCCTCCTCTTCTTTGGTGAAAAAAATGTTACCGTTTATAGCTAGGGAATCCCTGTGATTAATGAATATCATGGTGAGATTTTAGTAGAAATTAACTCAGATTTTTTTTTTTTTTCTCTTTGCTTCTGCGTTTTGTGTTTCCGAGGATGAATGATGGGTTGAGTTTGGGAAAGGCATTTGCATTTCACACCTTATCCCTTCAGGCAATTGGCACTGCCTTCCAATTGGAAGATTGGATTGCATGACATCATCACTTCTCGAAGAATACAAAATATCTCATTATGCCACGTGGCAGGATCTGATTGTTAGTTGATATTTTTTTTTTCTTCTTTTAGCTAAGGTTGATCCATTAACAGTTACTATATCTTACATGTCAACTTTCTTGGAGATTTATTGGTATTTGTTTACATCTACCGCTTTTTCGTCGTCCTTCCGCTCGTTACGGAGAAAAAATCTTTTTTTTTTTGGTATGAAAATGTGGTATCTGTCGAGTGTTGTTATGTTGACACGAGTAATACAAATATTACAAATTCTTTATAAATCGACAGTTTACATGACATTTGTCGCATTAATCATTAAACAATTTAATTTTGTTACTTCATTTTTTTCGCTACGTGCCACTTACTACTTGAGCCACGTATTATGGTTAAAATTGTAATACTTCCAATATTTTCACTTATTAAATTGAGTAATGGTAGAAATCACTTTTACGTCATTCTAAGAATGATTTAACTTTTAAAATTTAACATTAATCTTGTGATTGATCATTATTAAATTTTGATCAAATAATAATTTTAAAAGACAAATCATTCTTAGAGTGACACAAAGACAAAATACTAATATATATAGATCACTGTAGCATGAGCTTATGACCAACCAGATGGGGGCTGGAGCCCGATGTTAATAAACTATGAAAGTGATTGAATGAAAACGATGGAGAACTCCTGGTCCCTACTCCCGTTTAGGAAATGAAAGATGCTCAGAGTATTACTGCTTTTATTACAATTTTCTCACGTGATGACTTCATAGTTCATGATTAGTGTCATATAAACTATTACATCAATCGCAATCAAATTTAATTGTTTAGTAATTGATACGGTAAGTGTTACATAAATTACCTAATTAGTTTGTAAGATATTTGTAGTAAAAGTTGTAATACTTAAAGGGTGTGATATTTAATTACGGTTAACAAAGCCCATCAAACAGAAAGTACAAAAGATCTGAAAGAAATCTGCCAATACACTGGAAACTAATCCCTAATTTAAAGTTTGAACCTGTGAGTTCCACCGTCTTCACTTGTCAAATACTAGACATCATCTTTCTACAGAGAATTCAGGGAAAAACTAGACAGCAAAAGATACCAAGTTCATTGTGCAGACCTAGAATTTAAGCTATTTTATGCGTACAGCAAAAGGCTTTTCATCATGGTGAAAACTCCAAATCAGCAGAGGTGCCTCAAAATCTACATGCACGCCTCTCAGAAGTGTTGATTCACCAAAAATTCCTCTCTTCTCTTGCTTCAAGGGCATCCACTTCCTCATTAGATAGAAGATCAACAATGGGTTCGTATACATCCCACTCCTTTCTTTTCCTGATGCATTAGGGAGCAACGGGTTACATAACTATTAAGTGTGCTAAAAGAAAAAAAAACAAAAACAAAAACTGAAAAAAAATCATAACAAAACACAATTTATCCAAATATATATGAAGGAAAGAGAACTGACTAAGAATTTTCTAATCAAACAACTGACACTATACAGCTTGGTAAACGGAAATGGAATTACACTTGCAAATCATTTTCAACTTGGGAAGATTTTTTTTTTTTTGGGAAAATATATAATAACACATAGGGTCAGCCCTCCAGAATTTTAAAATGCTTAAGTTTTTTCTCTCGAATATTTACTCCCTAAGTCATTTAAAATTACAATAAAATATATGCCGTTAATTTTTTGTTAACTGCCGTTAATGGGGTAAAACGAACCGTTTTGGAAGATGCCACGTCAGATGCGTTTATACAGGTAGGATCCAAAACACACCGTTTTGACCCCATAAACTTGGATTTTAATTTGTTGAACCCCTCAAACTGTCAATTTTAAAGCCTAGAAAAAGCGAAACCTACAAGTGTGCGTGTGAATGTGTTTCGGTGGTGCCACGCCGTTTTGATGTGGGAGGCTGTTGGAGCCGTGAAGGGTGGTTTTGGTGCTGGAGAGGAGTGAGAGCTTCTCAGGGACCACACCGACTTAGAGATCGAGTGCCTGCGGCACAGAGATGACGACATAGGCGTCAACATCGGCGTCCGAGGCGGTTCTGGTTTTAATGCGGCAGAGTCGTCCATGATAGAGCGACCCTGAGAGAGAGAAAGAGAGAGAGAGAGAGAGAGAGAAGAGTGTGTTGTTGAGGCGGCTACCGCTTTTGCAATTATTCTCTGCGGACTCCGTTTTATCGCCTCTAAGAGTGTCGTGTGCATGTGAATGTGTTTCAGACTTTCAGTGTGTTTTCTTTTGTTAAATTCCCAATGTGCCTTATACACCTTTTTCATGTTGTTTATTTTACACCATCTGATTTCCCAAATTTGTCAAAAAAATACACCAAAACTCTTCTATAATTACGAATCACCGTGTGATTGACAACTCTTCAATTTATATTTTGCTCATACCTATCGTCACTTCTATACTATAGTAAAATGATATATAACACAACTTTAAACCACAATGTAGGTGGGCGTTAAACCACTGTTCAGATTCTACTACCTATTATATACTGAACTACATTATACATAACCCACACACACTACAGCTACAATGTGGGCAATCCACTTTGTTAGACTCTGTTATAAAGCGAAAACAGAGGAAATGACCAAATGGTTTTTATATGTGCTCCAGTCCTCCTCTGCTCATCAGACAACTCCTCTCTCACTTCTCTCTACTCCCACGTCTAATAATGCCACATATTTGGGACTGGGTCTTCGTGCAATCCACGTATTTACAACGGTGTAGGCTCTGTTATCAATCCTTGAAGCCAACCTACAATCCCTTATTTTTGTCATCTTCTTTACACGGCGAAAGATTTCCATTTGACGGTATTTAATGGCCACATGCAATATGTTTTCCGCATTCTCACTAACGTGCTCAATTGCCTGAGGATGCGCTTTAATTGCCTCTTCAAATATTTCTACTATTCCTTCACTTGCTGCAATAAGTAATGGGGTGTAATTAATTTTCCGATTCTTAGAGGGTCATTCCTTGTTTGCATTACCAGTATTCTTATCAGTGGTGTTGGATTGTTGCCCTTCTCTTTCTTTGCCTTGTACTAGTATATTTTTACTAACACCGTCGTAAATACGTGGATTGCACGAAGACCCAATCCCAAATAAGTGGCATAATTAGACGTGGGAGTAGAGAGAAGTGAGAGAGGATTTGTCTGATGAGCAGAGGAGGACTGGAGCGCATATAAAAACCATTTGGTCCTTTCCTCTGTTTTCGCTTTATAAAACAGAGTGGATTAAAGCCACTGCTCTCTATAGTGGTCCCCGAGAAGCTCTCACTCCTCTCCAGCACCAAAACCACCCTTCACGGCTCCAACAGCCTCCCACATCAAAACAGCGTGGCACCACTACAGCTAGACTTGGACCTGCTCTCCAGCAAGTCCAAGTCTACCCTAAAGTCCTCTCCGGCATACACCTCCATCAAAGACCTCCTTCCCACCTCCGCCGCCAGAATCGGGTCCCCCACCGCCACCGCCTCTTGGTACGAGATCTCAATCCACAACTGCCTGGGCCTACCTCCAGCCTATGTCCTCCTCCTCTGGCTCCTCCGGCCTAACTCACTTCCTCCGCCGCCTATGTCTCCACCTCCTCCTGCCTCGCCTACCTCACCCAACTCCTCCATCGGATCCTCCACACCTTTCGGGCCATAGTGAGTAGATAACGACGACCCTCTCATGCCCTTGTATTGTGTGTTCGTGAATGTGGTTTGACAGAATAGGTTTCACTTTTTCTAGGCTTTAAAATTGACAGTCTAGGGAGTTCAACAAATTAAAATTCAAGTTTATCCAAAACACACCATTTTGGATAGGGTCAAAACGGTGTGTTTTGGATCCTACCTGTACAAACGCATCTGGCGTGGCATCTTTCAAAACGGTTCGTTTTACCCCATTAACAGTAGTTAACAAAAAAATTAACAGTAGAGATTTTATTGTAATTTTAAATGACTTAGTGAGTAAATATTCGGGGAAAAAAAAAAAAACTTAGGCATTTTAAAATTATGGAGGGCTGACCCAAGGTGTTATTATATATTTTCTCTTTTTGTTTTTTTTTTTTGTGAAGACATGAAAGAATTGATGCAATATTTATGTCTATCAAAGGTGTGTTATACCAGGCGAATGGAAAAGAAATTGGTTTGTGCTTGAATTAAATTGATAAGCTATACAAGATGATAGATGTGCTACTGGATAACTTGAAAGAGGTTAAAGTTTCAGCACTTGAACTCTTTAACTACTGGACAGAAAGACTGCCATTGTAAACAACTTCAGTGTTTAAGCGACTTAGTTGCCCAACTTTAAAGTGGTTTTATGGTTAGAAAAAGATTAGAACAAGAGTATGTGATAGTATGTTGTTCATATGTAAATGATAACAGTATATTCAATATGCAGAAAGGAGAGTTATTTCTCTTTTAATAAGTTACCTTTTCTTCTTCTGGCTAACAAAAAGGCTGTGTGGGACATTGTACTTGAAAATATGGAGAGGCAGGTGGAAAAGAGTATCTTTCTAATCTTAAGAAGACAACTCTAATTGCAAGTACCTTAGCATAGATGCCATCAGTCTTTATATCACTCTTCAGATCCCGGTCTTAGTTTTATGAAGAAGAAAAAATACTGGGCAAACGATGTTGCAGGAAGTATATAGACTCGTTCATTGTAATGCCTTAAAGAAGGCATTAATGCATTTTTGAATGAGTTAAAGCTTCCAGGTTTAAAATAAATATACATACCGGACAACAGAAGATTTATGACCAAATAGCTTCACCAGGTCCAATACAGCACCACCTGCTTTACTGGAAGAGAAAAAAGAGTGGGTGGGGGGGTGTTAGCAACTCGTGTATAAATTTATTCTTTCTTAGGAGGTGCACACAGTAGTCTTTCCTAAATTATATTATTTCTGAAGCAAATTCATAAGATCATACAATCATTATCCATCTTCTTATCCTAAATGGGAAGTGAGCAACATCCGAGAAACAAGTATACAAACCTGGCTGGAGCATGTTCAGCCCCACGGCGACCCTTCTTGCTTATTCTGCTTTCTCTTGCAGAAGCTACATTTTGAATTGCAATCTACAAAATGAAATATGATAAGAACATAGTGAATGAACAACCATACCTAAGTCATGACATGTCCACCGACCTTATAAGGTGCAAATGAAGGCAAAAAGAAGGAGAGAGAGAGAGAGAGAGAAAGAAAGAAAGAAACTAGCAATAAATCGAAACCTCAAAAAGTTGCTCTCTAATTGCGAAGGCAATTGCAGGCTGCAAAAACAAACCTTGGGTATTAGCATGTTTTCAAGAACTTGAAATTAATGTGTGTGCGTGCAGGAGTGTAAGAGAGAGAGAATAATGTCTAAAAGTCTAAGACTCATGAAAACAGTTCTCACTTTATTCTATTTCTTCTTTAAGCAATACCCAAGAAGAAAAATCAAAATGTTTTGTCCTTAGCACCCAGAAAATTCCATTCTACATGACAGTTAATGACACACAAATAAGAACAGATTTAAGCAAGTAACACTGCATCTCAATCTGGGTCTTTTTTCGGGGCATATACTGCCAGACCATGAAGGGTATGGAAACAACCTCTACTCACCCATACATGGAGGCAATAATTTTTTTATTTTATTTTATCAATGCTATAGTTATAAGCTGTTCTTACTCCAACTTCAGGGTCTTCAATGCCCTGATCTCTGCAGAAAGTTCTAGCAAACTCTTCAGGGTCACTCTCAAAGTTGTTCAAGTCCTGAAATCCAATTTTTCGCAAGCAATCAAGCCTAAAACGAATGCTTAAGTGCTTCAAAATCTTAAAAGATAAAAGCATGGATATGCACTATCAGCTAAACATGAAGTTTAATGCTCAAGTCATATGATCCAGCACCTATTCTTTAACCTTACCCACAAAAACTGGTCCTTTATAAGTGTATGATTTACTCGTAGATCAAGCTGGGAAGAAAGTACAATGGATGTTCTGTTAATAACCAAACCATCGAAAACGAGTGAACAAAAAAATGTAGATGACAAATGTTAGCTAAAATAAACCTTAATTGGAACAATCTTCTCCCCAGTGTACATATCCTGCCCTTCAAGTGATCGAAATTCTGCTAGCTGCGACTGGTAAGCAGAGACCAACAAATAATACATATGAATGAATGAAGCAATCTAAGTATCAATGACCACCATAACAAGCAAAGGCGTAAGCAGGTAGGCAATTCCATTTACTTGAATGGATGAAGCAATCTGCGTTATGAATGCTGGAGGGAGCTTCAAATCTCTCACTGTCCTTTTTGCAAACACCGCCACCTCTGAATCGGGATCTACATACACCACTCAAAATTCCCATATATGAGGGGCAAACGAAAATCGGCGCCATGGGTATACCTAAATGTGCTTACTTTTTGTGTTGGGATTGAGTCAGAGACGCAGAAGAAGAAGAAACATATGGGGGCAAAGAAAAGAAAAGAATTACCAGAAGGGTTCCAAGTAAACGCATCTTTGAACCTCTGGCCGTCGATTTCGATGTCCAGACGAATTGGCACCAAATTCTCCGCCGTCGGCCTGTCTCATATCATTGCGCACCATCATCATCATCATCATCCCCCACCTAAAACGCCAAATACATCAAAGGAAAATTTTGAACTTTACTTACATCCTGAATCTGACGGGAGCTTTATAGGAAGTTGACCCCGGAGCTTTCATGGAGCCCCAATGTCGAATAAACACTACAAAATCCCCCAAAAGACTTCACGGCGTCCCACTGACTGTGCGCCACTCCTCCCTCGTCCCGGTTGTCTCGCGTACTCTATGCCCTTCCGTTTTGCCACCGATCCTGACCGTCTTCTAGTTGACCCACCGGAACCTTTTGGTTAACGATTGCTCAAATTTTAGGGAAAATAAAATAAATAAATTAGTCCTCATATTCAATTTTTTTTTTAAAAAAAAAAAAAAAAAAAAAAATCTCTCCCTCAATTTATATTACCTTAAAAACGATTTACTCCCACCAAATTTTATTTTTATTTTGTCTAAATTGCTCACGGAATTTTTGTGACATTAACAAAGTTATTGAATTTAGATTTCAATGATAATTTTCACTGTAGGTGAGAGCGGGAGTGAGGGTAGTATTTTTTTTTTTTTTTTTATATGTCCACACAAAATAAGGGGAATGGGGGATTCAAACCTGTAACCTCCGCTTCATTAAACGTAGTTCACAGCCGATTGAACTATCCCTTGAGGACGTGAGGGTAGCATTTCACTTCTTAAATTAAACACATTGTATTGTTATTATTATTATTTGTAAAATTATGATTATATCTTAAAAATAATAAAATTATATATAAAAAAGCCTCATGTGGAGCCAATTTCTAAGTTTAAATCGCCATGGAATTATTGGATATCAAGTCACCAGCAAACATGTAATAAATTAAGAGAAGCGTCAGAGGTACTAAATTTTTTACCAAAAAATAAATACCAAAATGATGTAAAGCTTTGAGCGTCACTTTTTTTTGAATTCATCCAAAAAAAAAAAAAAAGAGTGTGATGGCAAAATGAATAAAAGAGTAAATATAAAATACAAAATTAGTCCATATAGTTTACCTAATTTATAATTAGCTCCATACGATATCAAAATGAACTTAAACGTTTATGAGGTATTCCCAAAAAATAATTTAGTCACTATAATCAAATTACATCCACTAATTTAATAGATTTCATTAGTGTGACACTCACTTGAATATGACAAATGTCAAAATTTTAATAACTCTAATATTTCACGCTATCAAAATCTGATAAGTCGGTGAATGAAATTTGATTGTAGGGACTATTTTTTTTTTTTTTTACATACCTCAGGGATCACTGAGGTCATTTTTAAGCTTTTTGGATCCTTAAATGAGCTTTTATTTTTTTTTACCCAACTAATACTTTTTTCTTCAAATAGATTTTTTGAGTGTTAAACTCGCTTGTAGGCCACTCAAATGCAATTTCAAACAAAGCCTTAGAACACAGAGTAATTTTTTTTTTTTTTTAATGTACATAAAACATGTTTTAAAAATGAATGGACGAAGAAATGAGATTTCACTGTTTTTTTTTTTTATAAAAAGAAAAAAACGATATTTATTTTATTAACATAACTAAAGATTTGTTGAGCAGTCTAAGCACTATAGCAACTCAACAAATCTATAGTTATTTTATTGAGCCAAATGTGAAGTATTTTTTTGCTACAATACTAGCTAAAATAGCTTTTTAGCTATTTTGTTGAGCCTGATATTTGTTGAGCACAGTAGCAACTCGGCAAATCTTTAGTTATTTTGGTGAACTCGATGCAGAGTTTTATTTGCTACAATACTAGCTAAAATAGTATTGTAACTAGATGTGAGTGCCGACATTTACCATTTGAGCTTTGTTGTCGGGGTGCTCACTCATTTTGATTGTTTTATCTTGTAACTCATTTTCCCTTATTTGATTAAAAAAAAAAAAAGATGTGAGTGCCAACAGTTACGATAAGATAAGATAAATAATACCTAACTAGTGATAAACAATAAACGTAAAAATAAATAAATTTCATATATATCCTAATTGATAACCACTAATCATTATCAAATAAAGTTCTACTTTAATACAAATTCTAATCAAACACCATTTCTAACCCTAATCCAAACAAAGCCTAACATTATATCATCCAATATTGTCATGTTTATTGCAAAGAAATGGAAGAAGTGGCAGCTCTGGCTTTTGCACCTTCAGCCTTTTCACGTTGCTTAAGAAAATCCTGCCAAACCCAAAATTATTAATACCTTAATTAGGAGCAAAATTAATGTAAACCCATGAAAGAAAATATATAAGAGATAGATGAAAGAAAATATATAAGAGATAGACAGCTTTAAGGTTATGCTTACTCCCATGGCACATCTCCGACCATCAACCAATCCCCTTCCATATCTTCATAAATCAACACGTGATATTTTTCGGAATGAACCCGATCCGCACCCGAGTCTGTGTATACACATGTAAGTAAAAATTAATTAAGTATCTAACACCGAACCAATTACGATTTGTTGTGAACTTGTGATACTTACAGATATTGGTGGTGGGGAACATAATATTAATGGTTCTGATGAGGCTATCATACTCATTTTGTGCAAATACATTAACCTTTCTACCAATCGGAATGCCGTCCATGAAAACCTTGATAAACAAGGAGGGACGATCCTGCAGATCGTTTAATGGTTGCTGCCTGAAATGTGAGAGCATGGATGATATGATGAGGAACCCAAACAGGAAAATCTCAAAGCTTTTGTCTTGAAAATTTACCTTAGGCTGGCAGAGACGCCATTTTCGTCAAAGGATGAGGTGCTCAGACCAAGTTTCAGGTCAGTTGACACATCTTCCCTTTCATCCATGGCAGTGAAAGAAAACTCGTGTTGGTGAGAGAGCAGAGAATCGGATTGTCAAATTCAGAGCGGTGAGTTGGAGAATGCTTCTTGGAGAAAAAACGCCCAGTAAGCGGAGAGAGTGAGAGTGAGAGTGAGGGTGAGAATTGTTGGTGGTTTGGGATACGTCTGCTGGTATTTATAGGCCTCGGAGGCGCCACTCCGAGCAGGCGAACAGTTACCGGGAAGTTTCCCAACATAACAGGCCGCTTGTTTTTTCATGTGTCACTTCTCTCATTAATGTACATCACGGAAGGGGATTTGTGATTTTGCATTGTTTTTTTTTTTTTTTTATTTTGTTTTTTATTGTTTTTAAGGTATATAAACAAACAAACAGAAGATTTACTATAGCAAAGTCGGGGAAGGGTAGTCATTTCCACTAACAATAGGAAACGAGAGAAGGGGGTGATAGGAATGCGGCTAAAAAAGATCTTATTGGCCCAATATGCCGCATTATATGAACATAGAAGTTTGCATTTCTACGATATAATTATGAGATAAAAATATAATTTTTAATACAGAAAATGAATACAATTAAGTCAAACCCAATTAACCAAGAAAACAAAAACCAACGACAAAGAATTGCGCCACTTTCTCGTGAAGACAAATATCATAGGGAGAGGATGATGTCATAGATTACGTTGCGTCTATTAAAAAGATAAAGTGATCATGACTTTGTAAGATCATCTCCGGCAGTAATAAGCAATTGATCATTATATGTCATTTGCCTATTCTGCTCGAGATGTTATAAGAGAGAAGTTAATTAAGATTCGTCATTTTGCTCTAGCCTCCGTAAATTGCGATTGCCACCGGTAGGGTTTTGTTCACATAGAGCTTGACCCAAAGGTGAGATAATTTTGGTCATAGAAATGTTTTGTTTTCATTTGTTGTTCATCTCCGTATAAGAGATAGGTAAATCTACCATTGAATATGTAAGGCTACATGTAAATCATACAAATTTAATGATAGATTTACAAAAATAATAGACAAGAGATGGATTCGTAACACTTCTCTTTTGGTCAATATCAAATTACAATCATGCCAACGCAAACGTTGTGAGAGATAAATGTCAAAGGAGCATTAGCAAATGACAGAAATTAACTACAAACTGATGTAAAACCTTGAAAATTATCTTCCCATTTGCTTGAAATAAGCCAACATAACCAGCAAATCAGTAGTATAAATAGGCGGGGCGCTAGGCACTAGTCCTTCAATGGGTCAAAAGAAGCACCTTATCTTTTCTTAATAAGCAAAACTTAATTAGTGAATTTCATGTAATTCTTTCCCCAAAGAAGAAATAAATTGACTTCTTGGATTTTTTTTTTTTTTTTCAAAAGTTTCTCCACGCATGACTCTTTTAGGTGGAGTCTTGATGTATTAGATATATCAATGTATTATTAAGAATGCTAATATAATAATTAACATTTCTAGGCTGGTTGAGATTAATCAAAAGGCAAATAACGAAGGAAACTTAATTTGTTGATTTTCTCAGCCAAAAACCCTTCCATTAATTTTCTTGTCTTCCTTAATCCCACATCACTAAGTGATCAATTGATGAGTTTGTTTAAATAATATAATAACCATGGCCGAACTAGATTTTTAGGTTTGAGGTGGGACAAAAAAAAAAGAGAAAAAAAAATGTTTTTAAGGGTATATTTAAAACAAAAAATAAAAAAATTTGGGAGAGTTTTAAAATTTTGGACCCTCTCGTGGGTCCGTTCGACAACAAGGGTGTATACAACATTAATTTGTACACAAGGTAAAGATCGAGTTTGTTTATACATTATTCAACACATAAAATTTATTGAGCCATACGCAAATATTCTTATATTGTGAAACGATGATCATACATGAATGTAGCAATAAGTGAAAGCTTTTGCAATCGAAATTGAAGTTATCAAAATCATCATGGCGCAATCCACGTAAAATTAATAGAGTATGTGATGTTCATATATATTTTAAAATTGAACATAAAATTTGAATACTCTAAAAATATATGTCAGTTTAACAAATTTAGTTAAAAGTTAAGTGTAATATTTATACCATACTCCATTTTATGGATGAGCTAATTACGTTGATATATATTAATGTTGGTGAAAGGAATTGTACAAGTTCAATAATCTAGCATCTGTCGGCTCTCGTCACCTTCAGTCTTTTCACGTTGTTTAAGAACATCCTGCCAAAGCCAAATTTGATTAAATACGATACGAGGAAAATTAATGTAAAGCCATGAAATTTTTTTTTTTTTAAAAAATGATCTTATTTAACTATCAATAAATTTGTAATGTCTCTCTTAATGTTTTAATTTTTGTAATGTTTCTTTAATTCATTATCATGGTCTCTGTTCCCAATAAGTAATTTAATCGACTATGAACCACTTCTCATAAAGCGGAGGTCACTAGTTTAAATCTCTTATTCTATTTCCCTTATGTAAATATGTCAAAAAAAAAAAAAACAAAAAACAAAACAAAAAACTATTGTGTTCTCATTTTGTTACTTTAAATGATAAATTTTTTAAAAAATAATAAAATAAAATAGGAAAAAACGACCTTTTTTTTTAAAATGTTACCGGAGAATATTACAAAAATTGAAAGATTAAAAGAGACATTGCAAAAAAAAAAAGAAAAAAGGGAGACATGTTAAGGTGTGCTTACTCCCATGGCACATCTCCAACCATCATCCAATCTCCTTCCTTATCTTCATAAGTCAACACATGATGTTTATCAGAATGAACTGGATCATCATCAACACTAGAGTCTGTTGTATATATACACACACGTGAGTTTTCATTACATATCCCAAATGATATATCATATGAATAATATATAGTAATTAATATAACACAATTGACCCCAAATTTATGGATTGAAAACCCCTAGAATTCTTTTTAAATTTGAGATTCTCAAATTCATAAATTTCAGCCGTTCATCTCATCTAAACGTTTAAAATAAGCCATGTTTCAAGATTTCATGAAGAAACATGGCTTAATAAATTCCTTGAGAGTAGCTTATTAATTAAATTTTCTCACTACATAATGAAACATGGTTTATTTTAGATACTTAGACGAGATAAACGGCTGAAATTTATGAATGTAAGAATCTCGAATTTAAAGAGAATTCTAGGAGATCTCAATCCCAAATTTATCAGCTTAATTAAACTTTTGAACAGAATGAAAGCATGAATTTGAGCAATTAATATAAGAAGTAATTATGTTTTGGCAGTACTTACAGAGAAAAGTGGTGGGGAACATACGGGCAATGGTTCTTATTAGACCCTCGTAACCATCTTGTGCAAATAGATTCAACTTTCTCCCGATGGGAATTCCTTCCATGTAAATCTTGATAAATAAGGAGGGTGGTCGATGCTCCTGCAGATCATGTGATTTCCCTGCTGCATCTTCGCTCCTCAAGATTGATCTGATGGGCGGCCTGAAATGAATGTCAGAAACATTATAAGCAACTCAAACGGGAAAATCTCACAAGTTTTGTCTTGAAAATGTTTGTCAGATAATCACATACGTACATTGGGGTGGCAGAGAAGTCATTGTAACAAGAGGGTGAGATGCTCAGACCAAGTCTCAGGTCTGTCGCCAAATCAAATCTTCCTCCACCACCGCCGCCGCTTTTGCTATTAGTTTGGATTGGAACAAGCGAGAGAGAGGAAGAAGAGGAGGCAGCAGATGAGTGGCTGCTGCTGTCTATCGAAGAGGATGATGAATGAGTTTCCCTTCCCATCTTCTGTCTTTCTCTCTCCCTCTGCATATATATATATATATATATGGCAAGCAAGTCAGAGCTTCGAGAAACTATCGGCGTCGGGGTGGCCAACATGTCCACGACGAAGCTTTTGCTCTATTATGGGAACCCTTTTCTTCTTTGGGAACCCTTTTCTTTTCTTTATTTTTTTTTTTCTTTTGCTTTGCATGACTGATGACATTACTTGGGGAGAAATGCTTCGGTGTAATATAATGTTCACATTTTGTCCATTTTTAGTGATGTGGCATATGAACAATCATATAAAAGGAAGGATTCAAATTTGAAATTTAAATTTCAATCATCTCTCCCATAAGACAAGTCATTAAAATATGAGCTAAATGAGGGTATTATATTGCACTGTAACATACTTCTTATTTGGGAGACAGAGTTTTCCTCCAAACTGAGTTGGAAGAACTTCCTTCAAACGAGTTTATAAAAGTGACATGTGTCCTTTTTTTTTTTTTTTTTTGAGGAAAACATGTGAAATGCACCTGAGTTTTTAATATTAATTATTTCAACTGTGTTCATGCTATTAAAATAACATATGCATCTCACATGTTCAAATGACACAAGTCATTTTTATAGACTGAGTTGGAGGAAAACTCTCTCCTTATTTGGGTATGAAAAGAATAAAAGAGGGAAAGATTCAAAACAAATAACTTCCACCTAATGAGACATGTTCATTACGTTACTTTGGACAATTGTGGCCAATTGTTTTGAGATGTTCCTTGATTTTTGCTTTCTCTTTCCCTTTTTTAATGTATAAATGATAAAATTAATTAAACGAAGAAAGATGTATACAATGCCTGGTCAATTTGCAATCAATTAAGCTTATTAGGAGTCAAAAATCTTGAAAAATCTCTTCCCATTTGCTTGAAATAAGCCAACAAATTAAACCCACTAGTACTACTTCTTCAATGAGTCAAAAGAAGGATGCACTTTACCTTTCGTCAATTTCCTCCGACAAAGACCCTTTCATTTACTTATCTTCCTTAATTAAGCACCAACAGAGTGGTAAGATATTCGTTTTTCCTTGTAGAAAAAAGGGTACGAAAGTTGGTGATCAAAGTTGATTGATTCTAAAAAAAAAAAAAAAAAATAGGTCGAAGAACACATGATGGGATTCAGAAAAAAGCAGTGACCCGAGCGATTAGAGAAAAAAGAAAGTAGGGTTGTTGGGTGGGGGGGCAAAGGGTGGACAACTGGTTTCAAACTTGCAAGTTAGAAAAAAAAGTGTATAAAAGTCATAGGTGGTTGGGTTTGATGGAATGTTTCTAGATAGCATAGGACCTTTAATTTTATCCAAGAAGTCTCTCAAAAGAGACTGCACATTACAACACGAATATATATATGAATTCTCTTTCTTTTTCCTGTAAGACTAAAAGAGCGAGCATTTAAAAGTATGGTAGCATTTCTTTCTGCTCGTATATAAAAGCGGTATGTATCTCCACATGATATTAATTAAACGTTAATGTGGTTTTTTGGTTGTTGTAGAAACTAATATGTGCATGCTAATTACATATTCATAGAAGCAAGGTGCTTGCTTGCTTTAAAAGAGAGGGGAACAAGAGAGCAAGCTTGGTCCTGAAGAAAGGTCATGTTATGTTATGTGGGTTGTAAGTGACTTGTGACAAACAAAGGTAAAGGTGGAGGAATTTGGTCTCCCCCATGTTGCTTCTGTCAGACATCTTTCTCTTTATCCAATGCTTCTTCTTCTTTTTTTTTTTTCTTTTTCTTTTTCTTTATTATGCAAAGCACTTTGTGGACAACAACTTAAGCAGAGTCTGTGTCAGTTTGTGTTCAAGGCTAATTTTCTGGAGTTTGGTTGAGAGTGAAAGCTAGGACTTAGGAGTCATGAGCAACAAGTAAGCTGAGTTGGAAGGGTAGGGCCGCTAGCTTGATCATATTTCCAGGGTTGCTTCATGAATCATCGCATCGCATGGAAGGAAGGAAGGAAGCAAGGACATCAAAGGGCCTTTGATAAACGTATTTTATGCAATTTATGTCTCCACTCTGGAGGAGAGGACCAGCACCCATTTTTATATCATATTCCTGCCATGCACATATATACCTAGCTAGCACGCTTGTTAAGAAAGTGGATAAGCCTGACCTATATATATATATATATATTATCCAACCCACAATTATTTTATCCAACCCAAAATTTATTTAATTAAACTTATCTGCCCAAATTGTGGATGAATAGGGGGAAGGAGGCATGAATCCAGTCTTGATGTTTGTCTAGGTCCTACGAACTGAATCTCTTCAGTTTTAGTTGATATCCAATTATTGTTTGTATCATATGATGATATATAGATAATATCGAAGGCATCAAAACCAATATATTGTTAATCACTAAATCTACAAATCATACCGGCTACCATGCATTTTCGAGGAAAATTAATGCAGAGGTTACTCACAATAAAATAAAGAGGAAATTTCACTTTGGCCCCTTGAACTTTCACGTGATTTTACAAACTCTTTCTAAACTTTAAAATCTCACTTTGGACCCATGAACTTTGAATTGCTCTCAATTAGAATCATTCTGTTAATTTTAGCCGTTAAAAATACAAAAAAAAAAAAAAAAAAACCCAAAATATCCCTGATTTTCTTTTTTTTTTTAAGAATAAAAAATGTTTAGTGTAAGTTGCATTTTTATACAAAAATCATGAGTATTAATGTCATGTAACATTTAAAATTTGACAGAGAAGTCCACATTGAGAGCAATTGAAAGTTCAGGGGTTTAAAGTGAGAGATTTTATAGTTTGATGGGGGTTTTGTAAAATTGAGTGGAAGTTTAGGTAGTCAAGGTGAAATTTCTCCTAAAATAAAAGAAGGAAGGTCCACGTACCTCCTTAAACTACCATTTAATTGACAATGTAACAATTGAGAGATAATATTATCAATTAGATAATAGTTTGAGAATAATATATAGACTTTACTATAAAAAAATTAATAATAATAAAATAAAATTGTATAGGATGGCTCGAGCCACCCTTTATGGCCAGCCATGGGGTGGCTGAACAATCCGTATGACCGTTCGGTTTCAGTAAGTGTCATAGACAAATATTTGGCCCTATCCCTATATTATTCTAGATTTATTTTTTATATATACATATATATAAATTATATATTTAAAGTTCTTTTTTCTGAAAACAAAACATATTAAAAAGAAGCCCCCAATGGGGCCCAATCACAACCGGACCAAAAGATCAGGCGATAATAGGAAGCAGTGTGAGGGCATTTTCGAAACGGCGAAACCCACATCGCTGTCGTACAAAACGTAACGTACCCAAAACAAAAACAAATCAAAAGGCGTACGACCATTAGGTGGTAATCCCACCACCTTGTGTACTACTGTAACCATATTAACCATCTTCCTTTACCCTCCACTCAATCAACTTTTCCTCCTAAATTAAATTCATCTCCTCTCTGAAGAAAAAAGGAAAAAAGAAAAAAAAAAAAAAAAAAAAAACTCCAAATCGGAGAAGATGATGCACATGACCTTCTACTGGGGGAGGGACGTGACCCTCCTGTTCGACTCGTGGAAGACCTCGTCGTGGGCCAGTTACTCCCTCACCCTGCTCGCCTGCCTCATCGTCTCCGCCTTCTACCAGTACCTCGAGGATCGGCGCGTCCGCCTCAAGATCGTCTCGTCCGGGAAGCCGCCCGCCCAGATCGAGGCGCCTCTTCTGCAGGGGACGATCCTTGGAGGAGGGGGCAAGTGGTCGCCGGCCAGGATCGGTGGGGCTGTGCTCTTCGGGGTCAACTCCGCCATCGGGTACATGCTCATGCTGGCCGTCATGTCCTTCAACGGAGGGGTCTTCGTGGCCATTGTGCTCGGCCTCGCCATCGGCTATTTGATCTTCAGGAGTGGGGATGACGAGGCTGCTACGCTTCTCGTTGATAATCCTTGTGCTTGTGCTTAGATTTCACACCCCTCTACCCCCCCCCCCCCAAATAATCGGGAAAAAAAAAAATTCCAAATCATTTCCCTTTTGGTTTCTTCTTTAATTTGGGGGGTTTAATTGTATTGTTGGAAAAAGCTTTCAGTGATTTGTAAACTATTATAAGATGAATTATGTGAGAATGAAGTTTATGTGCCATCTGCCTCACAATGTATATGTAATTCTGCTTATGAAACCTAATTGTTCTGTGTTCAATTTTCTGTGTTATTTGCCTCATGAATCTGCGGTTAATATGCAGGAATCATTGCCCTCTCCTTTTCTGAGTAAGCTTATTTATGAGCTTAAGTTAGAAGAATTAGGTGTGTTCAATGGATTCTTTCCTTGATTTTTGGCAATAGGCCTCTACTTCTTTAGGGGTTAGAGTCAGAGAGGAGTGGTTCCAAATGAAAACATCTAGCCATCACAGACTATAAGAGATTTCAATCAACCAATATACTATTTGCTTGAAGCACTCATGAAAGGTATTTCTTTAGTGATCTGCTCACTAAGAAGGATACAAAAGATGTACACCAGAGGTGAGGACCGATCGAGAAATCTGTCTTAGAGATTAAACCAGGGCTAGAACTTCTTTTTGCCATGGAAGGTAGAGAACTGTTTTGGTTTCGAGTTTCTGCCAATAAAATGAAGGGTGTAGAGGCTGAAATCCGAAATTATGATGAAGATTTTACCAAGTTGATTAGGCAATCTGGTCACCCTGGCTGCTAGTTTCAAGCGTCCAACAGATGACATGGAGTGTCAGGACAGGCAAGGTACTAGAGCAGTTGCTCTGGAGCGTAAGCATGAGAATGAAGATGTGACTTCTGGTAAAAAAAACACACCCTGGAGCTGACTGTGGAAATGGCGTATCATCCAAAGGAGGTAAAAGACCAAAGCTACTGCAGTAGTCAAGGTGTTTGTTCCATTTGTGTGAGGATGACAATGAAGATGGAGGAGATGAAAATGAGGAAGAAGAGGAGAATGGAGATGTTAATTACTCAGGAAATGAAGAGACCATGACTGTAGAAGGTAATCGGCCAAAAAATGTAGCCAAGATTATCCCCTTGGTTGAAGCTTCGGGAGCAGAAAGCTTGGGAGGGAAAACTACCTCCAATTTCCTAAATTAAAAAGCTACTGACACTAGGGAAGAACGGACCTTCAGGAAAAGCTCTTGCCGGAAAGCTCCCTCCAATTTCCTCGGTCAGTGCTCCTGGATGTTGGAGGGAAGGAACCGGCAAAGGTAGAAGTGGAACTCTCACGGAAACCACACCCTGACATACTAGGCACGATATGTATGGCCATACCTTGGCAAAATGCTCACAATCTAACGGGGATGTTAAGAAACAGAAGCAACAATGGAGGTTGAAAGATGAGAGGAAAGAACTGGCTGGTGAAAAACATATGGAGCATCTTCTTCATAATGCAAAAACCAGCAATGGAAACAGAGGAAACTGGGACATCTCCTGGTAAAGATATGAGCAACACTGGGGAAGCAAAGGAGAACAAAATAGGTTTTGAGAACACCAGAGATTGAATTTTACAGAGTAATTATGTAGTGACATCAATTGAATTTTACAGAGTAATTCTCTGAAGCAATCCAAAACTATAATTTGGTTGTCCATATCATTCATTGCCATTGATTCAGTGGAACCACTACCAGTAAACTAAAATTCATTTTTAAGATTAAAGGAAGGCAATTTCTAAGTAATATATATCTTTGTACAAAAATGTTGCAACTAGCCTCAACAACTATGAGTAACTTCTAAGCATGATCTTACCAAATCTCTATGTGGTAGTAAGTTTCAAATTCAACTTGATAATTACTAATCCTGTTTCCAAATGTCGACAACAAATCTTATTTTAATCGCCACAGACCATGAAGGAAGAACACCAAAAATGGTGTGCCCTAGTGATATCTTTGATTGCCAATCCTTCAATAAATCAAGCAGGAAGCGTGAACAGTTCGATCCAAATCCACTCTATATCCCAATTTAAACGAGTTTTCATGATCAAACACGTACTCAGTGTTTCATCACCAAACATAAATCACTAGTGAAGAGGAGAAGCAAAATAGAGGCGATTATAGTGAGAAGTAAACAGAAAGGGCAGCAGCAAGATGTTAAAGGGAAGAATAGAGTTGAGTTTAAAGGACGTACCGGAGAGGGCGAGGTAGAAGACAAGCTTGAAGAAGAACTTAATTGCGGAGCTCCTTCCCGCCGATTTCTCTTCTGTCACCGCAACTCTTCAGGTAAACCGGAAAACTGATTCCGGTTGCTTGTAACTGTTCGTTTAAATCATGCGGATACTCATCAATATCATCTTCAACATTTTTTTTAAAAAAAAAAAAAAAAAATCCAAACAGTGAAAGAATTACTAGGAAATAAGGCGTGTACCCCACAGCAATTTCCATGAAGCAGAAGAAAACAAAATAATTGTAGAGCAAACCAACAAAAAAGTCCTACAAACGCACCCCCAAAATCTTCAATTTTAAGAACACATTTTTCTTTTTTCCCTCTGCAACAATCTATACCCGGCCAATACCCAAACTGTGAAACGATCGGTCTCCGCCAATGACGACGCCTTCCAAAGCCGACTACTACGCCCCTTTACCCATACAAGTGCCCCGAAGCTACGTCGTTTTAACCCCATACTACCGCTCCCCCAACCGTGGCCGCTGCCGTATGATCTGCACCTTTTCATTACTCCTCCTGGCGGCCATGGTGTTCCTCTTTTGGCCGTCCGAGCCGGAAATGAATATCGTACGGCTTCGGATGAAGCGCATTCACATCCACAGCTTGCCGCCACGCGTGGACATTTGCATGTCGGTGACAGTGCGGGTCCGCAACACCGACGTCTACTCCATGGACTACAAGATGCTTGAGGTGGTGGTGGGCTACAGGGGGAAGAAGCTGGGGCACGTGCGCTCGAGGCATGGGCACGTGAGGGCTAGAGGGTCGTCCTACGTGGACGCCGAGCTGGCCTTCGACGGGGTCGAGCTCATGGCCGACCTGGTGCACTTTCTGGAGGACCTGGCCAAGGGTACGGTGCCGTTTGATACTTCTACGAAGATAGAAGCCCAGCTGGGCCTACTCCTCTTTCATGTCCCACTAGTGGTAAAACTATCATTGTCATAAATGACTACTTTTTTTTTTTTTTTTTTTTTTTTTTTTTTTTAATTTCAAGATTCAGAATATAATTCATAATTAATTAATCCGTTTTATATTGTGATTAATTACTGAATTTTTATTTGAACAGAAAAAAGTATCATGTGAAGTGGTGGTAAATACGAGGAATCAGACCATTGCCCGTCAAAATTGCAATGCTGAGGTGAGAATAAAAGGTTCATTTACTGCTAAATTTTATATCAAAGTCTCTCAAGTTAAATTTAATGCATATAAAGGTGTACATAAGTACATTATTCTAAAATTTTAGAATGTGTTAATATTGACATAAATACTTCAAATCTTATCCTAGTCCGTTTAAATTAAACAGTTAAGTTTGTTTGAGTTTGTAATTTCAAAAAGTGAGATTTAAAAATAACTATTTTAAAATGTATAATTTGAAAACATAATTTTTAAAACATAGTTAAACGTTTAGTAAAATTTTGGTTTGACCATTAAAATCACACTTTAGCATTTAAAATTAGAGAAATGCTTCAGTGCAATGTAATGGCAATGTAATGCTCATATTTTGCCCATTTTTAGTGATGTGGCAGATGGACAATCACATGAAAAATATGATTGAAATTTGAAATTTGAACTTCAATCCTCTCTCTCACTAAATATGGGCCAAATATGGGCATTATATTGCACTGTAGCATATCTCTTAAAATTATGTGTTTTCAAAAAAGCATCTCATTACCTGCGATTTTTTCTACGTTTCCAAATTGTAATTTTTTTAAAAAACGCAATCCCAAACAATTCATTTTCAATCCCGTACTTTTTATCTATAAAACTGCAAACTCAAACGCACCCTAATCAGACTATTTAAAGGAAGGAAACACCCATGAATTTGTTATACTAATTATGACTTGTGCTGATGTGATCAGCGATGATTAAGAAGACGTAGAGGGCAAAAGCTCAAAGGGGTTTCCCACGCATGTCCAAGTTCCGTCAGTTAGAAGCATGGATAGTCCATGACAATATTCGGGTATACCCACATACCGGATTCCTATATAATATTTTGTAATGATATGATAAATTAAATATGAGAAATGCTAGAATCTAATAAAACCCCCACATTTTGCCCATCAAAATTCTAGGTGGCAAAGTGTATTTTGCCAAGTTGATGTAAAAGGGCACATAGCAATATGGGAGTTTTATTAGATTCTACCCTTTCTTATTAAATATTGTAATCTTGGGAGTGTAATAATATTTATTTATTATTACCATGTGTGAAGTAAAAATATTTTTCTTATAATTAATACAAGTTTAATTGTTTTTGTGAAAGTGCTTTTGGGAATCCAATCCAAAACTTGTTTGTTTTGAGTTAATTGTAGGCTTAATTGAGCCTGTTTCCCTTTCCATTACGTTTTTTAAATTACATTTTTGGTAGTGGGAACCATGAAGACATTTGTGGGCAACATTTGCATTAATTTCCCATGTTTGGTGTTGATAATCAACATTTGTGGCAACCATGAAGAAAGAACTGGCTGGTGAAAAACATATGGAGCATCTTCTTCATAATGCAAAAGCCAGCAATGGAAACAAAGGAAACTGGGACATCTCCTCTTCTGGTAAAGAGATGAGCAACATTGGTGAAGCAAAGGAGAACAAAATAAGTTTTGTGAACACCAGAGATTGAATTTTACATAGTGTTGATGACAGTTTTCCAAGTGATGACGTGACACGTTCTAATACGTTGGCTGAGGAATAGTCGGGCTTTGCACTATCTCCGAGTAACAAGATGTTTGAAGATAAATCTTCAGGTTCTACACTATGTTCGAGTTCGCGACTGTGTCTAATAGCTTCGATGCCTAAGTCAGTGAAGGTTTAAGGAGAAATAATAAACACAATCAGAGCTCAAAGAGAGAAGTTGCAATTACCAAATAATG
Source organism: Carpinus fangiana (assembly GCA_006937295.1). NCBI lineage: Eukaryota > Viridiplantae > Streptophyta > Magnoliopsida > Fagales > Betulaceae > Carpinus > Carpinus fangiana. The sequence goes on from CM017326.1 coordinate 29,357,006, forward strand.
AACTTGAGCTTCCCTTTTATATGCATTTGGCGATGGTTATCACCCGTTGGATTCAAGCCCCACATCCTTATTCGCTGTTCAGCATTGATCAAAGATATGGGTTGTTTCATGATCTTAAGGAATTCAAAATTCAAATCAAGTGATCTAGTTTGGTGGCGAAGATAAGTATACCGAGTTATTTTCAGAGTACATCTCTTAATCCGACAATTATCAATGATGATAATGTTGTGGCAAAACATGTGAACTTGCTTAATGAGCTGGGAAAGTCCTGGACTCGCTAGCCTGCGTATTGGGCTGGGCCGTTTCTCATTTGCGCCTTGTGTAAATGGAGCTTGTGTATTAAATGGGCTTGGACAGCCTCTTTGGGTTGCATGTGGCTGATCCATGACCCAATACAGAGTAACTATGTACTGATATCAATTGAATTTTATAGAGTAATTCTCTGAAGCAATCCAAAACAATAATTTGGTTGTCCAATTCATTCATTGCCATTGATTCAGGGGAACCACTACCAGTAAACTAAAATTCATTTTTTAAGATTAAAGGAAGGCAATTTCTAAGTAATATATATATCTTTGTACAAAAATGTTGCAACTAGCCTCAACAACTAAGAGTAACTTCTAAGCATGATCTTACCAAATCTCTATGTGGTAGTAAGTTTCAAATCCAACTTGATAATTACTAATCCTGTTTCCAAATGTTGACAACAAATCTTATTTTAATCGCCACAGACCATGAAGGAAGACCACTAAAAATGGTGTGCCCTAGTGATATCTTTGATTGCTAATCCTTCAATAAATCAAGCAGGAAGCTTGAACAGTTCGATCCAAATCCACTCTATATCCCAATTTAAACGAGTTTTCATGATCAAACACGTACTCGGTGTTTCATCACCAAACATAAATCACTAGTTAAGAGTGAGAAGTAAACAGAAAGGGCAGCAGCAAGATGTAAGGGGAAGAATAGAGTTAAGAGTTTAAAGGACGTACCGGAGAGGGCGAGGTAGAAGACAAGCTTGAAGAAGAACTTGCGTAACTCCTTCCCGCCGATTTCTCTTCTGTCACCGCAACTCTTCAGGTAAACCGGAAAACTGATTTCGATTGCTTGTAACTGTTCGTTTAAATCATGCGGATACTCATCAATATCATGTTCAATCATTTAAAAAAAAAAAAAAATTCCAAACGGTGAAAGAATTACTAGGAAATAAGGCGTGTACCCCACAGCAATTTCCATGAAGCAGAAGAAAACAAAATAATTGAAGAGCAAACCAACAAAAAAGTCCTACAAAACGCACCCCCAAAATCTTCAATTTTAAGAACACTTTTTTCTTTTTTCCCTCTGCAGTCTATACCCGGCCAATACCGTCCCAGACTGTGAAACGATCGGTCTCCGCCATGACGACGCCTTCCAAAGCCGACTACTACGCCCCTTTACCCATACACGTGCCCCAAAGCTACGTCGTTTTAACCCCATATTACCCCTCCCGCAACCGTGACCGCTGCCGTATGATCTGCACCTTTTCATTAATCCTCCTGGCGGCCATGGTGTACCTCTTCTGGCCGTCGGAGCCGGACATGAAGATCGTACGGCTCCGGATGAAGCGGATTCACATCCACACCGTGCCGCGCGTGGCCGTGGACATTTCCATGTCCGTGACAGTACGGGTCCGCAACACCGACGTGTACTCCATGGACTACAGGGCGCTTGAGGTGGCGGTGGGCTACAGGGGTAAGAAGCTGGGGCACGTGCGCTCGGAGCAGGGGCACGTGCGGGCCAGAGGGTCGTCCTACGTGGACGCCGAGCTGGACTTCGACGGGGTCGAGCTCCTGGCCGACCTGGTGCACTTTCTGTCGGACCTGGCCAAGGGTACGGTGCCGTTTGATACTGTTACGACAATAGAAGCCCGGATGGGCCTGCTATTCTTTCACGTCCCACTACTGGTAAAACTGTCATTGTCATAAATTACAATTTTTTTAAATTTTTTTTCATTATTTCAAGATCCAGAATATAATTCATAATTAATTGATCCGTTTATAGTGTGATTACTGAATTTTTATTTGAACAGGCAAAAGTATCATGTGAAGTGTTGGTAAATACGGTGAATCAGACCATTGCCCATCAAAATTGCTATGCTGAGGTGAGTAGAAAAAGTTCATTTACCGCTAAATTTTATATCAAAGTCTCCGACCCTTAAAAAAGTTAATGCATTTAACGGTGTACATTGTTCAAATTTTTAAAATGTGTTAACACTGACATAATATACATCATTAGATGCACCGACTTTAAATCTTATCTTAGTCTGTTTAAATTAAGTGAAATGATTGGTGGAATAAGTAGTCTATTTATGAAAATAAGGGTCCGTTTGCGTTTGTTATTTCAAAAAGTGCGATTTGAAAACATAATTTTTAAAGTGCAGTTAAACGTTTGTCAAAATCGCAATTTGACCTTTAAAATTGTGCGTTTTCAAAACAGCATCTCATTATTGCAATTTTTTCGAATCGTAATTTTTAAAAACGCAATCCCAAACAATTTATTTTCTGCAATTTGGTTTAAAACCGTATTTTTTGTCTGTAAAACTGCAATCCCCAACGCACCTTAATCAGACTATTTAAAGTAAACACCCATGAATTTTGTTATACTAATGAGTTGTGTTGATGTGATGACCAGTGATGATTAAGATGAAGATGATCAGGGCAAAAGCTCGAAGGGGTGTCCCGCGCATGTCCAAGTTTCGTCAGTTAGAAGCATGGATAGTCCATGACAATATTCGGGTATACTACATACCGGATTCCTATATAATATTTTGTAATGATATGATAAATTAATCTGGGGGTGTAAAAATATATATTTTTATTATCCATGTGTGAAGTAAATATTATTATTATTATTACTTAATTAATACAAGTTTAATTGTCTTTTTCCAATTGAAAAAAGTTAGTTGTTTTGAGTTAATTGAGATTGTTTCCCTTTCCATTACGTTTAATTTGGGCAACATTTGCATTAATTTCCCATGTTCGGTGTTGATAATCAACGAGAACCAGGCAGGTTGTTCCTTGTTCATCACGCATGAACAACAATTTCGTAACCAAACCCCCATCTTTCTCAATCATTTTTAAGGTTGCTTTCTTTTCAAGTGATATTTATGAAGTTGTAGCCATGGTTGCTTGTATGATATGGTTATGAAGAAATACAAATGGTGTTTGGGGGAGAGCTTTTTTTGTGAATAAGGAGGTAAGAAGACAACTGACTGCTCTTCCACGCTGAAAAACGTCTCCAAATGGTGTATACAAAATCAATTGGGATGCAGCAATTGATAAGACTAGGAAACTTATGGGTGTGGTGGTTATTGTAAGGGACAGTATGGGTATGGTTTTGACGTCTATATGTATGTCTATTCTGTATATCATTGACCCACAATAGCAAAGGCTTATGTAGCGTGGAATATAGTATTTTTTGGAAGAGATCTGGGCCTATAGAATGTTATTATGGAAGGTAATGCTCTAGAGATAGTTCATGCTTTTCAGATGAAATACCATCTATGGCAGAGATACAATATGTTAATTGAGGATGCGAAGATTGTTTTGCACAACTTCCAATCGGCTTGTAATGCATACAAGAAGGGAAGCAAATAGGACGACACACTTATTGACTCCATATATCAACGAAGAAAATTTGGATGAAAGAATATTCTAATTTTATTCATGATGTTATACATGCTAAAAGCTGTAATCTTTTAACGCTTTTGAATGAATGAATAAATGAAATTTCACTTCAAAAAAACTCAAGCAAAAGGTCGTCTGTTCAGTTCAGTGGCCAACCCCCTAGGGCCCCTAGTCAATTGGCCAATTAATGAAACCTCCTACGAACGGCCATTGGAATGAACTAAGAAACTAACCCAAAAGGGTTGGTGTTCAGCCCTGCTGGCTCCAGAAAATGGATCAGTGATTCATTCATAAGTAACCACAAGTGGATGTAAACATAGGTAGGTACGAGTCTTATTCAAAAGGTGTTTCCATAAGTGAAATATGAGGTCATGGATAATGCATCTTGTAAGATGACAAAGACAAGTAGTAACCTAACTGTGCCCATGCATTTTAGCTGTGGCCCAATTCCAGCCACAACCCTTGTACAACCACAACTAACTTTGCCTTCTCATCAAATATCATGTGGGCTGCTGGCTGACACCTTCTGATAACTTGGGTTCACCTCCCAACTTCAAATAAGGTCATTTGAAAGACAAATACTATATATTACACCAACATTTTCCTAGACTAATGTGACAGTCCCTATCAGCCTTTAGACTAACCCTTACCAAAAAAAATTGATACACATTGCCACATCAAACCAGTGAAATATGAGTGAAATATATATAAATACTTAATAATTAAAGTTACATGTCAAATTATTTTTGCACTTTATCAGCCTTTGGATCAACCCTTGTCAAAAAAGTAATTCAAAAGGATGATATGCACGGCTACGTCAAAAGTAGTTTAGGGTTTAGTATATATAAATACTTAATAATTAAAGTTACATGTCAAATTATTTTTGCGCCTTATCAACCCTTGGATCAACCCTTGTTAAAAAAATAATTCAAAAGGCTGAAATATGCACGCCATATACAATATACGTTGCATCTTTAAGGAAAAACAAAAAGAAAAAAACCAGCAAATTACTGATTCTTCCCCCTTTGGTTGAGTGACAATAATTTGCACATGTTCGTGTATGAATTTAGACAATGGCCAGCTATGTTGAAGGACCCGAAGAGCCACAGCAAACCAACGATGAAAGATTATAGATGAAGGAACTGACACTACATATTCTCGTTAACTTGTCTTTTGCTAAGAAGAAGACAATCTGATGGGTCGTTTTCATTCCAATTCCTCCAGAAGAAAAATAGTCTGAATAATCAGAGTCAAAATCGCATTTATTTCAGTTTCCCAGTAGGCCAGGCTAGGCAGGGGAAAAGTGGCGGCTTTCTCAACCTCAACGTGTTCGTTTATCAACCAAACTTTTTTCCCTTCCAAACAACTCGTATATCTGAGTTTCTGCAAACATTTCCTGATCATTCACAAGGGATTGCTAGCTAGAGATGTCTCTTCCGAGAGGCGCCGCAGATGGTGAGGCCACTAATTCCCTGCCGGAATCAGCCAACGAGCAGCAGGAGCAGCAACAAGCTCAGATGGCGGAGGACGCCACCGCTGCCTCCTCTTCATGGAGGAGGCTCAGTAACAACAGCAGCAGCAGCAGCCCTTTCTCCCGGGCTTTCCTTTCCCACAAGAAGAGCAAAGTTGGTTGGTGCATTGCATAAGATTAAAAGTTGATTAATTCCCACTTATTATCTATAATTATGAATTTTATTTTTTTATTTTTTTATTTTTGGGTAGAATCCAGCGATGAAGATTTGTTCACGGTTCCTGACGTGGAGGCTCCACCGCCAATGAATTCTTCTGGCATGACAAATCTTTTCGGCAACAATGAGCATGAGAAAAATGCAGAGATTCAGCGCCAGATTGGGTTATCCGGAAAGCGCCGCCGGGGACGGAACCCTGCTGACAAAGAGTATAGACGCCTCAAGAGGTATATATACTCGGACCGAGTTTTCCTCCTATCTGGGTTAGAAGAACTTCCTTTAATACAGTCTATAGAACTTATATCTTTTTATGTTATTCGTCCAAAATATAACATATATAGAGCTTGCTTTGATTTGAGTCTTTGATGTTGTACATTAAAAGAAAGATTGCTACTAAATTTAGTACAAATTTAATATTAATTCTCAATATATTGTTTATAAGAACATAACATTTTTTGCTCTTAATATAGGTTGCTTAGGAACAGAGTGTCTGCTCAACAAGCCAGAGAAAGGAAGAAGGTATATGTGAATGAGCTGGAATCAAGAGCCAATGAAATGCAGGACAGAAACTCCAAGTTAGAAGAGAAGATCTCAACTTTAATCAATGAAAATACCATGCTTAGGAAGGTGAGCTTTCCTTCACTTCTCTCTCTCTGACTCTCTGAGTGCTGCATTTACACAAACACATGGTGGATATATATATAATTTAAATCTTTTCTCCAGCAGGTTCTTATGAATACAAGGCCTAAGAATGATGAAAGCATTAAGCCGAAGCAGGATCCGCTTAGCCAGAGCTGACAAGCATAAGGTCATTTTGTTTCGGCCTTTCGGGTTATATAACTTTTGTTTAGGATTCTCCCATACCCTTTTATACAACAATAATGCTAAAAACCACACTCTATTTCATAAATTAGGATAAGAATATCCGGTTAGTCATACTAGATGAGTATTTTTATCATTTGAAAATGTGAAAAGATAAAAATACCATTCCATTATAATTAACCGAAAATTATCCAGTTCAAATAAAATGGAGATGATCATTTTTCGGTGTTAACACCATGGTTAATTTCATCTTCTTTATAGTACTTTTTTATTTTTTTATTTTTAAATCAACACTAGTTTGTAGGTGCCATTAAATTTTTGAAAAATTGTTTGGACGGAAATAAATCTTTGAAGTTGTAATCATCTTCTTAATTACCATCTCGAAAATGAAGCAAAATTAACAATAATAATCAACGTGAAAGACAGGGAATACATATGGTTATATGAATGAAGGGAGCGTCAGTTTGAACAATGACAAGAAGATTATAGAGAAAATGTACCGACAAGACTCATGCTGCCACTTGATTTGTCTGGCCAGAATTGTGGTCCCAACTTTGTTTTTATTATAGATTTTTTTAGATTGCGTTTGACTCCACAATTTCTCTACCAAACAAATTCAATACATCAACCATTAGATTTGTAAACCTTACACAAATTCAATGGTAAATTCGTCTATTTACTGTAAAGATAGTTGAAAAATGAATAAATTATATCATTTTTTTTTACAATCATAGCCTTAAACTTTAACTAATTTAGGGTTACCATCTTTTCATAAATTTGCAATGTCAACCCTCCCTTCAAAATTTAACGTTCAATCAAATGGTTGATGAGAGGGGATTTCACTTCCTTTATTAGGATTTAACACTAAATTTGAATGAGAGAGTTGACATTACAAACTTCTTAAAGATGATAATCCTAAATTGCCATTTTTTAAAGTTTAAGGCGATAATTGCAAAAATTATAAAAGGGCATAATTACTTTTTTTTCCCATCAACTACAATGCATTGTCACTTTGCCCCCATTAACTGACAATCATACTGTCCGACCCTATCAAACTATCATTTTATATCCAAAATCCTCTTTCATCAATCAAAAGCGTTAGCTCAGACGGTCAACCCGTCACGTGCACCCCACATGCTATTTTGAAATCTTTTATCCCACCTTTTTTTCCCATCAACTATAACGCATTGTTACTTTGCCCACAATAAGGTTGACAGTTCATGGAGGCAAAGTGACAATACGTTGTAGTTGATAGAGGAAAAATGTAATTACCTCAATTATAAAGTGAAATTTTCTCTTATAAAAGTCACATTTTTATTAATTACACTAAACCAAACAGACACTTCGCATGTTATTATGAATAAAAATGTATAATTCTCTAACCTAATACATTGGATTCCAAAGGGAATGAGATTTTGACTTTTTTTGGGGGGGGTGGGGGGCAAATACAACCAAAAACAAAGCAAACCAACAGGAGAAGAAAGTTGGAGGAAGGAACAGAATTGGAATGTATCTACTTTGGTCAATAGAGGCGGCTGCGGCTAAAACTTAATTTTCTGTCGAAAAGTATTATTTTTAGTTCTTCAAACTTAAATTTCTAGTTCCACACCCATCGAGTAAAATTATGTGCATACCAATTAGCATTGTTTATGAACGGATAAAATTTAAGATCACCCCGGTTATCTCCAATACTTGAAAGTCAATCTCAAATGCCATCCAGACCCATCTCCAAGCTTGGAAATCATCTTCTTTTGATCAATCTATTTGGCAACCTCCTCCCATCCTACAGGTTGTTTGAAGATTAACTTTGATGTTGCTACTAATGCTTCTTTTTCAGCCATAAGCAACTCATTTGGTGAAATCATCTCAGCATTTACCAAAAAACTTAATTCATTCCACCGATGTGGACAAGGGAGAATCCATAGCTGCTCAAAGGGATAAATCTTACTATCTCATAAGGCTGCAACAATTTGCTGATTGAGGGTGATTCTCTGGTTTCCATTTTAGCTATTAACAATCATAAACTATTCACCGAATGGACCATTGCTCCAATTATCGCCGATATTCAGTTGAAACTATAGCATTTTCAAGCTTGGAATGCTACAAAAGTTTTTAAAAGCCAAGTTGGCCACTAGTATTCCTGATTCGAATGGATAAAATTTTAGAGTTGACAACTTTGACAGATAAATGGTTCCAAATGTCAATCAAGTGGATGGTCCTGATTGAGAAAGGCAAAATCAACATCTTGCAGGGTAGTAGCCCAAGGCGGCTTTTTCATGGATGCCAAGAATCTTAGTATCTTAACACTCCAAGAAATGTTGAACGGCTCTCACTTTGATTAGCTTTGGAGATTTCTCACCAAATAATTAAGTACTCTGGTTTTTCCTGTCACGTAACAGCGATATTTTGTCATATACTCCCTCGTACTTCCCATCACATGGTTGACTACTGCTCATATCAGCGCCGTCTATTTGATACTGATGGGATCTCTGGGAGGCCACTCGATTGGCTTATGCACTTTCAGTATCAGACGCCGCGGTGGCGTGTTTTTGTATGCTTCCAGGCATTGAAGAGGGCAACGTTGCATTTTAAGCAATTGACATCATATTTCTTATTATATAAAGCAATTGCAACCTTCCCCATTTACACAACTGACATCCAACTTTCACTACCAACCTGCCTAGTCATGGTAATGGGATCATTTCTAGAGCTTTGGATGAGATTTTTCTAGTTTCTTTTTCTTCTTATGATTGAATAAAGCTAATTGTAGTACTTCTTGATGTAATGAACAGAAGATTTTTTCCTAGGATTTATGCAGTCACCAATAATTGTTCTTACTGCAAATTTTGCCCACTGTCAGTTTCTGAAATGGGTACTGTTTATTCAAACTTGTAGGGGTTGAACGATGAAGTTGGTGTCAAAGATTCTGGATACCAACCCATGAACATGAAGAATCCGAGACAGGGAGGATTTAGAGCCACCTATTTCATATTTGGTAAGTTTTTCAAATGAAATAATTGGCTTTGATTTGTGTCCGGCAAGGGCGGATCCAAGGGTAGGCATAGATCCGCTGGGGTCAAGTGCCCACCCTCAACTCCTAAAAATCTTCCTTGCCATGGTTTTTTTTTTTTCATTTCATGATTATGCCCTCCCTTAGTCATGATTATGTCCTTCCCCCTCGGCTTCAACCATATTATGCCCCTTAGTTGAAATTTGAAATTTTTTTGAAAGTTGAATGTTTCAGTCTTTCAAAGAATGAAATGGTGAAGACAATGAACAATTCAAAACTCACCATTTTGTGAGAATTATTCATTGCATTTTGCGTGCAGCCTCAAGTTTGGAGAAGGGTTTAAAAAAATAATAATATAAATTATAATACTATATAATTGTCAGAAAGAGTCCAAGATAAAGAAATATAATATTATATGGGAAATGCTACAATGGAGTCAATCCCCCACATTATGCCATCAAACTCCTACGTGGCAGTGGCACATGGCCCATTTGCTATTTTTTATTATTATTTTTTTAAAAAAAATTAAAATTAAAATCACATAAGAAAATATTTATAAAAAGTAATAGAAAACAAAAAAGGGTGGCCGAAGCCACTTTTTCCAAAAAAAAAAATTAATTTTTTTTTTTTCGATTTGCCCTTGGGAGTGGCCGATTCGCTCCCAAGGGCCATGGGGGTGGCTTCGGCCACCCCTAGGCCCTTGGGGGTGGTTCGGCCGAGTCACCCCTAAGGGCTAAATTAAAAAATAAAAAAATTGTTAAGGCCCTTGGGGTGGCTGAAACCCCAAGGACCTAGGGCCACCCCTAAGCTAAACTGGAGTAGCTGGTCACCCATTTCTGTTTTCTATTACTTTTTATTAATTTTTTTTATCTGATTTTGATTTTAATTTTTTTAAAAAAGTAATAATAAAAAAAATAGCAAATGGGCCATGTGCCTCTGCCACGTAAGAGATTGATGGGCATAATGTGGGGGATTGATTGCATTGTAGCATTTCCCATATTATATAATTTTTTTATTTTTTTTTTGGGATCTCCCATATTATATAATTGACTCAAGAGTCCAAGACAAGGAAATATAATAATATAAATTATAATATTATATAATTTACACAAAATATGGTCCAGGGGACCAACCGTGCAAGACAAAATGGAAAAAAATAAAAGAAAAAAGATATGTAATTAAATTTTTAGAGTTAGATTTAAATTGTTCTTTTAAATTAATTATTTTAATATTTATATGTCAAAAATTTCATTCAAATCAATCTGCAAGAAATATTATCTAACTCATTTAAAATAATGTTAAGTGTCTATAAATATTTAAAATGTTAGTCTAAGTTAGTAAACTGCAATTAATGGGTTTAAGAATTTAATGTGCGTTATAAATGTTTATAGACACTTAGTACTATTTTAAATGGATTGAAGAATATTTCTTCCCGACTGGTTTGGAGGAAATTTCTGCCCATATTTATATTGCTATTCAACCTATTCTTGATAATTGTTTGTATATTTTATTATTTATGAATTTATATAGTTTTTGTTTCATATTTTAATTGTATAAATATATAATTGTAGACATCTGAAATTATGGAGAAAAACAATGATTCTATTAAGCTTCAATCAAATTCTAAACAACCTCATATCGAAGTAAATTTAGTAAATCTGCTCGGAGATCATTGCCTAAGAAAAAAAAAGTGTGATTATCATCCTAGTAACAGAGACCAAATTTAAATAGCATATCTACAAATAGGAGCTAGCCATTTTTTAATATTTTTAATTAATTTTATTTTTTTATTCATAAAAATTAAAAATTTAAAAAAAAAAAAAAAATTCCTGGATCCCCTACTCGACTGTCAGGCGCTTGCCAATCTGCATACGACACAAGTTTGGGTGTCACGACACGCTCAACTTGCGTTCTGTATGCACAGAACATAAGCCGTGCTAAGCATGTCTGAGTCGACATTAATGTCAGTAGTTTATATATTGCAGTGATGATGGGGCTGGACAACATAGGATTTGTGGCTAACATGGTAAGCATGGTTTTATATTTCTTGTTCATCATGCACTTTGACCTCTCTGGCTCTGCAACCACGACCACGAACTTTTTGGGTACGGCATTCTTGCTGACAGTCGTCGGAGGGTTCATCTCTGATAGCTATATGACTCATCTCAACACTTGTATACTCTTTGGATCTATTCAACTACTGGTAAAGTTTAATTACTTCTCTAAGTAGAAACAAACAAACAACCCTTTGAAATCAATATATATATATGCTTTGAGGTGTTCTGCTTAATTTCAGGGATATGTGTTGCTTATAATTCAATCCCATTACCATAAACTGCAACCTGAACCTTGTGGGGAGTCAACCTGCGTCCATGGAACAAAAGCTTTCCTGTTTTATGCTTCGATATGGTTGGTGGCACTCGGAGGAGGTGGAATCAGAGGCTCTGTTCCAACTTTAGGGGCTGATCAATTTGACGACAAGGACCCTGAAGAACGCAAACTTATAGCCACCTTCTTCAATTGGTTTCTGCTTAGCATTACCATTGGGGCTTCCATTGGTGTAACATTTGTGGTGTATGTCAGCTCACATCGTGGGTGGGACAAAGGTTTTAGCATCTCCATGTCGTGCGCATTTGTTGGTCTTGTCTGTCTTGCATTAGGAAAGCCATTTTATCGTGTTCGGGTGCCAGGAGAAAGTCCATTGTTGAGAGTCCTACAGGTTTTGGTGGTGACAGTGAAGAACTGGAAGGTAGATTTACCCAACTCGGATGAACTCTATGAGCTACGCGATCGCAAGTCTCTTACAAATGCAGAGCTCATCCCCCACACCAACCAGTTCAGGCACGATTTCTTAGCTATATCCCAAAAGTTCAATCCCATTAAAAAAAATAAAATTAATCATTTTATCAATAGTTTCATCGGAACAACAACGTATATATAACTTGTGGCGTCCCAAGTTACCTGGTATGAAAAATGGGATGTGCTTATCATATCATTTAGGGGCGGGGGCTGGGTGTTACATAACTGATCCGTTTGACTTGCATGTTCGACTAGATTACTAGACAAGGCGGCAGTTCTGCCAGAAGGCATGGAGGCAAGAAAATGGAGTGTCTGCAGCGTAACGCAAGTGGAAGAAGTGAAGATTCTGACAAGGATGATGCCCATCCTCATAAGCACCATCTTTATGAACACATGTTTAGCTCAGTTGCAGACCTTTTCTGTCCAACAAGGGACCATCATGAACACATTCATTGGCAAATTAAATGTCCCACCAGCCTCAATTCCTGTGATTCCTTTAGTATTCATGTCCCTTCTCATACCTGTCTACGAATTCGCCTTTGTGCCGATTTTGCGCAAAATCACCGGTCACCCCTACGGCATAACGCACTTGCAAAGAGTGGGGGTTGGGCTTGTCCTCTCTGCAATCTCAATGGGAATTGCAGGCATCATAGAGGTGAAGAGGAAGCACGAGTTCATCCACCACAATTACCGCATCAGCCTCTTCTGGCTTGCTTTCCACTATGCCATCTTCGGAATTGCAGATATGTTTACATTCGTGGGGCTGCTGGAGTTTTTCTACAAGGAGGCTCCTCCCAGCATGAGATCCCTTTCCACTTCCTTCTCCTTTCTCTCTCTGTCACTCGGCTTCTTCTTGAGCACGGTGTTCGTTGAGCTAATCAACTTGGTCACCGGTAAGCTCGGCAAGAGCAAGACAGGGTGGCTGGCAGGGCTTGACATGAACAAGAACCACCTAGAGCGCTTCTACTGGTTCTTGGCAGTTCTCAGCATCCTCAATTTTGCAAATTATGTGTTTTGGGCTAAATGGTACAAGTATAAAACAGATGTTCCTATTGATGAAGAGATGCTACTCAGATCAAGCCATGCAGGCGGCGTGGATCAGTCATTGTCTGCTAGTACTCTGAGCTTTATAACCAAAAACCAAGCCACCCCCATGAACCAAGAACAAGAAGATCAGAAAAAGAATGAGTTTTAAGTAATCTTACATGCATGACAACTTAATATGTATGCTTTATTGATTAATAAATTAAGTACTTTCTCATGTATATTTGAAGTGTTCATGCATGCATGCATGAATGGTGGGCAAGATTTAGAACTATATATTTTCTTGGATTTAATATCTTTTATCAGTTGGGAGTTTGGCATATTGAGTATCTTTCACTTGTACTAATCGACTAGCAGCAAAAGCTATCATGAGAACGGCCATTTCTTTGTTGATTGTATTGAGGCATTAATACAGAAGACTTTGCGATAATAAATGGAATATTGTCTCGTTGGAACTTGGAAATGCCAAAGTAGAGCTAAATCTAAGGCTAGGCATCAAGTCAACCAAAACCGATTGACAAGTCCGATGCTACCAACCTGAATGACTTCCCATGTTAGCCACTAAACTGACTTTGACAATCCATATGACTCAGGAGTACCATGCAATCTTTAAAAAATTAAAAAAGGAAAGTAACTGAGGGGTGACCGGCCCCAACCCTCTATTTTACACTTTAAGGAGTCACTCTGACCACCTTCTCGGGGTGAGGGGGTGGTTGGTCACCCCTATCGAACTCTAAGGGGGTGGTTGCACCAACTCCAAGCTATTGAGACGATCACTACCACCCTCATGAGCCACACATGTGATTGTGCCATCCTGCTTTGGCCGGTGCAAAACAAACTGCATTAGATCTGGTCTGCACCATAATCGAGCCATCAGTTTGTTCTACACTGGATATAGTGGTCACAACCACTCCCCTCCATTTAGTTGTCTATATCAAAAGAAAAATTGCTGAGAACTTTAATTAGATTGAATACTTGCTGATTTGAGTCCTCTAAAAGAGTGTAAGATTGCAGTTTTACACTTTTTTTTTGTATTTTGTTTCTTTTTTACTAGCGCATATATTTTAACTTACTGATGTCTCAGATTGTAACAACAAACAAAATGCAAAAACGTAAATTATAGCCGAGCATCATCAAGGCTTCTCAAGGAGTATTCATTATTCGAGCACAAAAATACACACTACGATATCAACAAAGAAAATGGCCACCCTCAGGATAGCTTTTGCTGCTAGTGGATGAGTACAAGAGAAATTTACTCAATGCTAAATCTTGCCCACCATTCATTAACACTTCAAATATACATATGAAAGTAGTTTATTAAGCTATAGAGCATACATATTATCAAAAAAGCAAAACTTTCCTCCCTCTTTGTTGGATTGCAGAGGAGGAAGGTTTGTATAAATATATGTAATATATAATTAGGACACTACTTGCTCAACTTTCAGAAATGGTGATCAAGGTAATTAAGTTGTCATGTAAGATTACTTAACCCCATCCTGCCTCTGATCTTCTTGTTCTTGGTTTTTGGATATAAAGCTCACAGTACTAGCAGACAATGATTGATCTACGCCGCCTGCTTGGCTTGATTTGAGTAGCATTTCTTCATCAGTTGGAACATCTGTTTTATACTTGTACCATTTAGCCCAAAACACGTAATTGGCAAAGTTGAGAGTGCTGAGAATTGCCAAGAACCAGTAGAAGCGCTCCACATGGTTTGTATTCATGTCATCCCCTTCCAACCACCCGGTCTTGGTCTTGCTCTTGCTGAGCTTACCAGTGACCAAGTTTATGAGCTCAACGAACACTGAACTCAAGTAGTAGCCGATGGACAAAGAGAGAAAGGAGAAGGAAGTGGAAAGGGATCTCATGCCGGCAGGAGCCTCCTTGTAGAAAAACTCCAGCAGCCCCACGAGTGTAAACATATCTGCAATTCCGAAGATGGCATAATGGAAAGCAAGCCAAAAGAGGCTGATGCGATAATTGTGGTGGATGAATTCGTGCTTCCTCTTCACTTCTATGATGCCCGCTATTCCCATTGAGATTGCGGAGAGGACAAGTCCAACCCCGACTCTCTGCAAGTGGGTTATGCCATTGGGGTGACCAGTGATTTTGCTCAAGATTGGCACGAAGGCGAATTCGTAGACGGGTATGAGAAGGGACATGAACACTAAAGGGATCACGGGAATTGAGGCTGGTGGGATATGTAATCCGCCAATGAGGGTGTTCATGATGGTCCCTTGTTGGACAGAAAAGGTCTGCAACTGAGCTAAACATGTGTTCATGAGGATGGTGCTTAGTAGGATAGGCATCATCCTTGCCAGAATCTTCACTTCTTCCACTTGTGTTACCCTGCAGACTCTCCATTTTCTTGCCTCCATGCCTTTTGGCAAAACAGCTGCCTTGTCTAGTAATCTAGTCAAACATATAAGTCATATCAGTTATATACTTATATATAGGTTGTTTTAACGAAAATATTGATTAAATGATCAAATTTACTATTTTTTTTTTAGATTAAACTTTTGGGGGATGAGCTAAGAAATCCTGCCTGAACTGGTTGCTGTGGGGGATGAGCTCTCCATTTGAAAGAGACTTGCGATCGCGTAGCTCATAGAGTTCATCCAAGTTAGGTACATCTACCTTCCAGTTCCTCACTGTCACCACCAAAACCTGTAAGACTCTCAACAACGGACTTTCTCCTGGCACCCGAACGCGATAAAATGGCTTTCCTAATGCAACAAAGACAAGACCAGCAAATGAGCACGACATGGAGATGATAAAACCTTTGTCCCACCCAACGTGTGAGCTGACATACACCACAAATGTTACACCAATGGTAGCCCCAGTGGTACTGCTAAGCAGTAACCAATTGAAGAAGGTGGCTATATGCTTGTGTTCTTCAGGATCCTTGTCGTCAAACTGATCAGCCCCTAAAGCTGGAACAGCGCCTCTGATTCCACCTCCTCCAAGTCCCAGCAAGCCTATCGAAGCATAAAACAGAAAAGCTTTTGTACCATGAACGCAGGTCGACTTCCCACAAGGTTCAGGTTGCAGTTTATGATAATGGGATTGAATTATGAGCAACATATATCCCTGAAATTAAGTAGAACACCCCAAAGCATGTATATCATTGATGTCTATAGCAAGGAGAGGATTATTGTTTCTACTTAGAGAAGTAAACTTTACCAGTAGTTGAATCACACCAAAGAGTAGACAAGTGTTGAGACGAGTCATATAGCTATCAGAGATGAACCCTCCAACGACTGTCAGCAAGAATGCTGTACCCAAATAGTTTGTGGTTGTGTTTGCAGAACCAGAGAGGTCAAAGTGCAAGATGAACGACAAATATAAAACCAAGGTTGCCATGTTAGCCACAAAGCCTATGTTGTCCAGCCCCATCATCACTGCAATATATAAAATAGTGACGTTGAGTCCAACATGCTTAGTATGGCTTGCGTTCTGTGTCTTGTGCTCCCGTGCGCACAGGATGCAAGTGTTGATAGTGTAGTGACACCCCAACTAGTGTCGTGACACAAAACAAAGCCATTTTCATTTGACGAAAATTTTCTTTGAAACAATGATCATGTGGTGCATTGATCACTTACCAAAGATGCAATAGGTGGCTTTAAATCCTCCTTGTCTCGGATTCCTCATCCTCATGCATGGGTTGGTATCCAGAATCTTTGACACCAACTTCATCGTTCAACCCCTACAACAGAGAGACATGCAGGAACATCCATATTTATAAACCTCCACAAAGGAACAGAAAATTAAAAAACAAGGGTCAAAAAGTAGGAAGGAGAAACATCAAATGGTATTTTAGCAGTAAGAACAGTAATTGGCGACTGCACAAATGATCAATCCTAGGAAATTTTTCTCTGTTTATTACGTCAGGAAGTACTAGCTTTATTCACAAGAAGAAAAAGAGTTACTAAAACAACGGAAGAAAGTAGAAAAATCTGATCCAAAGCTCTAGAAATTCACAACAGAAGTAAGAGTGCCGTGCCATTACCATGACTAGGCAGGTTGGTGGCAAGTCTGGGATCTCCCAGAAAGTTTGATTATCTGTCCCGGGAAAGATCAGAAATAGACATGTATCCCCACAATATCAAACATCTAATAACAGCAAGGAACATTTTTATGCAAGTGTAGTATATATGCCTACGGGTATTCTTTCAGTCAACATTCAGAAAAAGATTGTACTTCTTAGTTAAACTTTTTAAATCTACTCAAGAGCACTTAGGCAGCTCTATTATCATATATATATATATATATATATATAAAAGCCGAGTTTTGACGTAGAGGTTGCTTAGAATTGCGACACGTGTCCATATTTTTTAATATCTCTGAACTGGTATTTTTTTTTTTTTTTTGTAACTCTACCTCCCATGACCTATCAACTTCTCCCTCTATCTATTTTTAAATATATCTTAAATTTCTCTTTCTCTCTCCCACAATTTATTTCTTAGTTTTTTTTTTCTCCCTATAAAACAATATATATATATATATATAAAAGCTGAGTTTTGATGTAAAGAGTGCTTAAAATTGCGACATGTGTCTATATTTTTTAATATATAAACCGGGTTTTTTTTATTATTATTATTTTTTTTTTGCTTAATTCCACCTCCCATGGCCTATCAACTTCTCCCTCTATAATGCAAATAAATCTTTGGAGTCACGTCCACAGGTGAAAGCCCATGCTAGCTGAACTGACCCGTGTGGAATCAAGGCGAAGCCCCGATTACCCTCTTTTCTTATGAAAAAGAAAAATTATTTTTTAATATTGAAATGTACCTAACACTAGCTATATAAATCAACAAATAGCTATATAAATCATTTTAGTCGGTTTGTGATTTTCTATATGTGCACAGAGATAGAGAAGTTGGCAGCATGCAGTATGAAAACAAGGAACTTGGGGACGATGTTAGATGATGACTACTCTAGCAGATGTTATAGATTATTATATTATGGTACCAATTAGCCAGTAAAACTACAGCTTTTGGAACGACCAAAGTGTGCCATTTAAATTCTTATTGTTGCTGCATGAGTAAAAGGAATCTTGCCAACCAAGTAATATTTCTTTAACTCAACCCATCCCATTGGCTATTTTTAGTCCACTAAAGCGAAAGCTGATCAGGCGCGAGAGGGGGAGTAATGATGCACGACGTTTTTCTTCTTGTCCTCCTGGATTTTGTCTTTTTTGCTTGAGATTTCTTATGCATAAAATGGGCTATCAGTGCTAGATACGGCAAAATTGCTGACAAGAGTCATGAAAAGACTTCTTATAAACTATCTGTTTGAATTCTGCAGAGACATTGGCTCAGCAACCCATGGTGTAGTGGTTTTAGCTAGGTTTAATTAAATTTATATCTGAACGGTTTTGCTTTTAATGGGAAATTTATGTATGAACCGTTTTGCTTTTAATGGGGGAGAGATAATCTTCAACAAGTGTGGTTTAATATGTTTTAAAACTTTTTTTTCTCTTTTTGGTATACCTCCTACCTTTTACAAGTTACAATATCTAGAATACCAATTAGTCGGTTTTTTTTTTTTAAATTAATTTCCCTCTCTCTCCCTCTACTTAAACTGGAACAGGATCCCGTCCATTTCAAATGAAATGGATAATATCCATTTAGTGTAAAATAAAGGGTAGTATTGTCTTAACATTAAAATTGAAGGACTAAATTTACAATATTACCCTTTATTTTACACTAAATGGATATTATCCATTTCATTTGAAATGGACAGGATCCTATTCCACTTAAACTCACATCTCTCTCCCTCCCATAATTTCATATATCTCCACTTAAATGTGTCTTAAATTTCTCCCTCTCCCATTATTTATTTCTCAACCAGATTTAAATTATTCTAAACCGCTTGGGTTTGCCCAATCAGTCGGTTTTTTTTTTTCTTTAATTAATTTTCCTCTCTCTCCCTCTACTTAAACTCACATCTCTCTCCCTCCCATAATTTCTGCTATTTCCACTTAAATATGCCTTAAATTTCTCTCTCTCTTCCATAATTTATTTCTCAACCGGATTTAAATTATTTTAGTCTACACCATTTGGATTTACAGATATTGTTTAATTATATACTTAAACTCACATCTCCCTCCCTCCCATAATTTCCTCTATCTCCACTTAAATATGTCTTAAATTTCTCTCTCTCCTATAATTTATTTCTCAACCGGATTTAAATTATTTTAAATTATTTTAGTCTAAACAGTTTGGGTTTACAAATATTGTTTAGTTAAATTTAGGGATTTGCTAGGGGTTCTCCCCATAGTGTTCTCCTGGCGTTCTCCCAGTCTTACATAGAACATGATTTAAGAAAAAATAAAATTGTAGTACCGTTTTTTTGTCAACCGATTAATTTTTATGAGTTAATAGTTAGGTTCTAATGCTTTAAAACTTGTTTTTTGATTCAAAACTAAAATCTAAGGGTTGAAGGTTAACCCTTTAGGGATGATATCACTCAAAATGGATTTAATCATCCTAAATTTGGTGCTAATGCCTCAATTTTGGTGCTAATGCCTCACAAATTTGGTGCTAATGCCTCAAATTTGATGCTAATGCCTAAAAAAATCGGTGTGAAGGCCATTACAATTTTATTTTTTCTTAAATCACGTTTTATGTAAGACTGGGAGAACGCCAGGAGAACCTACGGGGAGAACCCCTAGCATTTTCCTTAAATTTATGTCTGAACCGTTTTGCTTTTAATGGGGGAGAGATGACCCTCAACAAATGTGATTTAATATGGTTAAAAACTATTTTTTTTGTGCATGCCTCCTACCTTTTACAAGTTACAACATCCATAATTCAATCACTCTCTCCCTGTGTTTGTCTTTTAGTGCCTTTCAACATTCAAAACTCTTTTGTCCCTAAGAAGTAACTCAATCGGTTGAAATCGCGCCTAATGAAGCAGAGATCACTAGTTCGAATCCCCCCTCCCCCCTCTTGTACGGACATGTCAAAAAAAAAAAAAATCAAAACTCTTTTTTTGTGCATGTTTTTGAGATTTTACAACATCTAAATCTCTCCACTTAAGGTTAGTGTGTTTTTGTTTGACTTCTATTTTGTAATTGAGTATTACAAGTATTCAATAATAGCACAACCCTCTACAAAAAAATTGTGATTGTTTATTTACTGTATTTGCATGTTCTTTTCTCTTTTTTTTTTTTTTTTGAGTCTATATATGTGTATGTTTTTTCTTTAATAAAAATTGTAATTTCAGACTTAAAATACTTTTTTTAATATATTTTGTTGTGATAATGGAAAGTTATATTGTGTTTTTATTTGACTTTTGTTTATATTGTTAATCTCAATTAGCAATTTCACTGTATTTCTTTTTATCAGTTTTGTCTTTTAATGCCTTGCCACATACTTCCAAAACTCATTTTACTAAGTGAATAGTCTCACTCTCTCAGTTTTGTTATCATTCTTCATGTTAGTGTTTTTTCATTTGACTTTTAGTTTGTTATTGAGTATTATTTGTATTTAAGAATCAACCTTTCATAAGAGCTATTTTAACTTTTTAAAAATTATGACTTTTATTTATATTGTTTTTTTACTTTATTTTGTATTATTACTTTATTAAGATTTGCAGGTTCAATTTTATTTAATTTAAATTGCATTTTCAGAATTAAGATAATATATTTTTAAAAATATATTATTGTGCTAATGGAACATTATAATGTGTTTTTATTTGGCTTTTGCGTTTTTGTATTGTTAATGTATTGTTAATCTCGATTAACAATTTAATTGTATTTTGTTTTCATCAATTTTGTCTTTCAGTGCCTAGCCACATCCGAAACTCATTTTACTAAGTGAACAATCCCACTCTTTCAATTTTGTTTAACATTCTTCAGGTTAGTGTGTTTTCATTTGACTTTTAGTTTTTTTTTTTTTAGACATATCCGCACAAGGGAAGGAGGAGGGGGGATTCGAATTAGTGACCACCGCTTCATTAGGCGTGGTCCACAGCCGATTGAGCTACCCTTGGGGTAGACTTTTAGTTTGTTATTGAGTATTATTTGTATTTAAGAATCAACCTTTCCGTTTTGCTTTTAATGGGGGAATTTATTTCTCAACCGGATTTAAATTATTTTAGTCTAAACGGTTTGTGTAATATCCCAGATTTTAACAGTCTTATTTTGAGAATATTTATTTAATAATATTCGGTAATGATAATTCCTCTTGAGATTTTAATAGAGCATATGAATATTATAGAAATAAATATTGAGTTTATAATAAAATTTAATGTTATATGAGAGATTATATGCTGATTATTTTATTGGAATGATGAGAGAATTTGTCAGGATGAATAAGGTTTCAAAACATTCGTATGAAGCCTTAATGTATGAAGCTAAAACCTTCGAAGTTAGGAGAAAATAAGAGAAAAAGTAAAGAAAACATCATGATGAATAAAACATCATGATGTTACATGCTTATTTCTTAGAAAATTTTGGAAGTAGTCGGTTAGTGAACTAGCCGACGCTTGGCGGCCAAGCTGTCTTCATATGTTATACCGGATATGTCCTGATATTTCATCTATAAATAGCTTGATTGATTATAGTTTTCTTCATTCAGAAATTCTTCTATTTCTCTCCCAAAGTTACGTACTAAGAGTTTTGAGAAAGATAGTTATATTTTAGTAGTAAGGTTTTGGAGCTACTTCAAGAAGAGTGCTAGGTATAATTTTTTTATCCCTAGTTTATGTCAATTTTAGTTATTAAATTATGTTGTTTAAATTGATCGGGAAAGTATGATTGAATATCTCGGGAAAGATATTATATTCAATCATCATTTGTAAATATTATAAATGCGCCGTTGTGCTGCTTAGATTTTAGTAGATATTACACAATAGCGCAGTTGTAATGCCCAAATGATATTAAGATATTTTGGATGTCATTATGATGTTTAAATAGTATTCATATATTTTAATAATGGCGTTATGCTACCTAAATTTTTAGGATTAAGGCAAAGCAAGAAAATGATATTTTCGAGGTATTTTAAAGATCTTAGGATTTGAAATAAGGCTATAAATAGGAAGTGAAAGAATATTTGATAATGTATAAAGTATTGTGTTAATGCAGAAAGTGTACGAAGAGAAACTACGTATAAGGAATTTAAGTTCTTAAGGTAAGTTCAAACTTACTGATTCTGCATTATTTTGCAAAAGCATGTTATATATATTTTGTTGAGTACAACCATTTTAATTGAACGAATGAACGTATGTACAAAAAGAATCATGTATTAATATATGTAAAAACCTTGCGGTTAAGTGGGGAAACACTTAACACCTCAAAGCTATGAAAGGGAAAAATTATTAGCAACCTTGCGGTTAAGTGGGATAACACTTAGCAAACTCCAGGGAATAAGTGAGAGTATAATTACGCTTATTATGTTATGAAGTAATGATGTTATGATGCTATAATGTTATGATGTATGATGTGCATTGATTCAAACGGATGATTTGCTTCATATGTTATTAATTGTTTTTATCGCTTATGTTTATTAATTAGCCAAATACTTATTAAAATAAAGTTGTGAAAATCCTGCATACATGGCTAATTAGTATACATATGCGGTAAGACACATTTACAAATAAAGGTTGGCTCTCATAATAAATGATTGGTTTGCTTGAACTTACTGAGTCGTAGACTCATTTTTCTATAAAATTTTTATAGATGTGATTGAGGAATGAAAGGAAGACACAGACCGATATGGGCATCCTACCTTTGATATATAGGATAGACATGAGACTTTATTTGTTGAAGAACTAAGTTATTAAGTTGTGTAATTATTTAAGTTTTTTTTAAGTATGTAATTTGGAAGACCACATATGTCAGCTCATAGTATACAATAAGGTTTTATCACTTTGTGAGATATGCCGCTTGTGACAGTACTTTTAACGATTAGTTATTTGATGTTTTTATTAACAACATGTGAAGTTTAAATTGGAAGCTCTGGTATATTTATATTATGACGAGAACTCTGATAGTAGAAGTGGAAAGTATATTCCGTTGCAAATTATGTATGTATGAAGTAGTGCCGCTCGATTATTTAGATAAATCATTCTATCACTTGATGAAAAGTCGGGACGCTACAAATATATCTCAAGCTTTATTTTTAACAGTCTCACTCTCTCAGTTTTGTTACTATTCTTCAAGTTAGTGTGTTTTCGTTTGACTTTTAGTTAAGAATCAACCTTTCTTAAGAGCCATTAATTTTTTTAAAAAAAAATCATGAATTTTATATACATGGTTTCTTTACTTTATTTTGTATCATTACTTTATTAAAAAGATTTGCATGTTCAATTTTATTTAGGGTTAAATACCTAATACCCCCTTGGGGTTTTATAACTTTATTTTTTCCTCCCTAGGGTTTGATTTTTATCACAGGGAGTCCCTGTGGTTTTGATAAAGGACCAAATTAGTCCATCCGTTAATTGACCATTAGTTGACTTAACGGAAGTCCAGTCATTGACACATAAATCAATTAGACAAGATGACACATGGCATAACTTGACACGTCATCAATGCTAACTATATATTAAGCTGTCACCTAATTTTTTTTTAAAAAAAATACAAATTAAAATAGAATTAGATTTTATTTTGTTAATCAGGATTTAAAACAAATAAATTACAAATTAAAATAGAAATTAGGGGTTTTATTTTGTCAATCAGGTTAAAAAAAAAAAAAAAAGATTTAACATTTAAACATAAAAATCTCAAATATAAGAACCACGAACACAGCCTCCTTTCTTTCTACAAATCTTCCTCTACAGATTGAAGGCTAGCTAGGCCGCCATTCAAGTCGCACTCAGTGGGTTGGCCGGAAAAGAAGAAAGGGACTCTATGTATCCTACAAAGTGCAATCCTGTTTGGAGGAAGAGGAGGTTGTGCGACACCTTGCCTTTTCATGCATACAAGAAGATCTAGATAAAAGGCCAACTACACACACGTACAAAAGATCTCAATCGCATTGAAAATTCTATCCCACTGTCGCCGGTGAGTGGTGGTTTCATCTAAGATTTGGCCATGGAAGCTTGGGGTTGGGGAGGAAGCTTCGTCACCGGTTCGTGGAGATTTGGCCGGAGAAGGGGGTTGGGTTGGGTTGGGTCGTGGAGGCAAGGGTTTGGGTTGGAGAGGAATCAAATTCGCCGGAGTCTGGGCGAATGCCGGAACTGTAGGTGGACACCAGAGACAGGGGTTGGGGTGGGGATGACGCCGGGTACTGTGTGTTCGTGGTTCTTAGATTTGAGATTTTTATGTTTAAATGCTAATATATATTTTTAAAAAAAAAAAAAAAAAACCCTGCTTAACAAAATAAAACCCCAAATCTCTATTTTAATTTGTAATCTGTTTGTTTTAAATCCTAATTAACAAAATAAAACTCAGTTCTATTTTAATTTGTAATCTGTTTTTTTTTTTAAAAAAAAAAATAAATAGGTGGCAGCTTAATATTCAGTGCTCATCTTATCTAATTGGTCCACGTGTCAATGACTGGACTTCCGTTATGTCAACTAATTGTCAACTAACGGATAGACTAATTTAGTCCTTTATCAAAACCACAGGGACTCCTGTGATAAAAATCAAACCCTAGGGAGAAAAAAATAAAGTTATGAAACCCCAAGAGAGTATTAAGTATTTAACCCTTTTATTTAATTAAAATTACATTTTCAGAATTAAGATAATATATTTTTAAAAATATATTATTGTGCAGACGGAACATTATAATGTGTTTTTATTTGAATTTTATGTTTTATACTGTTAATTTGGATTAACAATTTAACGAAAAAATTTAATTTTTTTATGTGTTCATCTATAAATATATTGATATGAAATGCATGTGTTAATTTTTTTATGTGTTCATTTAATTTTTTAGAGGGTTGAGCTATTTTTATCTTTTAAGTATACTTTTTAGTTGAAATATCGAATTAAATAATATGATTTGCAGGTTCAACTAAAAAATATGTTTTGTAATAAACTGTTTTTTTTTTTTTTTAAAAAAAAAAAAAAGTATGTATTTGTACGTACGTTCAATTTATGATATTTTTTTTTTAATATTTTATGATTCGGTATTTTTTTTAATGTTTTTTTCTTCTTCAATTAGTACTTTTTTTTAATTTTTTATTTATGATTCGATACGGTTTTTTTTAAAAAAAAAAATTTTAAGTGTCTTAACTATTTCTTTCTCCCATAATTTTATATCTGAATGGTTTTTTTAAAAATAATAATAATAATAATTAATTGTGCTAACACTCACTCTCCCATAATTTTATTGTTTGTTTTAAAAAAAAAAAAAAATTATATGTTTTGTCTCATATATCTTAAGCTTTATTTTTAAAAGACTATATATCAACCTTAAAAATAGAAAATTCGTTATTAATTCAATTTTTGTTTTTGTTATGTTTTTTTTTTCTTCTTCAAGTAGTACTTTTTTTTTTCTTTTTTTTTTTAATGATTCCGTATTCATTTTTTAATTTTAAGTGTCTTAACTATTTCTCTCTCCCATTTTTTTCTTCTTCAATTAGTACTTTTTTATTTTTTATTTATGATTTGATATGTTTTTTTTTTTTTTTTTTAATTTTAAGTGTCTTAACTATTTCTCTCTCTCCCATAATTTTATTATTATTTTTTTTTAAAAAAAAAGAAATTATATCAACCTTGTTTAACGACCGATAAACTGTTGTTGTTTTTAAATACAACAATAAAAAAATTAAAAATCTAAAATCTAAAATCTAAAATTTTATTTATATAATTTCTTTACTTTGTATTGTAAAGTTAGTTTGTTAAAGGAATTGGACGTTCAATTTCTTCTTTCTTTTAGTCTGTATGTGTGTGTGTTTTATTACTATTATAAAATTTGCAACTTCATAAATAATAATTTGTTTCTATATATTTTTCATTCTTCTTCTGAAATTTTTTATTCTTTGTTTTTGTAACATTAATTTCTTAATTTTCCTAATTTCTTTCTGCATATATATTCTAATTTATTAAAAACAAGACTAACAAATCGGATGTTTTGTTTTCCAGGTATTATTTATAAATTTTATAACATTAGTTTGGTAGGAATTATAAAACATTACTCAAAACATGAATTATAATATTATGTAATCTCTCTCTTAAATTAATGTATGTAACTATTGAATGCATGTGATTGCTTTTGCGTTCCTTAGAAACCTTAAAAAACAATTTCATACATTAATTAAGCATGTAAACATAAAAAATTAATTACTCAATTTACAACAATGCAAATTAAAAAACCGTCAGCTAGAAAACCCGCGCATGGCGCAAGCTCTAAGCTAGTTTGATTAACAAATCTTTTCCAGATTGCGTGTCAATTCTCTGCAAATCTTAGCAAACTCTTTCTTCGAAACGAGTGGGATAGTGTGCCACCCCTAAGCACGTTGCTTCCATATTTTGGCTTCAATTTAAGGAAACCATTTTCATTCAGCAGACAAAGGCGAAAGCAAAAAAGCCCACTTCTCAAAACTCATTTGAATAACATCATTAAAAAAAAAAACTAACAGAAGATGCTCATTGGGAAATACAAATAGAAATTTGGTACTCTCGATGCACAAATGCAATAAGAGAGGAAAAAATAACCCATGATTTCTGTAAAAGAAGAAGGTATTATCTCGACTTTAAGAAACAGGATACATACCCAAAAGGAGAAAGTTCTGTTTGGTTGTACAACTTTGAAATTCAATCATCCCATATCGTGTAACGCCCAATAAAACACCCCCCACTTAAAAAAAAAAAAAAGAGTTGAACATTGAAGTTGCTCCTGTCACATGAAGGCAAACTCAATGAATGGCATAGATGACTCTTGGAGACTCCCCATTGAAGATTATGCAGGGTTTTGCACAACAATCAACAAAACCACCATTAAGGTTTTGTTAATTTAAGTTGAGTTCGCCATCAAACATTACATTACCTTGAGCAAAATGAAGATTTTTCTTCCATGGATGCACATCCTATGATAGAGCCACGTGCTGACAGACACATGGGTCTAGTTTCCCTCCATCTTAATGGCGTGACTGAAGGGTCACAAACCCTTGCCAAACCCAACTTTACAATGTCAAACCTCCCAGCTCCTGGTGACTCCTCCCACTTGAGAGCCTTCCCTCCCAGAATATATAATTCACTTCTTAATGTGGCAAACCCATAACCAAAGGCCTCCAATGGGCGGGAGTGGTCAGGAAGAACCACTGAAGGAACTGAACCTACATCATGCCAGTCTCCTTTTTCTGCATCCCTTGTTTTGATTAAGCTCTCACCCCAATCTACAGCAGTATATACACGATCATCCCCTATCACCTGAACTGCAAACTGCATTGCCCTTGAGAAAGGCCAGATGTCATCCACTGTGCACCATGTTCCATCCAATGGACTGAAAACCTCAGAGGTTGTTTGGTGTGGCAGTCCCACCTGGTCACTCAGCACATGAAATTTTCCTTTATATGATAAGCCTAGGCAGTCCATCAGTGGATTGGGCATTGGCGGCAGTTCCTCCCACCTGCAAATTGTCCTTGGTTATAACCAATATTGAACATTACCGAAGAAAAAAGCAGGGAGAAATTGAAATAAGGTTACCTATTCGTTTTTGCTAATCAAATGAGGTGATTATGCACTACAATAATTTAAAAAAATATAAAGAGCACTGAATTTCTAGCAAAAACACTAACATCAAAATAATGAGTTGAGTCAAGTGAAATACAGTCAACGAAATACAATAATCTTCCCCTTGCTTGACTTGGCATGGCCAAGGAATCTTCCCCTTGCTTGACTTGGCCTGGCAAAGTTCCTTGGCTCGCTCAGGTACAGGTCACATTCTTTTCTGCTGAGCACAAACATTTCTTTTTTTATACCCTTCCATCATTCCTTAAGTCCAATAGGTTTGATCCTGTAAAATTTGTCCATTTTCTCATTGAGCGAAAGGTACGAAATAAATCAAGTTGATTTTTCCACTTTGAAAACTGTTAACTATGTCAAATCTTCAGCTTTTTACTCTTTCTCTATCCCTATCCCGCAGGTACATCATTTAAATCAATAGAGAACCTTTTCTTATGTAACTATTAATAGAAATTACTACATTCCAATACCTTCCAAGGAAAATCCCAAATTGTCTACTTATGGTTTCAGCTATTAGCAGATGCAGCAAGAAAACTGATGCAGCCATTTTCTTGTTGGGTTCCTCCTCAAGGTTCATCCACCTTTTGGGCAGTAGCTGCAAATCCCTCTCCTTTTAGTCAAGTACTACCAAAGCTTGCTAGTAGCTTTATCGTTGAATTTCCCATCTTAGTTAGAATTGACCAAATTGGGAATATAGAGACTTGACCAGTGTTTGTATCAATAGTTCCTCCGCAAGGTTCATCCACCTTGTTGGGTAGTAGCTGCAAAGGGCTCTCCTTTTAGTCAAGTACTACCAAAGCTTGCTAGCAGCTTTACGGGGAATTTCCCATCTTAGTTAGAATTGACCAAATTGGGAATATAGAGACTTGACCAGTGTTTGTATCAATAGTTCCTCCGCAAGGTTCATCCACCTTGTTGGGTAGTAGCTGCAAAGCGCTCTCCTTTTAGTCAAGTACTACCAAAGCTTGCTAGCAGCTTTACAGTGAATTTCCCATCTTAGTTAGAGTTGTCAATTATATCCTTTATGGAAATGGGAAACTAATTCAGGGAATTTATGGAACAAGTTTTTAATTAGTTCGCATTGATCAATCAATGAGAGGGTTGCCTTCTAACCTTTTGTATCAAAGGCTAACCTATTATGGTCACCTATGGGGAAAGCCAAGCCCTTTAACTCCGACATAAGAAGAAAGGGCTAAGGCCTGAGAGCCAACTACGGTCAAGCCTACTTTCCCTTTTTGTTCTGACCTCCTCCTTTAATTGCGGTATCACTAACAAAGACAACAATCCCTACATTCTCATTCTCAAGATTCAAGGCTATTCCGTAAAAAATCTCCCCATCTCATTTGTGACCTTTCTATTCATTCCCCCTATTGCACCTCAAATCTCTTTCTCCTATGCCTATCTTTGTGAACTAGAAGCTGGAAGGAAGCAAGCTGATGACAGAGCAGCATACAAGCTGCAAGAAAACTATTGCCGCAATCAAACGGAAGCTAAAAGAAAATGCCATATCTGAATCAAAAAGAAAATTTTAGACGACCAAGGAATAGAGACTTTATAATTAAGGCCTGAGGATTGGCATTCCATTGCAGTCATTTTATATGCAAATGGTTACCGAAAGATTCATAGTCTGGAAGACCCCCTCACTCTTTACCAAACTAAAATATGGCAAAACCTGTACCAAGAATTGGTTCAACTATAGGAAAATTTACACAATACATAGGAGATCTCTGAACAAACCAGCGAGCAATTGACTGAACAAACAGCAACAGGTTTAAATGCATCTGAAAGCAGCACTCGTACTGGTATGATCCATCAAATTTATTAATGAGAGGGAGGTGGAATCTTTCCTGTAGCCTCTCCTGCCAATGTCACTACTTCAGGTACTTTCATGCTGAATGGCATGGTTCTCTGTGCAATCTGAACATAGCACTTCCCTTAGATGATGTTGCTCCAAAGGTAGTCTTCTTATGACTCTCTCCGTTCAAAGGTTTGATTCCAATTCTTTTTATGCCATCACCGAAAGAGACCTTGTTGTGTGAGGTTCCAATACCGATTGAGAGACAGAAGAGTAAGTTGGAAAGCAGCGACTTACTAGATAGGGGCCTGTTCCAGGATTAGTGTTTGGAGGACAATCTCATATCCCATTAAGGAGAAGAAAAAAAGAAGTTGTCGTGATGCACTTCCGAACCAGATTTATCCCTTTGCAATGAAGGCCCAATTTCTCCATTATCATTACTTTTTCTTTTCTTTTTTATTACACTTTTTCATGGTACGAAGAATTTCATGCACAAGGACAGAATTTTCCTGGATGGTACGATTGGTAACAAGTATAATAAAAGTCAAAATAATCATGCACAAGAGAAAAATCTCAATCTGTACAAAAAAAGCATGTGCATCATTCAATAAAGTTTTGGGAAAGTTTATAGTTACAGTATGCATCAAATTCCTACCAAATCCTAAATAGAAGACAAGAACAAAATGACAATTATTAATCAGTTCCAGGACATGTTTGAAGACTTGAACATAGATAAAGATGTACATATGAACATACTTGTCTGTCAGGGGATCATAAACCTCAGCAAGAGCAAGCCCTCTGGTGCAGGATGAGTTGCGTCCCCCAGCTACATAAACCTTACCACCGATAACACTGCATGCGAAATGAGACCGAGGCGTTCGCATACATGCTATGCTAGTCCACTGTTTTTTGTATGGATCAAACTGCATCACATCATTTGATATGAAAGGCCTTTGATTGGGAAATTCAGGCTCGAGCGGCTTATAAGACCCACCAATCACCAACAACCGATTGCAAACACAAACACACGAAAACCCAAAGTGTTCACACTCAGGACGGGCGGTGGAAATCTTGGGCAGCGGATGCCATGTATCAGCTTGAGGATCATAGGCAACCCACTCAGTGCTAGAGCCATCAGTAAGAACAAATAGCCAATCCCCGCACCATCCTTCTCTAGCTTTAAAGGCGGCATAGTCAGAGCTGCGGATCAAATCTCTCCACCTTTTCGACACAGTTTCAAGCAGCCCATGGTGCCCATGTGACATCTTCGCCAAACATCTCAAACCCAAGTCATCCGGCAAGTCAGGAATAATAGATCCTTTCTCAGATTCCCTGAAAGTGCAAAAAAAATCAACAAATTGAACCACATATTTAAGGAAGAAAATGAAAGAAAAAAAAAAAAAAAATTGCAAGAGGATAATCAAAAAATTCACAGATAAAAAGTGAAAATCAGAAGCAATCAACAAATTAAACGAAAGCTCGCTAAGATATTGCGGGATCTCAGAATATTTTACATGAACTTTGGATGGAGGAAAGGAAACCCCTTTCAACTCTGTGGATTGAGTGGCTGCAAGAACAGAGACAACGAAACCTACTTCATGGAAAAAGACTGTAGTGTCAGGACAATGCCCCAGCTATATGGACTCTGCCGGTAGCATATACCTCGTAATGCTATAAATCACATTTCTTTTTCCTAATTATTACACAAGTCTAAATAACCCTTCTTTTTTCTTTTTTTTAGGGTTTATATATTTTTTATATTTGATTTAGGTGATATAAAAATAATAATAATTACAAGAAATCGTTTGTAATTTTTTTAACGATTTAGATTTAGTTTTAACTTTTTCATGAGAAGCTAGAGATGAAAAGAGAGAGAAATCAAGAAATTAAATCTAGACAATTGTAAAAACTACATGATAATTTTTTGTAATTTTCTTTTTCGTGCGCACTTCAACCAAAATCTATTTTTATTGGGTTAATAACCTTTGACTCCTTTGTGATCTAATGACTTTATTTTTGTCCACCTTGATTTCAGTTTGTATCGTACATGGTACCTTACTTATAGTTATGGCTAAAAATGAAGATGTTTCCTCAATTCATCTTCTTTCTAAAAGATTAACAGAAGTCCACATCTCAAAAAAAAAAAAAAGATAATGCTAGATACATAAGGAATTCTTCTCAAAATGCTTCTCAAATAATATGACAAGTATTTTTTTCTTTAAAAAATTCTCATTCTCTTTTCTTTGTCTCATATTCCTTTCCAAAATAGTGTTTTTCATGTCATTTGAGAATGATTTTGAGAAAAAATTTAGGACACCTAGCATCCCTCAAAAAATTGAAAATTATCACGTGGCCATATGCATTATGGTCATGTGATAGTTTGACACTTTAACTCTTTTTTTAAAAAAAAAAGAAAAATCATTTCAGTCTTATTAATTGATGAAAGATTACGAGCATAAAGCTCATGTATCACAGAGCAAATGCTTTGAGAAAATTATAACTGAAACTATAAAGTTACAAGTCATAAATACATTTATTACAATCTAACTCCCTATAACTTGTTATTATATATTATATTAGATAACATTCACACAAAATATATATAGATGTTCATTTACGAATTGGTTAAGAAAATGTCAATTCATTTAAAATGTCAATTCATTTCTAAAGATCGTATCACTTTGACAAAGTCATTGTAGCAAAAAAAAAGTTTATCTGCTTCATATTATTACGCGCAGTATTAAAGATAAACACATAATATGAAAACCTCATAAAAATTGAGATAAAAAAGTTCTAGGGGTGAAATTTAAAACCGCTTAACCGCATCCGCTAACCGCTAACCGCACTAACCGCTAACCGTTTTGAAAGCGGTTAGTAAAAACCGCTAACCGCCTAGGCGGTTAGCGGTTAGTGAATTTTGAAAAACTGCCTAACCGCTAACCGTTAACGGCTAACCGCCTTTTTTAAAATATAATATATATTTATATTATATATATATTTCATATAATAAATAACAATAAGTTATTGTAGTCTAGTGGTTATTGTGCACCTATTTTACTCAGGAGTCTCGATTTCGATTCTCCCCCACCTTATTTTTATTATTTATATAATATAGAAGTGCAAAATGACGTAATTTTGCACTTCTATATATTCATTTCTTCCTAACCCAAAACGATAATTTTGTTGTAATTTTATTCGTATGTTATATGTTGTAGAAGGTGAACAACAAAATTTTGGTATAATGGTCCAACATATAATGCTAACTTTAAACCAACAATCTTTAATGCTAAAATGGCCATGATAGAGGAAAAAAAATGTTTAAAGTGAGCAAAACAATGGTTTAAAGTGAGCCCAAAACAGACCAAAAAAAAAACCCCAATAAAAAGCCTAATAAAAAGCGGTTAGTAGAAAAAGCGGTTAACCGGATGCGGTTAACCGCTAACCGCTAACTGGGCGGTTAACCGCCTAGGCGGTTAACCGCTAGCGGTTAGCGGATGCGGTTAGTAGATTCTACTAACCGCCTAGGCGGTTAGCGGTTAGCGGTTTTAGCCACTAACCACTAACCGCAACCGCTATTTCACCCCTATAAAAAACACAAAGAAACAGATAAAATAATCCCATGCATGTTTATCCCCAGATTTTGAAATCTCAACATAACTGAAAGATTATCCTCGTATTTTGAATTCAAACAGAAGATTACAACAGATTACTTACTTGGCGTTGAGGGAGTGGATGGTGAATTTTATGTTGTCTGAAAAATAGTGGGCAAGAGCAGAAGATTAGGTAACATATGTAGTGTTTAAAGTGGGTGGAATCTAAACAGACCGTTAAGAAACAAAGGGTGGAAATCTGAAACGATGTTTTGTTGTTTTGAAATTGAAAGTTTGCATTTGGAGTGAAATTGTGGAAACGGTTATGAACAGAATTTTTTTAATACATATGGTTAACACATATCGACTTTGGAGTCTAGGAGAGATCCAGAGAGAATATATTTAGCGGGCGTTGTGGTACTGGTGGGTTGTGTTTGGGAATCGAGAAAGAGTGAGCAAAAGATGGACAGAGGAAGAGGGAGAATGCTGCCGCTGCTGGCGCTTCACGCGGCGAGCGAGTATTACAGGCTCCCATGGAAGCCTCCTGTCACCGCCGGCCTTCTCGCCGCCAATTCTCTCATTTATTTGAGGCCTGCCTTTCTCCGCAACATCCTCCCTTCTATCGACGAGGTCTGGTTTAATGCGCATCTCATCCTCAAGGTATTCCCCCTATCTCTCCCTCTTTCTGTATTATCTCAGTAGATATTACCATAAACGGATTAATCTAGTTTTATGATTGGAGCTCCGTAGAATCATCACCATCTTTATAATCCACCTATTGAATGTGGCAATCCAGCCAATGTGGGATCCATTCTAAATTGGTTGAAGTAAATAGACGAAGTTATCAGTGGACTGTACAGTGCCAATAACAATGGATGCTTTACCCTCTGGCACATCTAAGAAAAGAAGTTAACTTTGTGGTTTTTTTCCTTTGATTGCGGATACAAATCTCTTTTTACCTGAAGACATCCTCTGTTTCCTGAAGAAAATGAAACATTAACCACACCCTTTTGTCTGGAGTTTCTGTATGAGCAGGAAGAATTTGGTGAGGGAAGATACAGTAATAATCCTTTTTTATCGTTTTCAAGTTGTATTGGAAATTACTTCCCATCAGATTACTGGTGGGTTTATTGGAAAACTTCGTTAGGATCATTGAATGGCTATATGTTTTTCTCATCTGTAAAATCAACTTTGGCTGTCACAGCACAGGGACCTGAAGCGTTTCTTCTTGTCGGCATTCTACCATGTGGGTGAACCTCACTTGGTCTGTAACATGATGTCACTCTTATGGAAGGGGATCCAGTTGGAAACTTCAATGGGGAGTGCAGAATTTGCCTCTATGGTTGCTGCTCTTCTTGGTATGTCCCAGGGAATCACACTAGTACTAGCAAAATCCCTTCTCTTGTTCTTCGACTATGAGAGACCTTACTACTCAGAGTATGCTGTTGGATTTTCTGGTGTCCTCTTTGCCATGAAAGTCGTTCTTAATTCTCAGTCAGAAAACTACACTGATTTCCTTGGAATACTAATTGTGCCAACACGTTATACTGCATGGGCGGAGTTGATTCTCATCCAACTGTTTGTTCCTGGTGTCTCCTTCCTCGGCCACCTGGGTGGAATACTCGCCGGAATTCTCTATCTGTGGCTGAAAGGTACATATTCAGGTGCAGCCCCACTGACTCTACTCTACAGAGGTATTTCTAGCGCGTTGCGCTGGCCCATGAGGATTGTCCGGAACCTGTTTCGGTCCCCTACAACGTGGATTTCTGGCAGGGGAACGAGTCGCGGAGCAAGGTCTGTGTCTGATAAGTGGAGAAGCCAAGCATGTACGGATGACAATTCTGGTTTGTCGAGCATTTGTGAGTTGTCTGGTTTGCCAAGCAATCGAAATGACAATGGATTTTCTCCCCGTCATTTGCACCGTTCTCATGACCTTCCTTCGGATGAATTACGTCGTCGGAGAATCGATAGATTTGGGAGATGATATGATCAGTCCATTGATTGTTTTAGCATATAATCAAGCCCCTCCTCCTGCTTATCAAACTCAGGAACACAAAGTTTGGGGTGGCGGGGGTTGGTTTTCTTCTTTTTCTCTTTTTTTTTTTTTTTTTTTTTTTTCCTTTTTTTAATTTATAGAAGTATTTTTATCTTATTGAA
Source organism: Carpinus fangiana (assembly GCA_006937295.1). Lineage (NCBI taxonomy): Eukaryota > Viridiplantae > Streptophyta > Magnoliopsida > Fagales > Betulaceae > Carpinus > Carpinus fangiana. Next base: position 29,392,211 of record CM017326.1, read on the forward strand.
AAAAAAAAAAAATAGATTATTTATGTATTTTTGCTAAACTTGGGGGACACTGACAATTTTCGGTAGCTTAGGAGAAACATTATTCCAATTGAAAGTTTGAAAAAAATATTGTCAATTGGGTGATAATTGAAGAGAGTATATGAACTTAGGTGATATACCAACGACTCTTTTACAACTTGCTAACATGTGTCAACATGTAATTAGAGTTATGTCAACCTCTAAAACAATATTAATTCCCTCTAACTATCGACACATATTCAATTATCATGATACTCTATGCTCTTTAGATAATTTAAGATAGAATTTTTAAAGTTTCAATCTCATTACTTTTAGGGACGATACTTTTTATCCTCCAAGTATAACTACTTTGGCATTCTTATCTCCAAAGTTTTAAAAATTGAAAATTGAACCCTACAAATTATCAAGTTGCAACACTTTGCGTCATCTGTTAAGTTTTTTTGAACATTTAAATGTAAATTATGTCACATATGTTTTAGCCTCAAATCGTCCCAAGATGCTCAGGGTAAGTGTGGTGCAACCTCTTTAGTCTTTATAGGGACTCCTCTTGTACCTCGTAACGCTATAAGTTACATTTTGTTTTTTTCCTAATTATTACACAATGTTTTTAACCTATCGTCTAAATAACCCATTTGATTTTTTTATTTTTATTTTTTGGTTTAGGGTTGATATTTTTTATATATTTGATTTTGGTGATAAAAAAAATTACAATAAATCTTCTATAGGTATTTTATTTTAAAGGTCCAGACTTAATTTTAACTTTTTCTTCGGGAGAAAGAGAATGAAATTAAATTTAGATACTTGAAAAAACTACACAAAATTTCTTAGAGTTTTCTTTACCGCACTTAAGCCAAATCCATTTTTATTGGGTTAAATGCCTTTGACCTTAAGGACTTTATTTTTGTTTACCTTGATTTCAATTTGTAACGTATATAATACTTCACTTATGGCTAAAAGTGAAGATGGTTCTTCTATTCATCTTTTGTTTAAAGGGAAAAATATAAAAAAGATCCTCAAACTATCAGCCGTTTGTAATATAGTTTCTCAATATTCAAAAGGTAATAAAATAGTCCCAAACTACCAAAATGTATAAAAAAAGACCACTTATTTTTTAGGAAAAAATATATATATAAAAAATAAAAAAAAAAGCCCCCCAAACTACCGGTCATTTACAATATAGCACTCAAATGTTCAAAAAGTAATAAAGTAGCCCCCCAAACTACCAAAATGTAACAAAAAGGCCACTTATTTTTTTATATTCTTATAATACCCCTATTCTTTTAACAAATAAAATAATTGTAAAAAAAACTAAACAATTTTTAAAAAATACAAAAAAACCAATAGGCTAATAAATACAAAAAATATATATTTTTTGGAATAAATAAATATTTGCCAATTGATTTTTTTTTTTTTTTGGTTGAGTTNCATGGCAGTTGGCACCATCTTCTACCACGTGTCCCTTAGATTTTTTTTTTTTTTTTTTGTATTTAGTACCCCATTTTTTTTTTTTTTTTTTTTTTTTGTATTTTTAAAAAATTGTTTAGTTTTTTTTTTTAACAATTATTTTATTATTTTATTTGTTAAAAGAATAGGGGTATTATATGAATATAAAAAATAAGTGGCTTTTTTGATACATTTTGGTAGTTTGGGGGGCTACTTTATTACGTTTTGAACATTGAAAGGCTAAATCGCAAATGACTGGTAGTTTAGAGGACTAAATTATATTTTTCCCTATATCTTTTCATTTACTTAAAAAAAAAAAAAAAAAACCATATTTAGACTTTTACGCATTTGCCTCACTTTTCGAGGACATACATAGAAGGTCATTGTATACACATATTTTCTTTAGGAGTGATGATAAACATACAACTAGCGTGAGTGTACAGTCACTCACGCCATAATTTTTTAATATAAAATAATATTTTAATATTATAATGTATAATATTTTATATTAAAAAATTATGGCGTGACTGTTCACTCACGCCAGTTGTATGTATATCATCACTCTTTCTTTAGACATTTAAACCTTTAGCTTTCTAGCAGACGGCTAGCCAATTAAAGTCGATATTAATGGATATTATTGGTCACTCAAGTCTAAAGACTCGAACAAATAATTGATATTTTTTTTTAGACTTTTATGCATTGGATTACTTCAACTTCCAGCTGTAAAGACTTAAAAAAATGCGAATGGCATTTAATATTGAGTAATTTTATAAGTCCCTCTTGTATTCATCTTAAGTTCATCCAAGAATGATATGACTATTAAAATTACTATTTGATCAAAATTCAATAATGATCAATCGCAAGCCTAATGGTGATTTTAATAGCCATATCATTATTTGATAGACTTAAGATGGATACAAAATAAACTTGTAGCATTACTCTTTAATATTATTGGTGAAGCACAAATTGCTGCGTCCAATTTGTCTTCCAATTTATTGTTGTGACCTTGACTTAAAGAATCTTTTGTGTCTGTTACATCAAGAGGAATTTTAATGTTGGGTTGCCTAGCCCTCCTACGTTGTAATCTCTTGTTCGTTTTTAATGTTGTTAAAAATAATAATTAAAAAAAATCTCGCTTCAATTTTTCTGCAGGGATCTCACCTATATATATGGACTGTGCTCTCTCCTTTTTCAAGTCATTTGCCAAACAAGAACTTGAAAAAGAGAGTAAATTGGACTGTAGCAGATTTAATTGATGTGAGAAAGAAAAAAAAATATGTTTTGTATGAAAAAATGAAGAAAAAAAATTGTTTTTTAGTTTTTTTTAAAATTATTTGAATAGTAATAAAAAGTGATTAATGTGATATAAAAAGTAAGAATATTGAGGTTGAATTTGAAAAAAATAATAGGGTCTTTTTTTTTTCAAGTCCTTTGCCAAACACACTCTAAATGTATTAAATTTCTTGTTAACAAAAATTTAAACATGATTTTTGAGAATTGAAAAACCTTTAACATTTCTGATGTTTATATTAAATCACAAATTATCTAAAAAAATTAAGCTGATAAAAAGAGATAAATTTAACTACTTAATCATTATTTTAATAGTTAATTTCTTATTAAAAATAAAATTATGCAGTGTTGGGTACAGAACATAAGGAGTAGTGATTATTGTAATACCGGCGTAAATGAACATTAACTCACGCCGATGTTTAAAAAAATATAAAATATTATTTTTTAAAAATGAACAATAATTTGTTTAAAAAAATAATATTTTTTAACAACAGCATAATTACTGTTCAATCACGCTGATATTACAATAATCACTGCTCGAACAAAAGTATTGCCTCCTCCTTAGCTGCCTAGGTTTTTTGTGTGGGTATATTACGTGTCAAGGTTCAATATTGGAACTAGAGTTTTTTACTTTTATTTTTTATTTGGTCGACTAAAAGTCAGTGACTGATCGATGGGCAACAGTTTTCTCTTCCTTTTTTCCCCCTAGGCGGCTAGATTTGGAGCCTAGTGCAGTAGTGCTTGTTGATGGCTTCTAGTACCAATTAAAACCGACAATGTCATTTTCTTTTGTATCCAAGTCAAACAAACTAAAAGCATTTTCCATAAAAGAACATTTTTTCTAAGGAAAAAAACAAGAATGTTACACAATCAAACAATCAAATGCTATTTAGTTAGAACGCATTAACGTGGTTGAGTGGGTCTAGGTTGTGAATGGTCCAGACCACTCCTCAAATCTTATCCACTTAATCTTGAGTCAGTGAATTAGTTATTTAGATTTTTCCAATAACTCATTCAACAGATCTCTTTCTTCCTTAGTTTGTGAACATAAAGATAAAATGAGACATGTGCAAATTCTTGTCTTTCAAAAAATCTTTTGTCCGGAGAACTTTTTGATTGTTGGATGAACTATTCTAACTTACAAGTGTCAATCTTGGGGAGCAATAAGTTAACCGGAAATATGCCAAGTTCCTTGGGTTCTCTATCCGCACTTGAGTTGTTGTTCTTGAACAAAAACGATTTATCTGGAGATGTAACATTATCCTTGGAAAATTGCAACAGCCTAGTGATTGTCGATCTTAGTGAGAATCATTTGTCTGGTGGCTTATCCATTTGGTTGGGAAATAGTTCAGCCGCTCTTAAAGTTCTTGTGCTTCGCTCAAATAGGTTTCGTGATAGTATTCCTCGTGAGTTTTGTCACTTCAAATCATGGACATTTCTCATAACAAATTATCCGGATCCATTCCGCAATGCTTTGGTAATTTGAGCGCCATAGTGACACTAGCCTCTAGTGAAAGTGCTGACTTTCTAAATTTGGGAGAAATATTCTTAATAATGCAGGGAGCATAGTATGATTATCAATGGTCACTTTTTCTTGTCACAAGCATAGACCTCTCGAGCAACAATTTAATAGGAGAAATTCCTAAGGAACTTACTAGTCTTTACGGCGTACGATTCTTGAATTTATCCAATAATCAACTCCATGGAAAGATTCCCAAGAAGATAAGTGACATGACATTTTTAGAATCTCTAGATATCTCAACGAATCAACTCACAAGTGTAATACCTCAAAGAATGGCAAGTTTAACATTCTTGAGTCATTTGAACTTATCACACAACAACTTCTCTAGTAGGATTCCCTCTAGCACTCAACTTCAAAGCTTTAGTGCATTGAATTTCATTGGGAATCATCATCTTTGTGGACCTCCACTTACGCCCAGCTGCGTTGGAGGTGACTCATCCCTTGAGCCAACACCAAATGTTGATGATGAAGGCGGCGAGAGTAGTGGGTGGGTTGAGATGAAGTGGTTTTATATGGGCATGCCATTTGGATTCGTAGTGGGGTTTTGGAGTGTATTTGGTCTATTAGCATTCAACAAGGCTTGGAGATATGCTTTCTTTTAAGTTTTTGGATGGCATCAAGTATAAACTCTTTGGTGGTGTTTGAAAGAGTTCAAAAAAAAGGCAAGGCCATGCGCTAGCTCGAGTAATGGACAAAGAAAGATCGAAGAAGTGTTGTTTTTATCCAACAAAGCATTATTTTCGTAATTATTTTGGTTGCCCTTTCTATTTTCTGTACGACTCTTTTGTGATGGTCCAAAATTATTCAATATAGGGAAGTGAGTTTCTATATGCTAAAAATATTATAACTTCTATAAATCTATAATATGGAAATTAAAATACTTAAATTAGATACTTGAATTTAATATTACAAATGTCAAAAGGAACTGATTGTAGAAGCAGAAAAACGGTCTCTTCCGTTTGATCCTAATCTTCCATACATTAAACAATAATTATAAAACATGTATATAAAAAACACAAATAATTATGAAAGTTGTGTATCTTTATAGATAAGAGAGAAGACGGTTTTCTTATTCAATTATATCTCTTAACACATCAAAGTGGGCCTATAAAGTAACCATGTACCACGTGAATGTGAGCCAATAATGTTATCCACCCGACTCAACACGGCTTCCATGACTCAACGAGTTTGGCTAATGCCACACGAGAAGATCCTCCCTCTCTGACTGCAGCCTTCGCATCATTTTGGACACGCTTGGTCCTCGCCCTGATTGAATTACCTTCCTTCGAATCCATCAACTCTCTAACTCGCTTCTCCACTTCAACTGCACTCACAAACCCATTCTCGGACTCGTTCATCGGCAAAGCAATTTTTATTTCTTCCACCAATATCTCCCGATTTAACTTCTGCTCAGCGTAGAGCGGCCAAGCGACCATCGGCACGCCTGAGCACACCGCTTCCAACACCGAGTTCCAACCACAATGAGTCACAAACCCACCAACCGAGTCATGGTTCAACACGGCCACCTGTGGGGCCCAAGACTTCACTACCAGGCCCCTCTCCTTTGTCCGGTCCAAGAAACCCGGAGGAAGCAACAAATCCAAGTCCGGTTCTGATTGGGCTGTGACGGCCAAGCTATGTTCCTGAGTCGGTGGATTCCGCACAACCCACAAGAATCTCAAGCCACTCCTTTCCAATCCAATAGCTATCTCCTCCAACTGTTCCATAGAGAACACCCCCAAGCTTCCAAAACATAAATAGACTACGCTTCCGCTCGGTTGCAAGTCAAGCCACCTTAAGCACTCCGGCACGGCCTCTTCGCCGCCACTTCTTTCGTTGCTACTAGGTGCTATCAATGGTCCCAGACAATAAATAGGCGGCGTGGGACCTTCTGGGACGCATAGCCCATCTGATATTGCTTTGATAGCTCTTGGCTCCAGTGATTCAAAAGTGTTGACAATTATTCCGGCTGATTTAACCGTGCTGACTGAGCAGTCCAGAATGTTCTCATAGATCTTTTCATTACGGTCAAGTAATGGTTTCGGCGTATCCGAGGTTGATATGGGTGGTAAGCCAGGAATGTCAAGAAGGGTGTTAAGGTCTTTGAAGCTTTTGGTTGTGGTCTTGTGCATAGTGAGGAGATATAGGAAGTAAGCGAGAAAACCGGCGCCGGAAGTGTAAAAGTAGTAGCCAGGAATGTTGAGGTTGACTGCAATAGAGAGAGCGTGAGAGCAGAAGGAGTCCATGATGAGCGCGTGGATGTTGTAGGTTTTGGAGATGGATAGGAGAGATTGATGGAGATTGGGGTTGTTGAGGCGGAGGAGCTCAAAGGTAAGTGTTTCATGGTGGGGCGAGGAGGTGGGAGGGAGACTGACGTTTGGGAGATAGTGAAAAGTGATGGAAGGGGTGGTGGTAGAGACAGTTGCTATGTATGGAGCGGTGGAACCGGCGTTATAAGGCTGGGGGGCAATGAGTATGTGTATGGTGAGTGAAGGGTGGTGGGTGAGTATGAGTTTGGCGAGCTCTACCATGGAGATAAGGTGGCCTATGGCTGGCGTTGGGTACAAAACTACAGCCTCCTCCATAGCTGCCTGAGTTTTCGTGTGTGTTCTGCTCAACGGAGAAGATGATCTTTCCTTTCACTGCCCAAGAAGTTTTCCTTTCTCACTTGTGGGGGCAGAGTGGGTGTTTAGAGCATCTTCAACTACCTTTCAAACATATAGGTGATTCAACCACCTTTCAAACAGGTGATTCAAGTTATCTTTAATTATTATATGCTATTTTAATACTCCAACAGATCCTATAAAGTAAAAGTTTTTCAAAAATTTGTTTTTTTGTTTTTTTTTTATTCTTTTCACTCTTCCTTTTGTCCCCTCTCTCGCTACAATAAAAAATAATAATAATATTTAAATATAAATAGATCGTAAAATAGAGAATCTTTTGAATTGTATATAGCAAAAAACTGTAGTTAATCTAAAAAAATTTATTTTTATGTTATTATTTTAACTACTATTGAAGCTAACTACTTCAAATGCAAATGGCTTGGGGCTCATTTAGAGCTTGAATCTCAAACGAGCCTATGTTTCTACCCATAACTAATTCACACTACATTTCAATGTTCTATTCCTTACTCAAGAATATTATGTTAAATAAAGCTCAAACTCAGAACATTAGTCTTAAAAATATGTTAAATTATTATTTATTTTGAAAGCTTAAGTTGATAGAAACAGATGAATTGTCATTTGATTTATATTTTAATACTCTCCCTTAATAATTAATACTCAACACATAAAATATTTAATTGAAATAGAAAATAAATTACGAGGACATAATTCGAATTCAGGACTATACTATGATATCATGTCAAGCCCAACCCAAACATTACAATTGTAGAAACTATGCCTTAAAAGAAATATAGTAGTTATTTAGAAAAGAAGAGGCAGAAGATGACAACATTTTGTTAATCTAAGGCTAATGAATTAAACAAGGCATGTCTCAAAGAGTCTTGGTTATTTGTACTAACTAAATGAGGCCACAAACAAGGTGAACCAGGGACAGGATCCTTGGCAATTAGAAATTCCTGTTAATATCTCCGCCCCATCTTTGGGCAAGGGTCCGTGGAAAGGGACTCCTCTACCTGAGCAAGAGCCCACTCAGGCAGGGAGCTCCCCTACAATTTTTCATTTAAGGAGCAAAATCGCTCACTCAATTACAGTATATGTGATTAGAGCAAGACTCTTAGATCTCCCATTTCTTCATTGAGGGATGATAGGGACCCAACTATGGGACCCAACTTTGTGCTAACTTTTGACTTATTTTTTAATTTAAAAATAAAATAAAATAAAATAAAAAATGAAAAAAATGTGTGATGCAATAATTTTATTTTATTTTTTGGTCTTTCTTTTATTTGGTATTTAAAAAAAAAAAAATTTAAATGTCTTTTATTTGGTATTTTTTTCATTTTATTTTATGAAATATGAAATGAATAATTTTTCTTGAAGAAAGATCCAATCAAATTGTTGAAATATATATATAAAATATGAAAGAGAAAGAAAAGAGAGCGAAAGCGGAGAGAGAGAAGAGAGAGAGAGCAGAAAAATATAATAGACTACATATCTTCTATATTGATATATTTATGATGATTACATAGGCCTCTATAAATAAAGAGGTTAAGAGTGATAAACAATAAATCCTAAACTAAACCCTAGTGTGCTTGCAAGCCATAATCCAAGTAAATAACGTGTCCCGTCCCTAAAAAAGTAAGGAGGCTGCCTTGGAATCAAATATACAGATTGTTACAGGGAGGCCTAAATTGGAGAACTCCGAATGAATAATATTCATATAATTATGGATAAAAATAAGGCCTGCGTCTAACCAAAATAGAAAAATAATGCCCCTGTTAGAGCACCCATATATTGCTTTCGGTCTAACAACTCCTCCTTCTATGCATTAGTTCTCATCCATTTCCTTAATGACCAGATATTAGACACGAATTTGATATTCCTCAGCTATATAACAAATAATATGAGCTAATTGGTCCTAAAAATAAGGTTCAAAGATGGCCCAAAACACTAAAAGATGCCTAAAATGCTCATTATTTAAAAAACAGTTAACAATTAATAATCGGCTTTCAATAACTGCATAGTCGTTAATTGTGGTTAACCGCTAACAAGCATAATAGTTGTGATTGCAGTTATTTAAAAATAATAACCGCTCAAAAGCATATTCCATAGAAGAATATTTTTTCTAAGGAAAAAAACAAGAATGTGTAGCACGAATTGGATCAAATGCTATTTAGCTAGAACGTACGTATTAACGTGGTTGAGATGGTCTGGGTTGTGAATGGTCTAGACCACTCCCCAAATCTTATCCACTTAACCTTTACAGTACCATCACATGGTGGTCCATGATAAGCCCAAAATTGAATTTAAAATGACAAGTTATGACACTTTGAAAATTAAGTTGGGCACAAAATATCCACAAATTATGGTTCTTTCCATCAACCTTCATTTGAACCGAATTTATTGGAGTCCTTGGGAGCCAGGCGGAACATGTAGGCTGCAAGGTACATACACAATTCCATGTTCAAAATGAATAGTCGAAGACCAGAGAATCATGGCCCAATCACTGCCTTCTAAAAAGAACTAAAACTAAAAATTCTAAACAAGTAAAAACCGAGTGAAAATTTAAAATTATAGATATATATATAAAAAAAAAATTAAAAAAAAAAAAAAACTTTTGAATTTATAATTTTATAGGGTTGTTTTTTATCTTATTGAAAAATATTTAAGTTATTTTTGTATTTTTGTTAGTCTTGGGGGTTATTGACAAGTTTTAGTAATTTGATAGGGACATTGTTCTAATTAAGATTTAGAGGAACATTAAATAATAGTTTGAAGGAGTATGTGAACTTTTTTTTTTAGAAAATACAAGGAGCCACTAGTAAGAATAAAATTTGGGAAGGAAATTGCAATAACTTTGCAATTGATACTCAAAGTAGTAAATTCTATATAAAATTGGGCAAGGAAATTGTCCCCTAAAATGTAAATATAGTGGCTTGAAATTAAATACAGTACAGATTATTAGAAGGATAGCATAAAATGGAGAACTGGAGTCTCCAAATGAATAAGATTGGTAGAATTATGGATAATTAATAACATAAAAGGTCCCATTAATTAATTGTATATTCATTTTCTTTACACCTTTAGCTTTCTAGCGGGATATTATTGGTCGTCACTCAGTTTGGAATCCAAACCTTCAAGTCTAAAGGCATTTTAATAATTGATATTTTCTTTAGACTTTTATGCATTTCACTTCACTTCCCCAAGTCATTGGTCTCATATGTGGACTGTGCTCTCACCTCTTGAGAGGTAACAACTCTTTTTTTCAATATTTCCTTCTTCATTGTGCAATGGCACCGCCTATGGACAGGAAGACCGGCCAGTTTTATGGTGGTCCTTGTGCATTGCATTCTCTCCTTAGCTACTATCATCTTTATGTTTGCATTTCCTAGTGGAAATCCAAATGTCCTTTGCTTAGAAAGAGAAAGAGAAGCCATCCTCACCTTCAAACAAGGTATCATTGACCATTCGAATCGGCTTTCATCTTGGATTGGCGAAGAGTGTTGCATGTGGACAAGAATTGGCTGTGACAACATAACTGCACATATCATCCACCTAAATCTTAGACATGATCCATATGATGAATTATCAATTGACTTCACTTGAAGCTTTTGAGTGGTCATGCTTGAGCGGGGTGATAAGTGATTCTCTCTTGGAATTAAAGCATCTTCACTATTTGGACCTAAGTGGGAATAATTTTGATGATGCTCATATTCCAAACTATTTTGGTGGCCTCCAGAATTTGAGATATCTAAATTTATCACATACGGGTTTCGTGGGTACAATTCCTCATTAGTTGGCAAATCTCACCAACTTGCATTCTCTTGACATCATAGATCTCTACTTGCAAGTTGACAATCTTTGTGATGCCCAGCCCAATGGGCAAATCAATTAACTAGTAATTGATCCCACGGCGCGTCATCCCAGCCATGTCTCTCCAAGACAAAACCTCCGGGAAATCACTTTCCTCATCGTAACAAGAAAACTGCAACGAAAAACTTTACTAAGACTATGGGATTAAGAGACAGTAATTGAAACATCACACAGCAATACCAGAGATAGAATGGTACGTCATCATGATGTCATAAATAGTCACCAAATGTACTGGTCAGCAGACCATCAGCAGTAAATAGATACAACCCAAAATAAATAAACCCCAACATTGTTCACAAAAGATCAATAAATCAAAGCCTAGAACTAAACTTCAACAGAGCTAATGAAATCAAAATCTCTATCATGTCTGCACGGGCAGATCCTCTGACCTCCCACATCAAGCGCAACCAAAATAAGGTCCATGTCCTCAAAGATCACACGGATCAAGTCCTGAGCTAGCACCCAAGTCTGCTCCGACGACATCCTATTCTAAAGCGGCTAAATCGTATAATAATCGTAATGGGAGATGAAACATAAAGAAAATGGTAAGTCTAAGACTTAGTGATTTTTAACGCAGATAATACTCATGTCAGTTTTAGTAATGAACTCAGATATTTAATAAGCAAAAGTAGTTCCATCATGACAGCTTATTTATGCATGATATTTATATATAGTAATGATATATGCATACAATGTAAACAACAGTCATAGTTCAACAGTATGGTCTACCCAAGATATTACCCATTCTCAGCAGAGTTGATGCTGTCTCGATAGACCTATAATACAATGCCAGTGCCCCAATCATTGCATAACATATCGTACGTAACATTAATGGCACGATCGAGTCCGACCTTGAGTGGCCCACACCAACTAATGACGTCCGTCCTATAGTGACCAAACTTTTAGGAATGGTTGCATCAAGGTCACGAAACTAATGGATCAAAAGCTCCGTATAACACACACATTTGACCATAAAGCTAACATGTATAGTAAGCCTACGACCATTGCTACCGCAAGTACCGGTGTACCATGTCATACGGTGTAATTATGTTGTCTGTATTTTATATGCATGCCATTTTACAAGTCTCACTTGGTTAACATGTTCAGCACAACGTTTTTCTTAAAATGACTGAGTTTATGTGCAATAAGTATAAATTGTGAAAGTTGTAAAATATGCATGTTTTCTCGATACACAAAATAGATGTGCAGTGCATGGAAAATAGCAATGAGCATTATGTGAGTTACAACTCACCTAGATCGAAAAGCATCTCCGAATACTCCGAAAGATCTGGGTTCTTCAAATCTGTGAAAAACCTTTTATCAGTTCTAATTCCACTAAAACAACTATAAAATAAGAAAAACATGAGCTATGGGACGGTTGGTGAAAATAGGGTTTCCCTGTCACACACTGACCGTACGTTTGGGCTCGGGACCGTACATCCACCGTGTCACAATGGGCCGTACTTCCGATACAACACCGTACATCGGCTATGTGGGTTTTCAGGGAGAACCTCATTTTTCTCTCCACTGTCCGCCTATTCTCCAACTCCTAAGGCTACTAGGAACACCTTAAAGCCTTCCAATCTAGTTTACAACCTCCATGCAACGTAACAACGCTAAGCTAAAGAAAACACTAATCCAAACAAGTTTCAAAGCATAACTAAGCTAGCAACTACAACTAAACATAAAACGAGTAGCATAACGACGTAATTAAAAGCTAAAGATCTAACGTTACCTCCTTGAAACAAAACCACAAGAGTTCGGCCTCACAAACGTTCCGAAACTCACAAACGCCTCACATACACGCTCACAAAACACATTTAAAACACTTTAGAAACACTCTGGCAACCTAGGGGCGCCTAAAGCTTATGAAAAACACAAAGAGGGTAAGGGGTATTTATAGGCCCAGAAAAGCAGCGGACGTCCGGCCAAGGGGTGTACGTCCGGTGGTTCTTGCCTAGTGGTTCAATGACTGTCTCGTACGTCCAAGTATTAACTAGAGGGTATTCAAAAAATAGCGTACGTCTGGTGGTCCCACATACGTCTGCCTGTACGGTTTGCAGAGCTTACGTCCGGTGGTCCTTCCCGTACGTTCGCACTACAGCAGCAATGTACGTCCACCAGACCTAGCGTATGTCCGCCTTAGAGTCCAAATTACCCCTTTAGTGTCCTTAGTGACCCAAAGCCCTTGAATGGTTATCTCATCTTTCTTTGTTGGAATTTCTCGACATGAGTTACTTCAATCTTAGTAAAGCATCTAACTGGTTCCAGGTGATGAACATGCTCCCTTCTCTATCTGAATTACAATTTTCTGGTTGTGAACTCGATAAATATGATCATATTCCTAGTGTTAACTTTTCATCTCTCTTTGTGCTCTATCTTTCAAACAACAAATTTGTTTATTCAACATTTGACTGGATAAATAGTCTTACGTCTCTTGTTACGCTTGATTTAAGTAGCAATCTCATTCAGATTCCACTGACAATTGTCCAAAATATGTCTTGTTTGAGAAACCTATATCTCTCGAGTAACAAATTCTCTTCCACAGTACTTAAGTCGTTATACAATATAACTACTCTTGAAAGACTTGATCTTGCATATAACAATATTCGAGGTGTACTTCCTAGAGCCCTTGGATCCCTTTCTCAATTGACACATGTTTACCTATCAAACAATCACCTTGAAGGAAAGATTCCAAGATTCTTTGGAAACTTTTGTAATCTCCAACTTTTAGATTTATCTGGGAACAACCTTGGGGGAGGTGTGCATGAAGTTATAGGAAATGTTTCTACATGCAAATCAGAAAATTTAGAGTTTTTAAATTTGGGATCAAATCGACTTTTAGGTACTTTACCTGATGAATTGGGGAAATATCAAAAGCTCTATTTTCTTTCACTTTATGGTAACATGCTTTCTAGTCCAATTCCCATGTCTATAGGAAATCTTTCTTCATTGAGGATACTTGATGTCTCTGGAAATCAATTGAATGGAACAATTCTTGTAAGTCTCGGACATCTTTCAAATCTTGAAGAGTTAACCATCTCTTAATATTTTTTTGAGGGCTTTGTTACTGATTTGCATTTTTCTAACCTAACAAAATTGAAAACACTTGAATCCTTTTCAAACTTGTTGACTTTGCGAGTAAGTTCTAATTGGGTTCCTCCTTTTCAACTTCAAGTTTTGGTAATGGGTTCATAGAAACTAGGGCCATGATTCCCTACATGGCTTCAATCACAAAAAGATCTTCAAGTTCTATATTTACCGAATGCAAACATTTCAGATGTTATCCCTTCTTGGTTTTGGAGCCTCTGTCTTGACAACGAAATGTTGGATCTTTCTCAAAACCAAATTCACGGCAGTATTCCAAATTTATCTTCTGCAAACTTAATTAATCTTGGCCCTCTCCCCCATAGCTCTTCTTCTAGCATTAGGTATTTAGATCTTTCCAATAACTCATTCAACGGATGCCTTTCTCCCATTGTTTGTGAAGAGAAAGATAAAATGAAATATGTGCAAGTTCTTGATCTTTCAAAAAATCTTTTATCCGGAGAACTTCATGATTGTCGGATGACCTATTCTGACTTACGAGTGTTACTCTTGGGGAGCAATAAGCTAACAAGAAATATACCAAGTTCTTTGGGTTCTCTATTTGCGCTTAAGTTGTTGTCCTTAAATAGAAACAATTTGTCTAGAGATTTACCAATGTCCCTACAAAATTGCAAAGGCCTAATGAATGTCGATCTCAGTGATAATCATTTGTCTGGCGGCTTATCCATTTGGTTAGGAAATAGTGCTGCCTTTCTTAGAGTTCTTATGCTTCGCTCAAATAGGTTTCATGGTAGTATTCCTTGGGAGTTTTGTCACTTCAAATCATGGACCTTTCTCATAACAAATTATCAGGATCCATTCCTCAATGCTTTGGTAATTTGAGCGCAACGGTGAGACTAGTCTCTGGTCAATTTTTTAGTACGAGTGAAATTATCTTGATAATGAAGGGAGGAGAGTATGAATATAGTCAATCACTTACTCTCATCACAAGCATGGATCTCTCGAGCAACAATTTAATTGGAGAAATCCCTAAGGAACTTACTAGTCTCTACGGGGTACGATTCTTGAATTTGTCCTACAATCAACTCCGTGGAAAGATTCCTGGAAAGATCAATAACATGACATTATTGGAATCTCTCGATGTCTCAATGAATCAACTGACAGGTGTAATACCTCAAAGCATGGCGAGTTTAACATTCTTGAGTTATTTGAATTTATCATACAACTACTTCTCTGGTAGAATTCCATCTGGCACTCAGCTTCAAAGCTTTAGTGCACTGAGTTTCATTGGGAACCATCATCTTTGTGGACCTCCACTTATGCCCAGCTGCGTCGGAGATGACTCACCCCTTGAGCCAACACCAAATGTTGATGATGAAGGAGGCGAGATCGGTGGGTGGGTTGACAAGAAGTGGTTTTATATGGGCATGTCATTTGGATTTGTAGTGGGGTTTTGGGGTGTATTTGGTTCTTTGGCATTCAGCAAGACTTGGAGATATGCTTTCTTTAAGATTTTGGATGGCATCAAGTATAAAACTTTTTTGTGGTGTTTGAAAGAGTTCAAATAAAGGCAAGGCCATGCGCTAGCTCAAGTAATTGACAAAGAGAGATCGAAGAAGTGTTGATTTTATTCAATAAAGCATTGTTTTCCTAATTATTGTTGCCCTTTCTATTTTCTGTATGACTCTTTTGTGATGGTCCAATATTATTCAATAAAGGGAACTGTGTTTCTATAAGTATAAGCTAAAAATGAAATGGCCGCAGACTTTTATTTAATTTATTGGAAAAAATATAAAAAGCCCTCCAAACTACCAGTTGTTTACAATATAGCTCCCTAATATTCAAAAAGTAATAAAGTAACCCCCTAAACTAACAAAATGTAACAAAAATGTCACTTATTTTTTTATATTCCTATAATACCCCTATTCTTTTAACAAATAAAATAATAAAATAATTGTAAAAAAAAACTAAACAAAAAAAAAAATCAATGGGTGAATATTTATTTATTCCAAATTTATTTTTTTATTTTTTTTTTTGTATTTATTAGCCCATTGGTTTTTTTGTATTTTTAAAAAATTGTTTAGTTTTTTTTACAATTATTTTATTTGTTAAAAGAATAAGGGTATTATAGGAATACAAAAAAATAAGTAGCCTTTTTGTTACATTTTGGTAGTTTGAAGGGCTATTTTATTACTTTTTAAACATTGAAGGACTATATTATAAACAATTGATAGTTTGAGGAGCTTTTTTATATTTTTTTCCTTTGTCCAAAAGACAAGTAGAAGTCCACATGACAAAAATTAACAACAGCCACTTGGCCATGTGCATTATATATAAAATAATAACAATAATAATAATTAAAAATTAAAAGAAATTAAAAAAAGAAAGAGAAAAGATCTAATGACTGTTTTAGACTGCCAGGTCAACATTATGATGATAGTTATAAGATAAAAATGTAGCCACATATTATTGATATACTCATGTAGATATATTAATTATTATTGATGTAACATTAACTTTTGTTAAAAAATAATGAGAAATATATGTTTATGGTATTAGAGCTTTTACATCATTTCTTTTCAAATTGACATGACTCTTTATAATTGAAAAAATAATTAAAAGTGTATGATTGACAAGATTAACAAATATTTAATTATTTTACTAGTAATAAACTGTCAAGTCAATTTATAAGAAAAAATTGAGTAATATTATTTAATAGACTGTAATATGAATGCCATATAACTTGAAATATGTCAATAGAAAAACTGTTCTTGAAGGCACATAAAAATAAAAAGGGAAAAATATAAAATGACCTCCCAAACTACCAGACATTTGTAATTTAGCCCCTCAAAGTTTTAATTGGTATAAAATAGCCCCATAAACTACCAATCCCTTACAGTTTGGCCCCCTCAGTTATGGAGGACCGTCAAAATGGATGAAAAACCCAAAACAACATCGTTTTAGGGCTGCAGAGTTACTAAAATGCCCTCTTTAGAAGAAAAAATAAAATTTTAAAAAAAAAACCCCTAAAACGGCGTCGTTTCATGAAGACAATCAAGAGAACCCTTTTCCCCTTCTTCCCCCGTGTTCTTTCTTTCTTTTTCTTTTTCTTTTTCTTTTTCTTTTTCTTTTTCTTTTTCTTTTTCTTTTTCTTTTTCTTTTTGACATGTCCACACAAGAGGGGGGAGGGAGATTCGAACTAGTGATATACACTTCATTAAGTATGGTCCCAACCAATTGAGCTACCTCTTATAGATCCCGTGTTCTTTCTTGTTGCACATGAAATGGTTTTTTTTTTTTTTTTTCTCAGTTGAAATATGCATCGTGTACTAGACTTTTTAAGTTATAAACTCAAAAGGGTTCATCTTCCTAGCCCTGGGTTGGGAAGGTCAGGAATGCTACTCATTTTGTTCATGTTCATCTCTCTCTCTCTCTTCCTGGTGGTTTCCTCTTTGCTTAATAAATTCATACTACTCAGATGTGCGTGTGCCTTTGGTGGTGGAGATAATGAGTCACGATATTTGATGCGGCTACCTGGCCCAGAAAGGTTGATGATTTTTCAAGTATGCAAATTGTTCAAGAAACCATTTCATGTGCGGCAGGAAAGAACACGGGGGAATAAGGGAAAGAAGGGTTTTCTTGATTGTCTTTACGAAAAGACACCGTTTTATGGGATTTTTTTTTAATTTTACTTTTTCTTCTAAAAAATGCATTTTAGTAACTTTGTAGCCCCAAAACAACGACGTTTTGAGTTTTTTATCCATTTTGATGGTCCTCCCTAACGGAGGGGGCCAAACTGTAAGGAGTTGATAGTTTGGGGACTACTTTATACCAATTGAAATTTTATAAAACTAAATTACAAATGACTGATAATTTAGGGGGTCATTTTATATTTTTTCCAAATAAAAACCAAGGGCATTTTAATAAAAATTGGTAGTGCTGGATAATCATAAAATAGTGGATAGTTTGTCACTTAAGTCCCTTTATTTTATAAAAATATACGGAGGTCTCTGTATTTCAAGAATTTCTCAAACCACCCGCACATTTCACATATTTACATATACATTGTTGGGTAGTGGATCAACCTCAAACGGGCCCAATAGTTCGCTGGCCCAAGTCTCGACCCAGGTAAGTTAAAGCCCGAGAACATCTCAGACCTCGAGCATCCAAGATCACTTCTCGGATCAGAGACGAAAAGGTCAAGGCCTAGGACTCAGATTCGAGATCTCCAAGACCCATGTCAGAGACCTCCGGGACCCACGTGTCCGAGGCCTCCGAGACCTCCGTTAAGAAACCTGGAATTCCAGGATTCAAATCCCGAGCCCTAAACCGACCGTTAAGAAACAAAGGGTGGAAATCTGAAACGATGTTTTGTTGTTTTGAAATTGGAAGTTTGCGTTTGGTGTGAAATTGTGGAAACGGTTATGAACATATCGACTTTGGAGTCTTGGAGAGATTCAGAGATAATATATTTAGCGGGGGTTGTGGTACTGGTGGGTTGTGTTTGGGAATCGAGAAAGAGTGAGCAAAAGATGGACAGAGGAAGAGGGAGAATGCTGCCGCTGCTGGCGCTTCACACGAAGAGCGAGTATTACAGTCTACCATGGAAGCCTCCTGTCACCGCCGGCCTTCTCGCTGCCAATACTCTCATTTTTTTGAGGCCTGCATGCCTTTCTCCGCAACATCCTCCCTTCTATCGACGAGGTCTGGTTCAATGCGCATCTCATCCTCAAGGTATTCCCCCTCTCTCTCTCTCTTTCTGTATTATCTCAGTAGATATTACCATAAACGGATTAATCAAGTTATGATTGGAGCTCCGTAGAATCATCTCCATCTTTATAATCCACCTATTGAATGTGGCAATCCTGCCAATGTGGGATCAATTCTAAATTGGTTGAACTAAATAGACGAAGTTATCAGTGAACTATACAGTGCCAATAACAATGGATGCTTTACCCTCTGGCACATCCAAGAAAAGAAGTTAACTTTGTGGTTTTTTTCCTTTGATTGCGGATACAAATCTCTTTTTACCTGAAGACATCCTCTGTTTCTTGAAGAAAATGAAACATTAACCACACCCTTTTGTCTGGAGTTTCTGTATGAGAAGGAAGAATTTGGTGAGGGAGGATAGAGTAATAATCCTTTTTATCGTTTTCAAGTTGTATTGGAAATGACTTCCCATCAGATTACTGGTGGGTTTATTGGAAAATTTAATTTTGATGATCGAATGACTATGTTTTTCTCATCTGTAAAATCATCTTTGGCTGTCGCAGAACAGGGACCTGAAGCGTTTCTTCTTGTCGGCATTCTACCATGTGGGTGAATCTCACTTGGTCTATAACATGATGTCACTCTTATGGAAGGGGATCCAGTTGGAAACCTCAATGGGGAGTGCAGAATTTGCCTCTATGGTTGCTGCTCTTCTTGGTATGTCCCAGGGAATCACACTAGTACTAGCAAAATCCCTTCTCTTGTTCTTCGACCATGAGAGACCTTACTACTCAGAGTATGCTGTTGGATTTTCTGGCGTTCTCTTTGCCATGAAAGTTGTTCTTAATTCTCAGTCGGAAAACTACACTGATGTCCACGGAATACTAATTGTGCCAACACGTTATGCTGCATGGGCGGAGTTGATTCTCATCCAACTGTTTGTTCCTGGTGTCTCCTTCCTCGGCCACCTGGGTGGAATACTCGCCGGAATTCTCTATCTGTGGCTGAAAGGTACATATTCAGGTGCAGCCCCACTGACTCTACTCTTCAGAGGTATTTCTAGCGCATTGCGCTGGCCCATGAGGACTGTCCGGAACCTGTTTCGGTCCCTACAAGGCGGATTTCTGGCGGGGAACGAGTCGCAGAGCAAGGTCTGTGTCTGATAAGTGGAGGAGCCATGCATGTACGTAGGAGCCATGCATGTACGTACGAGCATTTGTGAGTTGTCTGGTTTGTCAAGCAATCGAAATGACAATGGATTTTCTCCCCGTCAGTTGCACCGTTCTCATGACCTTCCTTTGGATGAATTACGTCGTCGGAGAATCGATAGATTTGGGAGATGATATGATCAGTCCATTGATTGTTTTAGCGTATAATCAAGCCTCTCCTGCTTATCAAACTCAGGAACACAAAGTTGAGGGTGGCCGAACCATCCAATGGCCTTGGGGGTTGGTTTTTTTCTTCTTCTTTTTTTGAATTTTTTATTTTTAGTTTTTCTTCTTCTTTTTTTTTTTTAATTTATAGGAGTATTTTTATCTTATTGAAAAAAAAAAAAAAAAAAAATTAAGATTGTTTATGTATTTTTGCTAAACTTGGGGAATGACAATGTTTGATAGTTTAGGAGAAACATTATTCCAATTGAAAGTTTTGGAAAAATATTGTCAATTTGAGTGGTAGTTATTTGAGCTCCCTAGAATCTCACTTATAAAGTTGGTCCCACTTAGCACTTTATGGCGTTTTCCCAAGCTTGCTAGGATGTATTAAAAGAAGACATCATGAAGGTATTTCGTGACTACCATCCTAGAGATAAGTTTGAAAGGAGTCTAAATGCTACATTCATTGCTCTCATTCCAAATATTTTTGGGGCTGTTGATTACATGGATTTTCGCCCATTAATTTAGTGAGTGGCATATACAAAATTATTGCCAAGGTTCTAGCTAATAGGGTGAAGATGGTCTAGGAAAAGATTATTTCTAAATCGCATAATGTTTTCATCTAAGGAAGGAATATCCTAGATCCTGTTCTTAATGAATGCCTTGATAGTACAATAAAATATTTACAACTTGCTAACATGTGTCAACATGTAATTAGAGTTATGTCAACCTCTAAAATAAATATTAATTCCCTTTAACTGTCGACACATATTCAATTATCATGATAATCTACGCTCTTTAGATAATTTAAGATAGAATTTTTAAAGTTTTAGTCTCAATACTTTAGGGAAGATAATTTTTATCCTCCAAGTATAACTAATTTGACATCTTATCTCCAAAGTTTTAAAAAGCGAAAATTAAACCCTACAAATTATCAAGTTGCAACATTTTGCGTTAAGTTTTTTAACATAAATTATGTCACAAATGTTTTAGCCTCAAATCGTCCCAAAATGCTCAAGGGTAAGTGGGGTGCAACCTCTTGAGTCTTTAGGGGACTCCTCCTGTACCTCGTAATGCTATAAATTACTCTCTCTTTTTTCCTAATTATTACACAATGTTTTTAACCTATAGTCTAATTAACCCATTTCATTTTTATTTTTATTTTTTGGTTAGGGTTGATATTTTTTATATTTTATTTTGGTGATATAAAAAAAAATTACAATAAATCTTCTATAGGTATTTTTAAAGGTTCATATTTAATTTTAACTTTTTCTTGAGAGAGAAAGAGAATGAAATAAAATCTAGACACTTGAAAAAACTACACGAAATTTCTTATAGTTTTTTTTACCACACTTAAGCCAAATCTATTTTTATTGGGTTAAATGCCTTTAACTCCAATGTGATTTAACCACTTTAATTTTGTTTACCACGATTTCAATTTGTATCATATATAATACTTCGCTAATGGCTAAAAGTGAAGATGATTCTTCTATTCATCTTTTGTCCAAAAGATAAACATAAGTCCACATGACAAAAATTAAGAATAGACAACTTGGCCATATGCATTATTAAAAAAAAAAGAAAAAAAAAAAGAGAGAGAGAAGATCTCATGATTATTTTAGACTGTCACATCAATATTATGATGATAGTTATAAGATAAAAATGTAGCCATATGTTATATATTGATATACTTTTGTAGATAGATTATTATTGATGTAACATTAACTTTTGTTAAAAAAATAATCATAAATGTTTATGGTATAAGAGCTTTATCTCACCCTTTTCAAATTGACACGACTCTTTATAATTGATGAAATAATTAAGAATGTATGATTGACAAAGTAATTACTAACTAACTAAATTGATAAGTCAAATTTTTACATAATTATTGTATTAATTATAAACTATCAAGTCAATTTATAAGAACAATTGAGTAATATTCTTTAATGGACAGTAATATATGGATGCCATATAACTTGAAATATGTCAATAAAAAAACAGTTCTTGAATAGGCACATAAAAAAAATAAAATAAAAGAAAAAGGGCTAATTTTTATAAAAATTGGTAGTGTTGGATAATCATAAAATAGTGGATAGTTTGTCACTTAAGTCCCTTTATTTTATAAAAATATACGGAGGTCTCTGTATTTTCAAGAATTACTAAAACCTCCCGCACCTTTCACATATTTACATATACATGGTCTAATTCGATCCCAACAGTCAATAGAAGCGTCTGGAAAATGGCAATCTCTCAGTGTAGACTCTAGCATATGCTTTTCTTAGCGACCAAGGTTATCACAAATCGGACTTTGGAGTCTTGAAGAGATCCAGAGAGAATATATTTAGCGGGCGTTGTGGTACTGGTGGGTTGTGTTTGGAAATCGAGAAAGAGTGAGAAAAGATGGACAGAGGAAGAGTGAGAATGCTGCCGCTGCTGGCGCTTCACGCTGCGAGCGAGTATTACAGGCTACCATGGAAGCCTCCTGTCACCGCCGGCCTTCTCGCCGCCAATACTCTCATTTATTTGAGGCCTGCCTTTCTCCGCGACATCCTCCCTTCTATCGACGAGGTCTGGTTCAATGCCCACCTCATCCTCAAGGTATTCCCCCTCTCTCTCTCTCTCTCTTTCGCTATTAAGTTTTTGTCGATCTCAATACATATTACCATAAGCGGATTAATCAAGTTTTATGATTGGAGCTCCGTAGAATCATCACTATCTTTATAATCCACCTATTGAATGTGGCAATCCAGCCAATCCACCTATTGAATATGGCAATCCAGCCAATGTGGGACTAACTTTCTAGGGTTTAATTCTAAATTGGTTGAACTAAATAGACGAAGTTATCACTGGACTACAGTGCCAATAACAATGGATGCTTTACCTTACCCTCTGGTACATCCAAGAAAATAAGTTAACTTTGTGGTTTTTTACTTTTTACCTGAAGACATCCTCTGTTTCTTGAAGAAAATGAAACATTAACCACACCCTTTTGTCTGGAGTTTCTGTATGAGAAGGAAGAATTTGGTGAGGGAGGATAGAGTAATAATCCTTTTTATCGTTTTCAAGTTGTATTGGAAATGACTTCCCATCAGATTACTGGTGGGTTTATTGGAAAATTTAATTTTGATGATCGAATGACTATGTTTTTCTCATCTGTAAAATCATCTTTGGCTGTCGCAGAACAGGGACCTGAAGCGTTTCTTCTTGTCGGCATTCTACCATGTGGGTGAATCTCACTTGGTCTATAACATGATGTCACTCTTATGGAAGGGGATCCAGTTGGAAACCTCAATGGGGAGTGCAGAATTTGCCTCTATGGTTGCTGCTCTTCTTGGTATGTCCCAGGGAATCACACTAGTACTAGCAAAATCCCTTCTCTTGTTCTTCGACTATGAGAGACCTTACTACTCAGAGTATGCTGTTGGATTTTCTGGCGTTCTCTTTGCCATGAAAGTTGTTCTTAATTCTCAGTCGGAAAACTACACTGATGTCCATGGAATATTAATTGTGCCAACACGTTATGCTGCATGGGCGGAGTTGATTCTCATCCAACTGTTTGTTCCTGGTGTCTCCTTCCTCGGCCACCTGGGTGGAATACTCGCCGGGATTCTCTATCTGCGGCTGAAAGGTACATATTCAGGTGCAGACCCACTGACTCTACTCTTCAGAGGTATTTCTAGCGCGTTGCGCTGGCCCATGAGGATTGTCCGGAACCTGTTTCGGTCCCCTACAAGGCGGATTTCTGGCGGGGGAACGAGTCGCAGAGCAAGGTCTGTGTCTGATAGGTGGAGATGCCAAACATGTACGTATGACAATTCTGGTTTCTCAAGCATTTGTGAGATGTGTGGTTCGAATCGGAATGACAGTGGATTTTCTCCCCGTCAGTTGCACCGTTCTCATGACCTTCCTTTGGATGAATTACGTCGTCGGAGAATCGAAAGATTTGGGAGATGATATGATCAGTCCATTGATTGTTTTAGCATATAGTCAAGCCCCTCCTCCTGCTTATCAAACTCGTAAACTCAGAAAATTCTATTCAAGAAATCTGATATGATTTATATACGTAATTACATGAACTTAGCAACCTTCATCCCCCCATCATACTTCTTGATTTATATATATATATATTTTGTTGTGAATAAGGCCAATTTATTTCTGCTGGTTTCTGGTCGTGTTTGTTTGATACTAATCCGTGATTAACTTGGCCATTGCAAGAGGCGGTGGAAATTGCTTTTGGTGTTTAGATTTTGGATCAAGATCAGAATTGTTAATGTTGAGTAAATTTCTTCTAGTCACATCCATTGTTTAATTAAATGGTGAAAATTCTGGTATTTCAGCATTTATTAGTATTTTTAAGATTATTTATGTATTTTTGCTGAACTTTGGGACACTGACAATTTTTAGTAGTTTAGGAAGAATATTGTTTCCCCTTCAAAAAAAAAAAAGGAAGAATATTGTTTCAATTAAAAGTTTGGGAGAAACATTATCAATTAAGTATTAGTTAAAAATAGTATGCGAATCATTAAAATAATATTAATGCCCTCTAATTACCAACACAATTAGTTATGATGATTTCCTTACTCGTTTTTTCCTTTTTAGTTAGGTGATCATTTTGTATATTCTCTGTGTACTTAGGAGCGTCTTACGCTTTAAATAAGACTGGTTATTACTTATTAAAAAAATTAAAAATTACCGACACATATTCAATCATTATAACACTTTACACTCTTTAGATAATTTAAGATAGTTTTTAAAGTTTTGGTCATTACTTTTAGGGAAAATACATTTTATCCTCAAAGTATCACTACTTTGACATTTTTATTTCCGAAGTTTTAAAACGTAAAAATTAAACCCTACAAATTATCAAGTTGTGATACTTTGCGCAAACTGTTAAGTTTTTTCGTCTGTCCAAATGTAAATTATGTCGCATATGTTCTAGCCTCAAATCATCCCAAAATGCTCAGGGTTAAGTGGGGTACAACGTTGTGGATTGCACATGCCAAAGCCCATTTTTGTTTTCACAATTCTTTATGTAGTTAGTCTGGAGCTAAGAATTTTTTGACTGTCTTATTTACTCATGAAATTTACCATGCATTACCACCAGCATCACTAGCAGTTTTTAAAATTTGAATGACTTATGTATTGACAAATTTTATCATGGATTGCTATCATGACTTACGTTCTCACAAATTTTACCATGGATTGCTATCACCGGCATCGCTGATAACTTCTTTTTTTTTTTTTTTTTAAATTTTGTTTGTCTTTGTTTTAATTATCTGTAATTTTTCTTTCGTTTGATGTTCTAATCTTATCCCCACCCCCCCCCCACAAAAAAAAAAAAGCAAAAAGAAAAGAGGCTGTTTATTAGTCTGTGAGGAACGGATAAGGTGTAAAGGAGGCGGTGGGTAAGACCGAAGACTGCGGAGAGAGAAAGAGAGAAAGGGAGGGAGGAGAGAATGTCTACTTCCACTTGGTTCCTTCAGAGTGCATTGGCCTCTTCCCAGCAGCTATGGATGGGGCCTAAGTTGGTCGCCGCCGCTGCAGCTCCAAACCCACACCCACACCCATCTCCGTCTCTGTCTCTTGTTGTTGAAGCCAAATCCAGAACCAGCAGAGAAGACAGGACCGCGCGCCATATTCGCATTAGAAAGAAGGTAGTCTTATCTTATCCATCGCTCTATCTATCTATCCATCTATTTCGTTATCATAGTTGCCTGTTGACCGTTTACGCCAGAATTCTGGATTGGCACGCGTTCTGTTCCCAAAATTGCCTATGAAACAATAAGCTCAGCTTGACTCTTGTTTAAAAGGGTGTAGATAAATTCTTCAACTGAGTTGATTGGCCGAGCAAGATATGTGTTTTTTGACAATACCAGCGATCATTTGTTGGTATAAACCTACTAAGGCTTGCATAATTGACAATGCCGTTATTGTCAGCTTAGTGGGTGCTCTAACCTCTATGACATTTCATGCAATTTTTGCTCGCTAGCTACTGTTCTTGACGTTTTCGAATCTGGGTCGGGTCCCTATAGATGAGTCTTTTCATTATTAAATTTCTAGATGTTGATGGACTTGATGTGTTGAAGTTGCTCAGCTTTGTAAACTTGTATTTGGCTGAATTGAACTTCTCGATTTTCCTCCCCCCTACTTCACGAGATAGGAACTGTTGGTTCCTGTTCAACAAGATTTCAGGTTGTTCATCAATGTGCTGAATTTACACGGCATGCAGTGCCTATATGAGGTGTACCTGTGACTGGAGTTGGTATCACGGTCCCAGAAGAGAGGAGAGCAATATTCTGTATAAATGACAGTACATAATCTTTGGGTATCGTGCCTCTTTGGACATGGGTGCTGGCAAAGATAATGGGGGCACTGGATCTTTGTGACTGTGCTTGACATCTACTTCAAGAGGGAATGAGCTGGATCTTTCTTTGATTTATATTATGAAAAATGGGAAGGAGCAGACCATATGCATTCTTTCCAGTATTTTGGAGCCAGAAACTAAGGATTATATGATTGTGCCTAACCGAAAACAATGAATCAGGTTGCCTGCCTACCACTTTGATAAACCATTCATTTTAGAATAGTGAAGAACTGGGTCAGTAATTAGACATTTATCTGTTATAACATTTTTTTCCTACTTTATTTTATTTTTTCTTGGGATGATGGGAGCATGAACTGTTTCTTCTCTGCTTCTGTACTTTGGTGAAATATATTTCTTTAAGAATGAAATTTGCTAATCT
This sequence comes from Carpinus fangiana, assembly GCA_006937295.1. Lineage (NCBI taxonomy): Eukaryota > Viridiplantae > Streptophyta > Magnoliopsida > Fagales > Betulaceae > Carpinus > Carpinus fangiana. The sequence goes on from CM017326.1 coordinate 29,418,852, forward strand.
TGATAATTGGCGATGCCTTACCTATCTATTTTGCCATCAATGTTTTTGGTTTGGTAGGTTGAAGGGACACCAGAAAGGCCAAGGTTGTGTGTCTTCCGCTCCAACAAGCATCTCTATGTCCAGGTAATTGATGACACCAAGATGCACACGCTTGCTTCAGCTTCAACAATGCAGAAACCGATCTCTGAGGAGTTCGACTATAGCTCTGGTCCCACTATTGTAAGTTCACATATATCTATTTGTCAATTATTTGAAACAAGGTAGTTGGTACCCAACTGTGTTTCATTGGTCTATAGTGTGTCTCCCTCTCTCTCCCAAATCAAATCAAATAAAATATGCCTATGCACTGGGTGGGGGTTAGGCGCAAGAGTTTACGGGAACTAACAAAGTAAAATAGAACAGCAGAATCTACTCTTTGAAAGACACCAGTTTGGTAATAACAATCTTCTGCTTCATTGTATGCATCATCATCTGAAGAATTTTGGGTACTCTTTAGGTGTAACGATTTTCATATATCCTAATATGATTGACTCCTCTATGCTTAGGAAAGTTTATTGGCTCTGCTACCAAATGCTAGGTAATTTTTCATTTTCTTTATGACCCTTTTAAATGATAGTCTGCATGCTTTTGAATTGTGTCATTGCTTTTACTAAACCAACATGTTTTTCATGAACTTTTTAGTTGGAATTCGTAACAAAGCTCCTTTAATCACTGGTCTTTTGTTCTCCTGTAGGTTAATTGTGTTTCTAGACTGCATATGATGAGTGGTAATTATATTATAGTTTTGCCAAAAGTAACTGTTTAGGAAGTGTCATCTCTCATGTCCACCTAGATCTAAGTGCATTGGTTAGTAATTTGGTTTCTTTATCCCCCCTTTTAGTTAAATATTTGGTTATTTTTCTCTCCCTTTAAAATAAACAACATGTTTTTGAAGAGAAGGTCCTCATATTTGCAAATTTCTCCCATCAGGATGTGGCAAAGAAGGTGGGTGAAGTCATTGCAAGGTCCTGTTTGGAGAAAGGAATCACAAAAGTGGCCTTTGACAGAGGTGGATACCCATACCATGGGCGCGTTGAAGCCCTTGCTAATGCAGCTCGGGAACATGGTCTTCAATTCTGACATTTTGATAGTTAGTTTTTTGATTTCGAACAAGTTTTCTGCCTAATTTGGAATCTTGTGATGGAAGACTTGAGGCAACTTGTGAATGGGACTCTTTTCTTTGGAAATGCTTTTATTAATGTTCAACTGTTAAATTAAGTTCATCATTTTCTACCCGTTTAAAATTTTGAGATACGTGGCAATTTAATGGTTTAAGTATTTTTTTTCTTTTTAATTTTTTTAAAGAAGTGGGAAACCCCAACTTAGAGAAGCCATCTCCAAAAAGGCAAGTTTCACACGCTCGCATGCAAATTGTGAAGCCCAACTTGTATAGAAACCATTTTGTTTTGCAGTAATTTCAGGGAATCCAAGTCAACAGGACCATCGAAAACAGGGGATGATTGGCACCAACGCCTCAACAGAAGTTCTTTAACTAACGACTATAAATAGGAGGGGAAGGGAACAACCAACGGCAAGAAACGGTAGGTAACTAGAACCCCTATTATTAGCAGCAGTACGTTATCTCATTCTTTCCTTTTTTTATCCCCTGAATTTTGATTCCTTTTGCTGAGATTTTCTCCAATTCTTTCTCCTTGATTTCATAAGATTAAGGATGGTGACGGCCGAGGGGTCTACAAAGGTATGCCCCAGTGTGAGCCGTACTCCGATAAGGAATACATGGATAACTAGTAGGGTAAGTTTGAGGGTACCACACAATCGAAAGGAGCCGGTAGTGACAATGATTCACAGTATGCAAACAGTGATGAGTTGAGAAGTTTGGCTGGTAGTGATGATGATGATGAAGGCAACAAAAGGAAGAGGTATAGGAAGTTTCATGAGCCTCAAGACTTTGAAAGTACCAATTGAGCTGGAGTGTGAGATGTTATTTACAAATTCTTGTCCCTTTAAGAGGGCACTCAAAAATTTTGCTGGGTATAATGGATTTGGATTTCCTCTACAAACACTATGATAAAGGTTGGGTTAGTGCAATATGGAAGATTCATGCTTCGGTAGATGCTAAAAGGGGGGGAATATATTTTCCAAACCATGTATGTGGTAATCAATATGAGAACACTAGGACTGATGTGGAGTTTCTTGCCTGGAAATATAAAATAAATTTCAAGGATAACTCTACCTGGACCTTATATGCTCTACAACATATGGTGAAGAGATATCACGACATAAATGTTCCCCTTTCTCGATGCTAAAAAGCTAAGAAACAGGCAATAAAGGCCATTTTTGGTATCCATGCTGAGCAGTATCGTCAAACAATGAGATATGATGAGGTGTTAAGGAAGTAAAATCCGAGTGGGTAGTGCTTACATTCAAAAAGTCTGCTTTCAACGAATTTATATTTGCAGGCCAATCAATAGTTGAAATGATATATGGGAGACAATTGTTGCTTTAGGGAAAGATGGCAATTGAAATGATATATGGGAGACAATTGTTGCTTTAGGGAAAGATGGCAATGATGACATATTTTTCATTGCATTTGCGGTGGCTGAGCCTGAGAGCAAGGACTCATGATATTGGTTTATTAGTATTTTGGTTGAACTTGTGAGTCACCCATTGCATAGTGTTTACAAAAAATGATGAAAAGTGACATGAATGATTGATTTTGTATATCCTATTTAGTTGAAAATATAAAATAATAAATATTAAGATTTTCAAAATAATAAATATATTAATTAGGTAAGTAATGTTCATTCCTTGGTAGAATGTTCTTCACCATAGATTAAAAAAAAAATTAAAAATTTTTTTAAAAAAAAAGAGGCAAGAAAGTTTTGGATATTTAAGAGAGGGGAAACAAAAGGATTATATGAAAATTTAACAAAGGCAATAGAATCGTCAAGTGGAAGGGAACAAGATTCTAATCTATATGTACTTGCTGAAGGCCGGAGGTTCTAGTATGCTGCAAGTACAAATTTTGTTATGGAACGAGCTTGACTCATGAACAAAAACATCAATAAAAATAAATTAAACCCATGAACTTTAAAAGCGCCATGAATAATTTCTTAATTAGAGATTATAAGCTTATGATAATCGATTTAAGTTTTAAGAAGAAAGAGAACAAAAGAGAGAAAGGGAAGAGGAACAATGTATAAGACATGAATAGCATGAGGGATTGTATTAGTATGAATTTGAATACTTATACGACATTATGTGAATTATGGGATTATTTATGATAAATATGAACATTACGAATCATGATTATAACAATTCATATAATCATTTGATCTAAGTATTATCATATAATCATATGATATAACAATTCATATGATCTTAGATCTTCTTCGATCACGTGATCTAACGATTCTTAAGTATTTAACGATAATACTTAAATCATATGATCATATTCACGTGATATACTAATTATATGATCATTTGGCACAATGTTATATATATATATAGTTCTATTATATTATATAAATAATATGATTAAGTATTGATATTATTCTTTTTTACTATTCAATTTCAATATATATATAGACACGAGTCGAGCCTTGATTCACTTGTTCACGAACATTAACAGAACTTATATGAAAATTATTTCATTTTGAAGTAATTTGAGATAACAGAAGTCAGCAGATCCATCGAAAACAGGCAATGACGAATATAGGTAGGGGCAAGGCCAGGTGCCCCTGCAAAAATATTGAGAAAAAAAAAAATTAGTTGATAATTTTTTAGCATTTTATACCCCAACCCCTACTCCTTCTAGCCCCTTCTTCTTCTTCTTTGAGACGTCGGTCCTGCCATTACTTTTTCTCAAACAGTCAAACTGTTTAAGCTCTTGTGGCAGAGCATGAAGAGATCCATCATCAATATGTGATGTATTTGGTAGTTGAAGGTTTGCATGCAGGGAAAATATAAGAAAATAAGAAAGAGTTGCAAACTTGCAATGGTTGTGTACGAAAATGAGTTTTAGGTTACAAATATAAGAAACCAAATGAGCTCTACAACTCGCTGCAAGAATAGTAGAAGAAGGAAGGATAATGGAAGATGGGAAAAAAGTGACCACTGAAAGCTCGAGAAGTTGAGAGAAACAAGGCGTAGGGCGTAAGATTGTTGATTGATGATTTGATGGATTGATGTATATAGGTAGTTGGACACTTGAGAAGCTGTTTGTACGTGTGGCAATTGTTTATGGTAGAGATATGTGAGAATAAAGCCACTGATAAAAAATCAAAATTTATGACTATACATTTTTTTAAATAATAAATTACATATCATTGTGATACATCATTTAAATAACAAATTTTAAATAATTTTTTTGAAAAATATAGCATTTCAAAAAAAATAATAAAAAAAAATAACTTTGTTACCTTCACAAAAGAAAAAAGAAAAAAAAAAACAATATACATGAGTAGTGGGTGCATATTGAAGTTCGGGAAGGGGCAATTATGTGAACCAATAAGATTAATCATAATAATAACATATTATTAATAGAAAATTAAATATTTAAAACAATTAATTGAGCATGTAATGCTTTCTTTGGAGTGTTTGAAATAAAGAAAGTATTTATGTTGTTTTTTTAGATAAATTATATTAAAATATAATATTATTTTATATTAATTCTACTTCCACCCCCTGAAATATCAATATACTGGATCCGCCACTGAAAACAGGAGATGATCGGCAACAACGTCTCAACAGATCATCGTTCTTTAACTAACAACAACTATAAATAGGAGGGGAAGGGAACAACCAACGGCAAGCTAACTAACTACAACCCCTATTATTAGTAGCAATGCGTTCTTTCCTTTTTTATCCCCCTGATTTTGGATTCCTTTTACAAGGATTTTCTCCTCTCTATCTCTCTCTGGAGGAAGAGTCTCCCTCCTCCTCCTCCTCCTCTTCCATTCTCTATCGATCTCTTGCATGCTGTAGTCTCTCCTTGATTTCTTAAGATCAAGGATGGCGACGGCCAACGTATCTACAACGGTATGCCCCGGACCCATGAAGGCTACGTCCAATGGATCGTTCCAAGGGGAAAGCCCCCTGGATTTCGCGCTTCCATTGGCTATTCTCCAGATATGTTTGGTCGTCGTTCTTACCAGGTTGCTTGCGTTACTTCTTAAACCTCTCAGACAACCCAGAGTCATTGCAGAGATCATTGTAAGTCGGTTTCAATTATTTCTCTTAATATATATATATATACTAAATTCACGTTAATTTATTAATATAAATCATGCATGCAAGCAGGGAGGAGTATTGCTTGGACCCTCTGCGTTAGGGAGAAGCAAGACATTTCTCAACACGGTTTTCCCGCCTAAGAGCATGACTGTCCTCGACACCCTCGCCAACATCGGCCTCCTCTTCTTCTTGTTTCTGGTGGGTCTTGAGCTCGACATTCGTGCAATCCGTCGCACCGGGAAAAAGGCCTTAGGAATAGCCATTGCCGGAATCAGCCTCCCTTTCATCCTCGGAATCGGGACCTCCTACGTTCTTCGTTCCACAATATCCAAAGGAGTCCCTCACGGCCCCTTCCTCGTCTTCATGGGGGTCGCCTTATCCATCACCGCATTCCCCGTCCTCGCCCGCATCCTAGCCGAGCTCAAACTCCTCACCACCGACATCGGTCGCATTGCCATGTCGGCCGCCGCTGTAAACGACGTCGCCGCCTGGATACTCCTCGCTCTGGCCATTGCGCTCTCGGGGACCAACACATCCCCTCTCACCTCCGTGTGGGTTCTCCTCTGCGGCACCGCCTTCGTGGCCTTCGCCATCCTAGTCCTGAGACCGGCGCTCGCGGTGATGGCTCGGCGCTCGCTCGAAGGCGAGCCGGTCAAGGAGCTCTACATATGCGTCACGCTGTCGCTGGTGTTGGCGGCGGGTTTCGTCACGGACACCATCGGAATACACGCGCTTTTCGGGGCGTTTGTGGTGGGCATCGTGGTGCCAAAGGACGGCCCTTTTGCCGGGGTGCTGATAGAGAAGATTGAGGATGTGGTGTCGGGGCTTCTCCTGCCACTCTACTTCGTGTCGAGTGGGCTCAAGACCAACGTTGCCACCATAAGCGGAGGGCTCTCGTGGGGATTGCTAGTGCTTGTTATATTCACCGCATGTTTTGGGAAGGTCCTTGGCACCTTCACCGTATCAATGCTGTTTAAGGTGCCTTTCAGGGAATCCTTGGCACTCGGATTTCTTATGAACACCAAGGGTTTGGTTGAGCTCATCGTCCTCAACATTGGCAAGGACCGAAAGGTACTTAATTTTCACTCTTCCTTTCTCTTTTCTACGATATTTTCATTCCCTTCTAGTCAAAACAATATTAATTATGTGTTTTATGTGGCAAAAACGTTAACAAATAACCAAGAATGCAAAAATATTTTTCAATTTTATGTCACATAAAAAAAATTAAAAAAAAAAATACTCTCAAAACACATTAAAAAACACACCCAAAGTGTTATTTGGTAGAACATACCATAAATGAACATAAAATAATGTTACACTTCACACCCACTTCATGTCATTGATGTTATATAAATTTAGTGGAGATAGAAAATTTTAGTACTTTTAGGGATAAATTCACTTAGGACTCCTGAATTAGCACATGTTTTGAGAAGACTCCCACAAATTTCAAAAACTTTGAATTTCACCCCCTGAACTTTCAATTTGATGCACCTCTTTGTCAATTTTTGTCATTAAACCCTAATGGAAACCATTAAAAAGATTAAATTACCCTTCCATTTTTTATTTTTTTAAAAAAATTTTATAAAAGTTCCAGGGGTATTATAAAAGTCATTTCATCACTTTTAAAGTCTAAAAACTGACAGAGAGAGTAGATCGCATCAATTTGAAAGTTTATGTAGTAAAATTAAGAGATTTTAAAATTTGAGTAAGTATTTTTAAATCGTATGGTAATTTAAGAGTTCTTTGTGAAGTTAGTCATTTAAGAGGGTGTCATTTCCATGGATGAAATGAGTGCAATAAGATAAAATAGGTAAGAAGAAAAAATTTATTGATGAGCTAAACATAATACCATATATCCAAACTATCAATTGCAGGTGTTGAACGAACAGACTTTTGCTGTCATGGTTTTGATGGCGTTGTTCACTACCTTCATCACCACCCCAATAGTGACGGCGGTGTATAAGCCTGCTCGGAAGGGAGCCCCATACAAGCACCGTACCGTCTACCGAAAAGACCTCGACACAGAGCTCCGAATACTCGCCTGCTTCCACAGCACGCGCAACATCCCCGCTATAATCAATCTGGTCGAGTCTTCTCGGGGGACCCGCAAGCGAGGACGGCTCTGTATATATGCCATGCACCTGATGGAGCTTTCGGAACGATCTTCAGCGATCTCCATGGTTCACAAAGCACGCAGCAACGGTCTCCCTTTCTGGAACAAAATACGCGACGACAAAGATCAAATGGTCATCGCCTTCGAGGCCTACGGCCAGCTCAGTAGCGTAAGCGTGCGCCCCATGACCGCCATCTCCTCTCTAGACAACATTCACGAGGACATTTGCACAAGCGCGCACCAAAAGCGTGTGGCAATGATTCTACTACCGTTTCACAAGCACCAGCGTTTGGACGGAGGTTTGGAGTCGTTGGGGAGCTCTTTCCACGCGGTGAATGACCGCGTCTTCCGCCACGCCCCGTGCTCCGTCGGAATCCTCATCGACCGTGGTCTAGGAGGGACGACGCAAGTCTCGGCCAGTGAGGTTTCTTACCAGGTGGTGGTGCCCTTCTTTGGCGGACGGGACGACCGGGAAGCGCTCGCCTATGGGATGAGGATGGCTGAGCACCCGGGAATAATGCTCACCGTCATGAAATTTGGAACCCCACCAGGAAAATCACTACGATTTGGTACTTCCTTGGTTGGCGTAGCTCCTAACATGAAGGATATGAAAATCACTGACGAAGCCGACAGCGCCAGCGAGGAGGACGCGCTCTTCATTTCGGAGTTGATGAGCCAGTGCAGCGGCAAGGAGGAGTCGGTAGTGTACGAGGAAAAGGTGGTTGAAAGTAAGGCGGAGGTGGTGGAAGCATTAAGAGCGTTGAACAAGTTTAATCTGCTTTTGGTGGGAAGAACGCCGGCGGTGGCTCACTTGGTAGACAGAAGCGATTGTCCGGAGTTGGGGCCGGTCGGAAGCTTCTTAGCATCGACGGACTTTTCCACAACCGCCTCGATTCTAGTGGTTCAACAATATTTCCCCACCGCTAATCGTCACCCGCTAGTTGAGGAACAAGCTAATTATGGAGAAACCTACGACTTCCCCGACACGCCCCATGGGGGGGCAGTATGAGAGTGAAGTTCAATCTCCAAGGAATTGGGATCAAAGCAATTATACACTAAATGAATTAATTTATCACATTCTGAGTGTTTTTTTTTCTTGAGCACCTAAATATTTTGTGTAATTTATTGAGGTGTAAAAGTAGTAATAATGAGAAACATTATTACTTTCTAGAAAAGAAAAGGAAAAAAAAAAATCCATGTCTTATGAATGATACTTTGTTTTTGCTTAATTGTGATTGTTTTAATTTCTGTAAATGATTTTTTTTTTTTTTTTAACATGTCTGCACAAGAGGAGGGAGAAAAATTCAAATTAATGACCTTCGCTTCATTAGGCGTAAGCCGCGTAATCCTAACCGATTGAACTACTTCTTAGAGACTTCTGCAAATGATAATTACAATGACACTTAGTTCAAATGCATTTTATATTAACTAATTATGGGATTATGTGGTGTTTTTTTTAGGATTTCTATCAAAATTTTAGATTGCAATCTATTTTACATAAGCCAATGCAAATTAAATGCTCATCCAAGTATATATATACTCATCATTATTATTATTTTTTTTAAAAAAAAAACAAATTAAATCCCACTTCCCATCAAATTCTAAATAGTAATTGTCGTGCCATTAGGGAGGCAATTAATAAGTGATTTCTTGCCATATATTATAAAATATTTAGGTGTGCGTTTAAGGGATTTAAAAGTGTATTTAACATTCAAAAAGTTCGGTTGAAGAAAAAAAAAATACTAATTTGGTTAAAAAAAATTGAAAGCGCTTTTAAGAGTTCAAAAAGTCTAAAAATGGCCAAAATGCACAAAAACTTAAAAATGAAGTTTTTGCTCAAAAACTTTATTTCTCAAACGCAATTCCAAACATGTTCTTAGTATAGCATAAAAATTTAAAACCCAAAGAGATAATTAATAAATCCCTTATACCACAACTATAGGGAACTATATATCTTGATATTTTCCCAATTATATGTGATGAAAACTTAGAGAAATGCTATTTCTTTTTCATTCATCTCTCATATATCTCTATCGAGTATTTTCTTTTTAAATCCACCATCTCTCGTATATAATAATTATATATAGTTGTCCATAAGAGGTAGCTCAATCGGCTAAGATCACACATAATGAAGTAGGAGTCACTAGTTCGAATCTCCCTCCCCCTTCTTGTGCGGACATGTCAAAAAAAATAAAAACTATATATAGTTGGTAGTTTAATAAATTACATAATAACTATGACTAAATACATATAAACGAGCAAGATATCATATTATTAAAGTTGCATTAATTAACTATATATGGCTGGTAGTTTAATAAAGCATATAATAACTACTAAGTACCTATTAATTAGCAAACTAACTATCAAGTCACTTAGTTATCTCTATTAATTAACTAATTAAGTTCGTCAAAACAAATTATTTCCTTGTCATTTTCTTCCTCCCGGGCCACCACTTCGGATGTATCTCCCAACCTCCCGTTACCCGTTCGTATAATTCTCTCAAAATTTTCGTTAATTTTGGTTTGGTTAAAATAACAGAGAACTATATGAAACCCCCCGGCCACCCTCCACGTGCGTGCAGAACATATCATCTTAGAATATTCTCAAGCATCATTGTACACAGTGGGCAGAAGTTGTCAGTGGTCCAGAGAGGCACAGAGCAATGGTACTCCAATCCTCGCTCACTCCTCACTCGCCAACCACCGTGCCAAAGAAATAGAAGGAATACGTACGTGGAAGGAAGTTGTCCATTTCTTCGTATTTTCATATTGGTAAAAATATACTTTACTTCTTAACTATTTACTTATTTACAATTTTATTTTTAATGTTTAAAAAGTGATACTTTAATCTCACAAAGTATTTGATATTTACAAAAAAAATTAATGTTTACACTTTATCCTTGAAGTAATTTATGATTACACTTTACTCCTAAATACTTTGTGCGGGTCAAATATAAACATAAATTAATTAATGGGGTAAAGTGTAAACATTGGAGACTTTGTGTTAATGTTTGAAATTAACTTTAGGGGGTCTTATATCACTTTTTAAATATTGGAGATATAATTTCAAATCCATGAATACATAAAAGGTATTTTTCCCTTTCATCTTTCAATATATACTGTCTGTTATCAAATTCGGCATGTATGCGGTAGCCCAAAACACGCCGTTTTGGGTAGTAATGAAACAAAAACTAATGGACATTATATGCTTTTCTCGATCTGCGTTTTAAAGAAATAATATATAATACATTAGGAACAAATATAAAAAACTTTTCAAACTATCAGCCGTTTACAATTTAGTTTCCTAATATTCAAAAAATAATAAAGTAGTCACCCAAACTACCAAAATGCAACAAAAATGCTACTTATTTTTTTATATACCTATAATACCCCTATTTTTTTAACAAATAAAATATTAAACTAATTGTAAAAAAAAACCCAACAAAAAAAATAATGGGTGAATATTTATTTATTCCAAAAAACTTCTTTTTTTTTTTTGTTGTATTTACTAGCCCATTGTTTTTTTGTATTTTTTTTAAATTGTTTAATTTTTTTACAATTATTTTATTTGTTAAAAGAATATGGGTATTATAGGAATATAAAAAAAAAAATTAGTGGTCTTTTTATTACATTTTGGTAGTTATGAGGTTACTTTATTACTTTTTGAACATTAAGAGACTAAATTGTAAACGATTGATAGTTTGTGGACTTTTTTATATTTTTTTCATATTAAATATTAAAATAATTAATAATTTAAAAAATAAAATTATTAAAAAAACTCAACAAAAATGAAAAATCATCTTTGACACGTGGCACAAGCCCGGGTGTGAAAAACAAACAATAATTTAATCACAATGGAATTTGATCACCGTTGGTGGGATCGGCCTTGTCGATTGGCGTCTTCCACCCAACTGCTAATGTCCTTCTCAGTTGATTTTTATCGAAGCCGCCCCCCACCCATTCAACAAAAACTGTCAAAACGCATCCAACTTTCGTGTCGTACCGTGATTTCTATTCGTGTTATTCATTCAGCACATGACCAATAGCGGTCTTGTCCCAATCAAAAAACCTTTTGATTTTTTGCCATGGTGATCAAAATGATGGGACTCTTTGATTAAGACACCTTAATACCTTCTTTTCTTTTTGTTAATCAAAGAAAAAAATAATCAATGCTTCATAATTTTAAGAAGCAATCATGATGTTTTTTTTTTCTTTTTTTCCTTCTTTCAATCATGGTGAGCTGAGCTCTGCTTGTAATCCTCCTGAACAAAATGAATTAAGACTAATAATAAGCCAAACGACAGAACCACGTACTCTTCCTTGTCGCCACGAGAAATAAAGAACAACGGTGGTTGGCCTGGCCACGTCGTGGCGCGTCGATGTAACGCGCCACGATCTACGTCTTTCTCACAGTGACAAACCCCACCAGCAGCCACACGTTTCCTATGTGCCCGGACAAAGAGAGACAGACTGTACACGGACGGATGAAGTCCTCACGCAAACATTCTTTTGCCAAAATCCCAAACTTACCCCCCTCCCATGGGCGAGTACAGAATCTTTTTCTTTCGCGCGCGTGTGCTCCTCTCTTCACCTTCCCCATGACATTGATGTAGAGTCTATATCCACGTTGCCACGTTGCCACATTACACACAGAAAAAGAACTGACGGGCACTGAGCAAGGGATAAAGTCACCAGCCTGTGACTTCAACTACTTCCACAGAAAGCTGGAGTAATTACTAGCCCGTGAGTCACAGAGAGGTGAGGAACAGTAACAACGTTACTTTCTGAGAAAATCGTCTCTCACCTCTTCTTTCTATAAATTTCCATGCCCAGCTGCGCTCTTCGTCACGAGTCGCTCGGAAAGTGAGAAAAGGAAAAACGAATCCACATTTCCCCGGAAAATCTTTCACCGGCGGAATTTGAAATCCCAGCCGGATTTCCGTTGAAAACAGTCTTAAAAACTCTCGCTGTTATACTTTCCACCTATAGAGAGCAAAGCTCAGCACTCGGTGTTTCCGAGCGTCCTTAAATACACTCCTCTGCTCTCTCTTTTCCATCAATTTCTAGGGTTTTCAGAGTTGGCTCTCTGGCATTTTAGGGTGTACGTCCGTACAGTTTCTGTGTTCTGGCCTAGAATCAGAGGCGATTATTTTTTTTCTTCTTCTGATTCAATACTGTCAAAAAAAAATTGATTAATTTAATACCAATCGTTCAAATTCTAGGCGTTCCGGCTAGGTTTTGTTAGCAGAATTTGTTGAATTTAAACAAAAATCGGTGCGAATTGCACCCGTTCGGTTCGGAATTCTGATAGATTTGTGAACTTTGGCACTCGAATTGATTGAGACATTTGCGAAAATGAAGCTCGAGTCCTTGCCAGGAAGCTCAGGGTACTTGGACTTGTACCCGGAGAGAAAAATGTCGTATTTTAAGAACTCATATGTGCTGGGATTGACTGTCGTCGCTGGAATAGGTGGATTGCTCTTCGGCTACGACACAGGTAATTGAATTTATCTTTTTTGTGTAAATATGTGTTTTTTTTATGTGTAAATCTACCTTTTTACGTTTCTTTTTTTTTTTTTTTTTTTTTTGAAAATAACCTTTTTACGTTTCTATACGTTCGTAGATTAATGTGTTAATCAATGCTTTTTTTTTTTTTTTTTTTTGAATCAATGTTTGTAAAGAACGCCCGGAAAAAGAAAAGGAAAAAAGAAATGTTTCTCAGGGAGGTTTTCAAAAGTCCTCTTCCACTATTAACGGGTTTACTCTTGTTTTGTTTTTGTCACTTGTAATTAGTTTTGATATTAATATTTATTTTTTTAATTGTAAACTTAATAAGAATTTCTTTTTGTTTTTGGCGTGCGTAGAATATAGGAGAACCTTCGATCATTCTGCGCATTAGTGGTAGGTCCCATGTTAAAAGATTTTTTTTTTTTTTTAATAATAATAATAATAATGAGCTCTTGCGATGTGCACAGAAGCCTTAATATATCTGCAACGTGTTTTCAAAAAATATATATATATATATATATATCTGCAACGTGAACCGATAGACATGATATTGTTAAGTATCACATTTTTATTTATTTTTTTATGTAGATACCAGAAAGAATAACAAACTAGAGATAAAAAAGAATAGAAATGCTATGGGTATTAACTCTTTTCCTAACAGATGCTTAGTAACAAGATGTGTAATTCATTCGTCGGAGAAAAATAAAATAATTAATTAAGAGAAATGTAATGAATACCAAGCTACACATCAAAGATGTTTTTTTTTTTAAAAAAATAATAATAATTATGAGCTCTTGCGATGTGCACAGGAGCCTTAACATATCTGCAACATAAACCGATAGACATGATATTGTTAAGTATCACATTATTATTTTTTTATCTATATAGATACCAGAAAGAATAACAAATTAGAGATAAAAAAAAATTAATAATAAAAAAAAAAAAAAGAAGAAGAAGAAAGAAGAGAAATCCTAGGAGTATTAACTCTTTTCTTAACAGAGGCTTAACAACGTGATATGTAACTCATTCGTTGGAGAAAAACAAAACAATTAATTAGGAGAAATATAACGAGTACCAATAAATGAGCTACACATCAAGTTAGTAAGCCTCTGTTAGTAAAATAGTTAGTACCCCTAATATTTTAAAAAAAAAAAGAAAAAGAAAAAAAATACATAACCAAATTCAAGTAAATCAACAGAGAAACCCAACCTAGATAGACATTTAGCACCTCACTCCTCAGAGGAAAACCTCGAAAGAGAAGGTCAAGCGGGAATGTCAATAGCAAAGCTAATGGCTGCCCTTGAGTAGAAGTGCTAACAAGAGAATCCAATAAAACTTAGCTCCTGACTAGTTTGAGAAAACTTGAGAAGTTAAGAGGTATATATACAACAGTTGAGGGATCTTCTACTAGGACAGTGAGTGTAATGCCCAACCAGATCAGAAGTTGTTTGAGCTCATATGCGGATTTGAGAAATCTGGAGAACCAAAATGGCTCTTTAAAAAGAGCAAGGAGACATTGGATTTGTTAGGACAAATTCATGGTAGAGGTGGCGCGCTTAGCCCACACGCCAAGGAGGTGCATGTGGTACATATGCCGGAAATAGAACCAGAGGGAGAAAGAGGGCGAATCGGTGAAGGTGGAGAGGAGGTACGAGGATGATCGAGGTGGAAGGATGGATAGATATGACCTCCAAAACTCGAAGCGAGAAACAATAAAGGAAAAAAATGTAAAGGATAATCCAATCCAAGAAGATTGGTGGTGGAGACATCATGTTCAAGGGGAGGAGGAGCTCCCTAGAACATATTCTCTCTAAGCACATTGAGCTCGATGAAAGAGAGTCTAACAAGTGTCACACTTTTATGTACATAAATACCAGCATACATGTGTGCAACGCATATGTGATCATATTTGTTTGTGTGTATATATGATATCTAGATAACCTACAAATATTCTCGCTAGGAAAAAATATGAAGGACATCGATAGATATCTTCTAGAGAGTAATATGCACCATTTGGTGAACTTGATAGTTGTTTTACCTGTAAAACTTATTGTATCCTTGTTGGGCTCTAACTCACCTTCTTCTCCTGCAATGGAGCATGTAGTGTGTTCGAACTTGCTAGGTGTAACAACTCAAGGAAAGCGCTAGCCATACTTGCGCTATCACTGTAGCACCACATGACGTTTCTAGGTTACATTTATGCCATTTGTAATAATCGAGGAAAAGTAGTAATCACATGTACGCTATTACTCTAAAAAGGCTAGTCAAGTTATAATTAAAGCTTCCTAGAATTAGTTATAAAGCTCGGTTTCACATAATAAGGCATTAATGTGGGACTTAGTACTCATAGCACCTTTATAATCAACCCACTCAATGTGAGCAATTCATTTTTTCAATGTGGGACTAACTTTTTGGGTCATTAGAGCATTCACAATAGAGGAGCTAGATGACACTTTTATTTAAAATAGCTCCTTAAATTGATAAAATACTCTCTACATTGGAGAAGCTAAAAAAAATGTAGAATAGATATTTTATTAAATGAACTAAAAAAAGAGCTACATGTAGCGGCACTATTCAAAGAGCTATTTTCCTAAATTTTCTTCCCACGTCTTTTTTTCTCCTACTATCTCTCCCAAAATTTTCTTCCCATGTTTTTTTTTATTGTTTCTCTCACTTGTTTTCTCTTTTTTTAAAATTTTCTCCTACTATTTCTCTTTCACGTCTCATTTTTTCCAAAATTTTCTCCTATTATTTCTCTCCACATCACTTTTTTCTCAAAAGTTGAAAAATAAGATATTTAAGAAAAATACAATCATTATAAAAAATAAAAAATAATAAAAATTAGATGATATAGATAAAAATATAACTAATCCGATGTATGAGGCCCTTAAAAAGTTATTAGGTAAACTAGATAAATTGAGTTTTGAGGAGCTATACATAAAAAATTAGCTCTTCCATTGTGAATGTCCTTACAAATGGTATAAGAGCAACTTATTAACAGCACGTGGCGCTAAGAGAGATTGTGACACCCCAGAAAGCTAGTCTCACATTGGGAAGATGAATTGCTCAAGTTGCTTACGTATTTCATGTCTTTTTTTTCCCTCCATGTTGGTGTTACCAATCACATAGATAAGTGATTGTGGGATTTCTTATGGAGTGGGTTCGGTGAAGAGTTTAAATTTCACTTGGTGAGTTGGTTCAAAGTTTGTTCTCGATCTCTAAGGGAGAGCTGGGGGTCTAAAACTTACTTTTGTTCAACCGTGCTCTTTCTTTATTTTTTTTTTTCCTTTGAGCACTAATTCAGGTTAATCAAGCATTATCTAACTACTAATCATATATGCTCCTTTTCTGAATAATTCTTTTCTTTTCATTTTTCCCCTGGAGAAAAAGAAGACTTATAATTATATATGTGCATGCACCAAGCAAGTGACGGTCAGTTTAATTATTATTTATATTTTCATTCATCTTTTTCCCAAACTGCATAGTTGGAAGTATTACAAGTCTTTGTACCTTTTCCGGGTGCCCTAGCCTTAAAAATGTATTGAGTTGAATTCAGCGGTTTAGTTGGGCCATAAGTAACAAGATATAGGAGTCCACCCTTTTCATACTTGACTTAATCCATGTCTTTCTCCCTACGTGAGCAAAACTGTCTATGGGCTTACATTCCCTCGTATATAATTTCTTATCAGTTTTCAACTAAAGAGTATGGGGAAATTAAGCAAAGAAACAAGGAAGAAAGAGAATCTCTTCTTTCATACTTCCTCTAGTCATTCTCAACATAAATCTTTTTTAAAACAGTAGTGTTCATCTTTCTGCCAAAGATTCCTGGATATGCTTTTTCCTCGTGTGATCTTTGTTATATGTTACCTCATGTGAAAATGTTGATTGCAGGTGTGATATCTGGGGCCCTTCTATATATTAAGGATGATTTCGAGGTGGTGCAACAGAGTAGTTTCCTGCAGGTACAAGCTTTGTAGTGCTGTGAAATTGTGCTTTGTTTTGGGGTGGAGAAGTTGACACTTTTTTTTTTAGAAAAAAAAACATGAGTGAGGGAAAATATGGATATCTGGGGCCATTATATATTAATGATAATTTTGAGAAGGTGAAACAGACTAGTTTCCTGCAGGTAGAAGGCTACAAGCTTTGTAGTGCCGTGCAATTGTGCTATCTTTTGGGATGGAGAAGTTGAACACTGTTTTCTTTTGTTTGATTAACATGAGTGTGAGAAAATATGGATTTCTTGGCGTAGCATTTAATGGGTGTGGAAAATAAGAGGGAAAACAAATGTGAGGATGTGGAGAATCTGGTGTCTTTAGTTTTCCACTAGGATTGCTATTGGTAACTACTTTGAAGCGGAAGCAGTGAGGGTGGTGTATGTGTATGTGGCTTCTTCTTTTTTTTTTGGGGGGGGGGGGGGNGGGGGGGGGGGGTTGAGAATCCTCCTTCCCAGAATCCTCCTTCCCACTTAACACTTGTTCTCTTTCCTCTTCACTTTTCTTAACTGTGAAGCAAGTGGTTATATTGCAAACCTTTCCTTCTCTTAGACATTCAGATTCTTAATGTCGCAGGAAACAATAGTCAGCATGGCCTTGGTCGGTGCAATCATTGGAGCAGCAGTAGGGGGTTGGATAAATGATGCTTATGGTCGTAAGAAGGCAACACTTATTGCTGATGTAGTCTTTGCTGTTGGATCAATAGTCATGGCTGCTGCACCAGATCCATATGTTCTTATATTGGGACGACTTCTTGTTGGCCTGGGTGTTGGTGTAGCATCTGTCACTGCCCCTGTGTATATTGCAGAAGCATCACCATCGGAAATAAGGGGAGGACTAGTCAGCACAAATGTGCTTATGATAACTGGTGGACAGTTTATTTCCTACCTTGTAAATCTTGCTTTTACGGAGGTTAGCTTCTCTTTTTTTCTCTTGCCTTTGGATTTGCTTCTACCATGTTCTTGTACTTGGGGCCTGTTTGGGATTGCGTTTGAGAGGCTTAAAAGTGCTTTTAACACTCAAAAAGTCCGTTTGAAAAAAAAGGTAGTCGTTTGGTAAAAAAATTAAAAGCACTTTTAAGGGTTTCAAAAGCCTAAAAATAGTCAAAAAGCACTTTTGGCAAAAGCTTAAAAATAAAGTTTTTGCCCAAAAGCTATTTTTGGCTTAAAAGCTCTATTTTTCAAACGCAATCTCAAACAGACTCTTTATTAGATGCATGTTTCTATATGGAAAATATAGCTACCAACAATCAAAAATGTTATTATGATGATAGTGATGGTGCTATTTAAGGAATTTTTTGTAGGTTTATTGAGAGATCACTTGCTTTCCTTAACGGTTTGATCTCTAACTTAACCTAAAGAGGCTCTAATACTGATAATGTATATAATCAGATGCTTCCCCTTGCTTATCTTAGGTTTGTTTTGGCGTAAAATATTTTCAATTGAAAACATTTCAGGGAAAACTACTGATTTGCTAGAGTTTGGTTGATACTTCGAAAATGATTCCGAAAACATTTTCGGCTGTTTAATTAGCACTGAAAATCATTAATGTCTTTATATGACCATATATAATTAACAATTTTATCAATAATAAAATATACTAATAATTAAAATAACAATTTAATGACTTGATAATTGTTTTTTAATGAAGAAAAAAAAATGTGTAAATGCTTATGGACAGAAAAATTGGTGGTTTGCTAATTTACTTATATAAACATGTGTGTAAACACATAAACATATATACACTTATGTGTATAAGCACTTAGCATTAACATGAGGGGTGTAAAATGACTTATACCTCTCGAGAGGTGTAAGTCGTTTTACGCTCTAAATGCCTCATTTTATGTTGACTTCGAAAATCATCTCTTTTGACTAATGTTTTTCATTCACACCAAAAACTAGAAAATATGAAAAACATTTTCGGGAAAAGCTTTTACATTAAAACTGTAACGACCTAGGGAAAGCACTAGCTACATCCTTGCTATTACTCCAAAATAACTAGTCAAATTGCAATTGGAGATTTTTAGAATTACTTATAAAGTCTAGTCTCACATAGTGAAAGAACTAATATGGGACCTAGCATCCATGAATGCCTTTATAATTTATCCACTCTATGTGGGCTATTCATCTTCTCAATATAGGATTAGAGTGTTACAATCTCCTCCCCTTAAATTCTTGCCATTTGTAATGATTCAAGGAAAGCACTAGCCACATTTGCACAATTATTCTAAAAGAACTAATCAAGTTGCAATTGAAGCTCTTTTGAATCACTTATAAAACTCAGTCTCACATTGTAAGAAACCAATGTGAGGCTTGATACTTCTGAGTGCCTTTATAATCCATCTACTCCATGTGGACTATTTATCTTCTCAATGTTATATTGGGGTGTTACAAAAACAACGACAGCCTTAATGATAAAATTTCATGTCATGGGTTAGCCATAAATGATATTAGAGTTATCCATATTTGCTAGTTGACTCACCAACTTCTATGAGGGTATACAAACAGCTAAAGACATGTCCCGTTATCTGCTTAAAGCAGATTTCAAATTTTACAAGAGTTTTATGAAATTTAGCCACAGATTCAAGAGATGGATTGATTTTCTTACTTTTTCTTTACTGATAGATGGATCTTACTTTTGAATGGAATGCTAGTTATCTAGAGAACAAGTTTATATTTGCTTGAACTGGTATATGTATAAGTATTTGTGGAATTTGGTTCTCAGTTGGTTGAATTTGCACCTTGTTTTGCATATAATCTAGAGTAGCGGATTCTCATCATTAAATAATAGAATGACAGAACTACAAAAATGTACTTGATGAATTATGTATTATCAAAAAAAGATGTTTAGTTTGTGAATTTCTGCTTTTCTTGTTTCTGTGTTTCTTTTTGAACCCACCCATCAGTGAGGGGAATGTCTGTTATTTCAAGTAATTCTCGAATGGTTTTTTGAGTAATAAAATGCTGGGGTGATTGTCCTTTTTTTTGCAAAAGTTACTGCATGGATTTTTTGTTCTTGCTTATTACAGATACTTTGCTGGAAAGAAAAGTTCTGAATTTGCAGTTTTGCAGGGGAGGCATCAAGATAGAATTTGGGGCTTGCTATTTTAAGATTCCGCACTGAGTAACATCACTGAAGGAATCTCTTCTATTCTGTCCTGATTAATTTAGATGATGCATCGTGTTTTGGTTAATAGCATGCTGCTGATTTTTTTTTTTTTCGTTCTTTTTTAATTGAAGCAGCATGCAGTAATTGTTGATCGCTTTGTCTTCCTAGGTTCTTCCTTTTCTTTATAAATAATTCCCAGCATCAGCTAGTAGCTTTTGTGAATGTTCTGAAGTTTGTATTTGGTTATGGTGTGTCCTGTTTACAGAAAAGTAAATGAAAATGACTCATGAATTCAAGATTGAAGTATGTTTTCAGAGACTGATTTAGCTCATTAATGGAGAAAAAAAAAGTCCTAGAGAAGTTTTTTGTATTTTTGTTTACTAAAAGAAACAAGTGAAATTTTCTTTCTTCAAAGAAAACAAAAGGTTGATGTTACTATTTCTGTCTTTCTGAAATTTATAGAAGTTTAAAATACTTTTTTAAGTTACTGTTTTACAAAGACATTTACGCACCCTGTTTTCCCATGTCTATCTACGAGATACTCAAGTATAAATTCGAAGTGCCAGTTGAAACACTTCATCTTATTGCTCTTAATGGAGTTTTCTCTTTTCTGGTATGATGTTGCTAGAGTAATGTAAATAACAATGATTCTGAAATCTCTACATTTTTTATATTTTGGGTAATAAAATGAATTTATAGATTTCTTCTATGCTACTTAGCTGTGAGCTCAGCCATTAAGGTTTTGATGGTATAGGGGCTGGGGGAAGGGTCAGTTAACTGGTGGTCAGGGTGTGGTATGATTCTTAGTTTGTGAGCATTACATTTTACGATTCTGTTTGTAAAGGTTTTCAATTACTTTTTCATATGGCTTTCTAACATTTAATTATGCTTGGGCAGGTCCCTGGGACATGGCGATGGATGCTTGGAGTTTCATGCATCCCAGCTATCATTCAGTTCTCGTTTATGCTCTATCTGCCAGAGTCTCCCCGATGGCTTTTTAGGAAGGTGCAAGTACTCACATTTCTATTAAAGTTTGTTGCTGGCTCAGTTTCCTGTCATAATAATATCTCGTATTTAATGTGCAGAACGAGAGATCCAAAGCCATTGCTGTGCTTTCTAAAATTTATGACATTGCTCGCTTAGAGGATGAAATTGATTACCTCACTGCTCAATCAGAGGAAGAAAACAAGAAAAAGTCTGATGTCAGATGGATGGATGTTTTGAAAGCGAAAGAAATCAGGCTTGCATTTCTGGCTGGCGCTGGACTACAGGTAAGAGTATAGGTTTAGCAGAAAACTCTCATGCTTCTTTACATGCTTTTGCTGTTGTGTTAGGATGACCACTCTCATGAACATCCAGTATGCTAATACCAGTTTTCAGTTTTTATCAACAATATGTCTGATGAAGATGCACGTTTGCATTTCTTCACCCTTTTGGGTTGAGGTCTGTTGCAATCATTGTAATACATCTTTAAATGGGAATAATTTTGAGTTCCTAAAAGCTTTTAAGTTGGGGAGTGGAGATGCCTGAGAATTTCACAGCAGCATATATAGTTTTGGTAGAAAAATAAAATGGCCAGTTTCTGTCAGTATTCTTGATACAAATAGTAAATTTCATGGAAGAAAGATTCACCTGATAACCTTACATGATAGCAGCATGTGCCTCATGGAAGTTTCTATTTGCATCATATTATCATAGACAAGAAAAATGGCCGACTTATAACTTTTCGTATTATCATAGACTAGAAACTTGCAGTTTAGTTTGGTATCTTTACTTGCCAATGTATAAAATTTCTGGTTCTACCACGATGCCCTCCAACCACCCATCAACTCGCAGAATATTAGTGATGGAACTGGTGAGAACTTTCAACTTCCATCTATGATTAGTGATTTCCCTTTACTTATCCAAAAAAAAAAATGATTAGTGATTTCCCTTTGCTGATCGTTGAATAGTATGTTGGTAAGCTTCATTTTTAGGCACATTATTCGTCATCTTGAAAATGTTGATCTAGTTATGTGTTCTTTCGTCCTTTGTCTCATAAATGTAGGAAGTATAGAACCAACCTTTGCTATATTTGCTATATTTGCTATGAAGTGCTATGACCATATATGGTGACATAGATAGTGATTGTGCAGGCATTTCAGCAGTTTACTGGTATCAACACAGTGATGTACTACAGTCCAACAATTGTCCAGATGGCCGGCTTCGAATCCAACCAGTTAGCTCTTCTCCTGTCCCTTATCGTCGCGGCTTTGAATGCCGCTGGGACAATTCTTGGGATTTACCTTATTGACCATTTTGGGAGAACAAAGTTGGCCCTCACAAGCTTATCTGGTGTATTTGTATCCCTTCTCATACTTTCTGGAGCATTTTTCTTTGAATCATCCAGTTCTACTAGTGGAATCTATGGATGGATTGCAATTATAGGGCTAGCCCTGTATATTGGTTCCTTCTCACCTGGAATGGGGCCTGTGCCGTGGACCGTCAACTCAGAGATATATCCTGAAGCATATCGAGGAATATGTGGAGGCATGTCGGCTACTGTGAATTGGGTTGCCAATCTAATTGTGGCACAGAGTTTTCTTTCGCTTGTTGACGCTGTAGGGACTGGCGCTACTTTCTTGATTCTCGCTGGTGTGACTGTAGTTGCATTTTTATTTGTGATTATGTTTGTGCCAGAAACACAGGGATTAACGTTTGAGGAAGTGGAGAAAATCTGGAAGGAGAAGGCTTGGGGCAAAGATCAAGCCGCAGAAAGCCTTCTTGAGCAGGGTAGTGAGTCCTAGGTATACCGGTTTGATAGTGTAGTGGTATTTCTCTAGATCTTGTGAAAGACAGCTTCTATATAGTTTACCTTTATGTCCCCACATATATTTGGTTATGCATTGAGCCTATGGATTTTTATCAGTTCGATGCAGCCTCTTTTATATTCTAGCCTTCTAGGTCGCTTGTGAAATGGCAGGACTTGCATTTGTGGGGGCACAATTTCAGGTCTAGCCAGAGTGAAACTACCCTGGGTTTTTCATGTGGGTTTCAGTCCAAGTTCTTTACATGTTTGTTCACTATGTAAACTTGTTATAATATTGGCTTAAGACTTGTATTTTCACCTTAGCTTATGCAAATTAGATGAAGTTTACTAGTTGCTTCATTTACATACCATTGAACTTTCTTATCAAATTGTGTTATGCAAAGACTTCAGAATTGTTCAAGCTTTGGGGGATCTAAACAAATATGAGTAGGCTGCTAAAAGTAGAATATGCTAAAAATAAGAAAAGTATGACTCAAATTTGCCTCTTAGACTTTGAAATCTATCGAGCCACCCCTACGTATGTGTTCGGTGTGTGTCTATATTTTAAGATAAAATCTATATATATATTTTTTAATATTGCAGTCTTAAGGCAAAATCTACATGCAATTACTCCATGTTTTCATGGCTAATTTATTTGGTTTCCTTTCCTTTTCTCTTCCCATCAAGAGAGTTATTTATTTATTTATTTTTCTAATTAAATGCGAGAAAAGAGGAAGATATATCTTACACGGCTTGAAGGTGTATGAAGAACATAACTTAAAAGTAACATAAACAATTAGGAAGTGAATAGATAGAGTGATGTGTGAGTTGTGTATGATGTGGCTACAAATCTCTCCATGTCACATGTCAAATACCAAAATATCAACAAAAGTAGATGTGATCATGTGAACACCACGATAGATGGCTTTTGCACCCTATGTATGCACCAAACCCCCTTCTATTGGCACAAACCCTCTCTCTCTCTCTCTATATATATATATATATATATTATATATATATAAAATAAGATGTGAATCAAAGCATGATTAGGTCAAATGTGAAAAGGTGTGAAAGCAGCAAAAGAGACACAAACAGAAGCAAATGAGCCTGTAATGTCAGAGAACAGGTCAACAAAACCAGATTATAGACTTAATCATAGAAGATTGTCTCTTTAATAGCCACTAGCATCAAAGATATGGCATCCAAAGATTCCCCAGTCTTTAGGGTTTAAATAAGAAAGCACTTTTCACTTTTTTTTATGCGTGAAAAGCTCTTGATTAGTCGTTAGACTAATCATTGCATGCACATAAAAAATAAAAATAATAATAAAGGCATTATTCTTTATTTTTTTATACTTTTTTTTTTATAATTTTATTTTTTATACTTATTTTGACATAAATTAAGACAAGAACTATATATTATTTAATGTAAAACCATTGAATAATTGGTCGGAGATAGATTACAAAAGAACTCTCTAGAAATATCTTAGAAGGGTAATATTCTTCTACTACAAGGTACACATCTAGTAATAGCATTGCGCAACAACAACATAATCATTTGAATACATGACAAATTCGATTTTATTTTTATTATATTTATCAGTACACATAATGTCACATCATTTAAAAATTTTAAATTGTACAATGCAACAGCATATATATATATATATATATATAACGCTATGTCTATAAAATTTAACATAAAGCATGAAATAAATCCTCTTTATCTTACTTTATATCGTATCACCGCCCCAATAGATCGTGATTATTACATCAAATTATGGAGGATCTCAATCCCGATGTATTAGACTGCATCAGAAGAAGGGGAAATCTTTGATCATAAAAATTAAAGCTGCACAGGTGGCAGAAAACAATTGGACCAAAAAAATGATCAGAAGCATTATTTGGATGCTGTTGTGGCAATATCATAATGGAAAGTGCTTGCGGGGGCCACTCTCACCCGTAATAATTAATTTCTGGTTCCACAAAAATGCTGACTCGGGTTTCCCGCTGAATTATTGGCCGAGAGGGGAGAGGCAGCAGGCCACGTGGGTAGTTGGCCTGTTGTTGTCTTATTGCAGTGCGGCCCACTGACGAGGCCCCACGTGGAAAATGAAAAATTGTGAATCACGCTATGCATGGCCATATGTCGTTGCACGTCATGAGTTTCACATTGCCACTCTGCCGTGTACGCATACGCATTCATGATGATGATGGTGCATACATGATACATGCACAATGTACTACACAAAGAGATAATTAATGGATAAATGAGGTGGAAAATCACGATAAATAGATGGATAAAATTAATAATAAATGGACAAAAACGGGGACCACCAAGCCAAGTGGTGAATATATGGCTAAGAAGCTGATCGCATGGACTGATTCAGCTTTTAATTTAAAGAAAGGATAAGGGTCAAATTTTTGTTGAGAGGGACTAATTAAGAAAAAATGCTTAATTTTTTTTTTCTTTTATTTTTTTTCATTCTTATCATTTGGGAGGGACCAAGGCCATTGCCGGGCCCCCATAAATCCGTCATTAGAGTCTGATCAAGAAATTTAGTTTGGTTTGGTTGGCTTTGATCTAAAATCTTGAATAGGAGTAGCTTGTCACTATCTTAGTGTATTTTATGTATAAAAGACTCTTTGATCTGAAAATACAAGCTAGGACGTTAATTATTCTTTTTCTTTGTGGAGAAATGTTAGGTATTTTTTTAATGTTTTCTTAATTGTAATGTGATTTTTAAAATTATTAATAAATTAAAAATCAATAATAATAATTTTAAAATTACTAATAATTTGTTATTGACATGAAAATTCTCTCTCGGGTCTCGATGGAGAATATATATATATATATATATATGTGTGTAGAATGGTTGCATGCATGGTGTTGAGTGAGGTGGCTATGGCCTATGGGGTAATCAATTGCAGTACGTTTCACTTGAGTGACTGTAAACTTAGGTCCAACGCATTCAGGCTGGGCC
Source organism: Carpinus fangiana (assembly GCA_006937295.1). Taxonomy (NCBI): domain Eukaryota; kingdom Viridiplantae; phylum Streptophyta; class Magnoliopsida; order Fagales; family Betulaceae; genus Carpinus; species Carpinus fangiana. The sequence goes on from CM017326.1 coordinate 29,444,575, forward strand.
GTTGGGTTTGGTTTAGGCATTTTTAAATATATATATATATAATCTTCAAATTAACAGTATTTGCAATAACTTAAAAAAAAAAAAAAAAAAAAGTGTTTGCAATAAAGCTCTATAATGTTCAAAAGATACTAAAGCAACCTATCAAACTACCAAAATGTACGTATCAAAAGGCCACTTACTTTTTATATTCCTATAATATTCGTATTCTTTTAACAAATAAAATAATTGTAAAAAAAAAACAAACAATTTTTAAAAATACAAAAAAAAAAAGGTGAATAAAAATAATTTTTTAACAGAATTTGTTTTTGTTTAAATACAGTGACTAAATTTTTGTTTTTTTTTTAAATATCTAAAGAACCTTTGATTTTACTTTCATACGACATGAAGCAATTTGTAATTTAGGTCAACTATAGTGACTAATTATTTATTTATTCTAAAAAACTTTTTTATATATATTTATTCGTCCATTGATTTTTTTATTTTAAAAACAATTTGCTTTTTTTTATTGTTATTTTTTTTAACAAATCCGCTGTTGAATTCATAGGATTTGATATGTGGTCTTATAGATACAATGATAAATTTGTCTATATCTTATAAAGAGAAAAACAAAAAATAGACAAATTAAAGATGAAACCAAGTATATGTCTCATTTATCCAAACGGGTTGCTTTTATGATAGCAAATGTCTCTTACTTGTATATGTCTCATTTATCCAAGTATATGTCTCTTACTTGTACTTTTCTTTTACTATATCTTTCTTTGGACAGTGGCAAAGATCCACATGTAATATATATATATATATATATATGAAGTCTTGGAGTGGAAATGAAGTGATCAGGATTGGAGGTGTGGGTTGCGGGAGAAGTTAATTGCAGAAAAAAACAGGTTTATTTAACTTTATGTGTACAAACTATGAACCATTATCATCATTCATCACCTTCATGTTGGAAGCAACTGCAATCCAATCAAATCACATAAAAAATAAAATAATTTTTTTTTTTCTGGCTCTTCTGTGTCTACAGATAAAGATGAACAACTCTATCCTTTTTATAGATGTTATATGCCTGCCTGCCTGCCAACACTATATTCTGCTAGCTGTAATATTAGTCTCCATGGATTAATTCATAATCATATATATATATATATATATATACACCTAAGAATAATATGTTTTACTTATAAGAAATAAATTTTTTTTAAAGAAAAGAAGATTAACTGAAGCCGATCGAGACAAATTGATGGTGTCTTTGAACAATGAACATGGGAAGGGTTAGAGAGCCTAGCTAGAGGCATCATTCAAGAAGATACGGAATCAAATCATTAAGGTAGAACTAAGCATGCACATGACCGTTGAAATCAACGTCTACCCATATCCATTATTTTGTATTAATTAATTATATAAAAATACATGGATATTAGGATATATATATATATATTCTAATATATTATTACCCTTTTACACGTAAGCTAAAGTGATTTGGAATTGGACCCATTTATCAATTCTCAGTCAACACCCCATCACTTTCCTTAATTTTATAATAATATTAGTGCTATTATATATATAAGTTTAAACTTTTTCTTTAAAAAAAAAAAAAAAAATTCTCATATCTTTGTCTTATTTATGTATAACATCTCGTAAGTACACCATAAGACATGTAGTTACGTACGTATTGGTGGTGTTATCAACATTTTGGTGGCCATGCAGATGCAGGAGATCATTAATTGGTAATTCATGCAAGCTAGCTAGGAACCCGGCCGGCACTCATTTTTTTTTTAAAAAAAAATAATAAATAAAACACTTTCTTTTTTAAATTATGATAGTTGAATGAACAACGAGGATTATTTAGTTATTTTTTGTTCATTGAAGCTTAGATTTGAATTGCTCATCTTTGAAGCAAAAACAAGTTGATTTGAGTACCACTTTCTTTTCTTATATAGATGGGCGTTAAATGGTCTCACGACAGTCATGCCCCTGCTCATGCCTTGTTTAATCACTTTTATTGGTGGTCAAAATTCTTGGTGTTCTTGCCAAGAATCCATAAGATTACGTCATTCATTTGATGCATTTCCTATTTATTTATGCTTTCTCTTTCTGTTTTTTGGCTTATTATTGAGTTGCCCAACCCTTTTTTTATTGTAATCCTTATTCGATGTACTAAAAAAGAGAGAGAGAAATAAAAGAGAACTGCTATTTGTAATTATTTTTTCTGATTATTTTTTAAAAATTAATTTGTTTTTTGTTTACACCAAAGAGTATATTTGTACTTTTATAAATGGGAAGTGCTAGAGAACTAAACAAATAAACCTAGAAAAATTTTCAAACTGACGTGGCAAAGTAGGGAGAGAGAATTGCATTTTTTTTAATTTAAAAACCCTTACCACATCAGTTTTTTTTTTTAAAAAAAAAAAATTAGGTTCATTTATTTCGATTTCTAGCACTTCTCTTTATAAATTTTATGGAAGTATAACGAACATTTTATAGGTTTGTCATCTAGCGTAACAAACTTTAAATACTAAAGGGTAAATGAAAGATGCTGAAAAATTAGGATATCACATTGTAAAAAAATGGCATGATAGATCAGGAGATTAATTAAGTAAAGTTTCGCCAAATTTTACGAGTACCAAATTAACGAAAAATTCCAAACACAAAATACAAGTAGGTCATAATTATTCTGGTCCCATTCCGCAAACCAAAAGAGACCTCATTCTTTCACCTTGAAAGCACACAATGTCCCAAGCCTTGTTTTTTCCTCTGTTTTTTAATAAGCCAAAGGAGACCCACATGTATGCTTCACTGGATACCAGGACAAAAAGGTTTTACACATGATGTCCATTAACAATCACATTGCTAATATAATTTCCAAACAAAAATTCTTGTTTAGTTCTTTTGTTGAGATAAATTTGGAGTACTTTCTTATCCTTTTGTAAGCCACAGGATCCTACTTCCCGTGGCTGTGGTCCTCAAAAGGCAATCCCTTTTTCATCAGAAAAGTATTTGGAAAATAAAAAAATTAAGATTCCTTCCAACAAATTAAAGCAAGTGAACATTTTTTTTTTTTTTTTTTTTTTGGACACAAGCAAGTGAAGATCATGAAAACACTTTGTTATGTTATTTTGTATACATCTTTTTCTCTCACAATTGTTGTCTAATGTCTATGGACCACCTATTTCTTTACTAGGTTTATATATATATATATATATATATATATTGTTTAACTAGTTTCTAGTTTCAAGTGCTACAATCATTTGGGCAGAATTATATCCAGTTAATTATAGTGTATGGATATTTTTGTCTTTTTATTTATCTTATTCAAATAAACCGGAGATAATTTCTTCCTAGCTAGAGACCATAGGGCAATTATGAGCTACTTGAAACCTTTTTTTTTTTTTTTTTGGAACAAATTTATAGAAGAAATTTGTATCCCATAAACTCATAATAATTTTCTAAAACTTGTGGATGTCATATGATAATGCTTTAAAGAAAGCCACACCTTGTTCGTTTTTTGGTGGTCTCTCATTGTTTTTTTCTATTATGAAATGCTTAATATTCTTTTCTCAAACATATATCGTTCTTAAACAATACCAATCTACTATACATATAATAGAGTCAAGGTTCAAAGGATTTCGACTCGTAATGATAAATCACTATTTATTACAAAAATTCATACCCTTTTGAGGGGGGAAAACACAACTAAATTATGTCCCTACTGGGATTAAATTTAACCAAATTCAGGTCAATGACAAATTAATTGGTAGAGGTTGTTCGGAAATATCAAGTATGGTTTAGTTGTGCATCACCGGCCATTTTCCAACTAGAAGGGGTTGGGAAATCATTAATTATTGCCCTCTCTTTCTTTTGCCCAATAAAATAAAAAGGAAATTAAGGTACCATATAACTTTCCATGGCATAAATGTTGGTACTTGGTATGATATATTTGACAATTTGTCAATTACATGTTGGTTGTTTGGGTGAATTGGGTGGTGATGGGTTTTTTGCAATTGTTCTACCAAACAAAAAGTAATATATATGTTACCTAGTCTGTTCACCAATGAACATTTGAATATATATATATATATAGTAAATGTTTTATTTGGTGCAATGCTTTTGAAAATATATTTAAATCCAACATAAAATACAGAAATTAGAAAAACATAACTAGAAATGTGAAAGGGTATATCAAGAATTTGATTGAACTGACACATGTCATTAAAATATGTCATTTTTATAATTATTTTTATTAAGACTGATTGAACATGGTCCATACCCATAAGGTCATTCTGCAGACATGTATAGCTCCTCTTCTCAAAATAAATAAGAGGAATGTTACAGTTTTTCCTAGTATTCTAATGATCATGTACGGATATTATTATCTAAAAAATAAGTAAAAAAAAATTTATCCCACTGGTCTCTCACAATTTTTTTTTTTTTAGAGAATAATATATGTGTAGGATCAGAAGAACACCAAGTAAGATGCTGATTTTCTGCTAACAATCTCATTCACTCCCCTACCCCTTCAATTTATCAAAAACTCAAAAACTGTTTATGTGAAAGGTCATTTGGAGATGTATTGTTCATTGAACCGCTACAATCAATTTGACTGGCAAAGACTAATCAATAGTATTGCATTTATTTCTTCTGTTTTGGTAACTTGGGTGTATCTTCTTTTCAAAGGGAATAGAGTTTTCCTCCGATTGAACTTTTTTTTTGAATTCAGTCTATAAAAATGATATGTATTATTTAAATATGTAAAATACATATATTTTTTTAATAGTAAAAACAAAGTTGGATCAAATAATTTTAAAAATTCATGTGTATTTTATATGTTATTTAAAAAAAAAACACGTGTTATTTTTATAAACCGAATCGAAGAAAAACTATATCCTTTCAAAGGGATCGCTCTCTTGTTAATATTCGAGTTACGGGCAGAGTTCCCCTCGTGTCCAAACGCTTGGAAAGGTCCCCTTGCTTATGTAAATTTCCCAAATACAAACAAAAACGAGAGCAACAATAGTAGTGTTACCACATCAACATCAACAACGTGGCGGACCCGACCATCTTAATGGGCCCTACGTTAGCTGTTGTCCTACTTCTTGTCTAATCCAAAACCACCACCACCACGTGTCCACTTATTAGCTTTGTCAATCATGGCCTCCACCAGTACAGCTGTCGCCGTTCACATTATCAATAGGCACCCCACGCACATGCATCATGCATGTCATGTAGACACATAACATACCCATGGGAATTAATGTACCCATTCATCATCATCATGAAACCCATACATAAATTCCTGAATGGAAACGCTAACTTATATTTTGTTTCAGTTTAGGGGTGTGTAGACTTACTATACATTTTTATATTTATTAAGAGTTTGTTTAGGATTGTGTTTGAGTAATAAAGTTTTTAAGTTAAAAAGAGTTTTTAGGTAAAAACTTTATTTTTTAAATTTTTGCCAAAAATACGTTTTGACAATTTTTAAACTTTTTAAACCCTTAAAAACGCTTTTAATTTTGTTACCAAATATGTATTTTTTTTCTTCAAATTGACTTTTTTTTGTGTTAAAAGACGTTTAGGCCACTTAGACGCAATTCTAAACAGGCCTTAAATCTCGAGAAGAGTGTTATTCTAAGTTTTTTTTTTTTTGTTTTCCTTAAAAATGATATGATAATTCATATTTTAGTAAAATAATTAAGTAAAAAAGTTTGAGCTCCGTTTATTATTATTATTATTATTATTATTTTGTATTTTCATCTTTTGTTTCATGTTCTCAAAATAAAAATATTGATATTTATGTCAAATTATAATTTTTTTTAAAGAAAAAAAAAATCATCAAAAACATATTAACTGACAAAGTTTGTAGTCGGCTTGGTAATACCCAAATAATTTCTTAGTTTATTTGAGGAGAGAGCTAAATACGACATTTAAGATTAAAAAACACATTCAATCTATTATTAGCTTTTATTTTCATTGTTATAGAAGATACTTAATATATATTTATGGTCTAAATGATTAAAAATAAACATACTTATGGAAGATGCTTGATATATATACATATATATATATGGTCAAAGTGATTAAAAAGCCACGTAATTATGGATATAATTTTTATTATTATCAATATGTATAAAACTAATAAAAGAGTTTTTGATGTCCCGTGAGTAATTATAAAAGTTATTTTTGTATAATTTTAAGAGCCACATCAAAAAATTTGTTGACATGTCTGCACAAGAGGGGGGAGGGGACTCGAACTAGTGACTTCCGCTTTATTAAGTGTGATCGCAGACGATTGAACTACTTCTTGGAGACAAACCACATTATTTTTGAAAGGACATAAAAGTGACACAAGATGGACTTTTAACATTACTCGTTCCTGTAATTATACTAGTTATTACACTCATTTTTTTCTCCACCAAACATAAATAGTGCCTCGTAAAGTTCATCTTGGCAAAGGAATAGACTTAAGGAAGTGGACCGGTACTCAAACAGATTTAATTAATGTGAGAAAAAAAGTAAGAATATTTTGTATAAAAAAAGTGAAAAATTTTGTTTTGTAATAATTTTTTTATTTAATTAATAATAAAAATTAATTACTATGATATAAAAAGTAAGAACATTGAAATTGATTTTGAGATTGATTTTTTGAAATTTTAGGTATAGCTGACTCCGTTGCCAAACATAACCTAAATTCTATTTCGGTGGAGATAAGTCCGAAATTTTTGCTCAACAACAAGAGATAAGCACAAAATTTAGTAAAACATTTATTTTATTTTTCCAAGATAAATTGGAAAAAAAAAAAAAAAACTATTTGCCTTCCGCTTTAAAAACAGCCTTCCCACCTCTCAGAAACACCTTACAGAGAAAGGCTCTGAGACAGAAAGAGAGAGATGGGGGGCTTTCCATGTGAATCTGAATCTTGGGTTTCCTCCACAACCTCAGTCCACCAAAGCTCAGAAAATGAAGCCTTGGAAAACCACCACCAAAGCACTTCTACTGGGTTTCTCAACCAAGACGAAGAGTGGGCAAAACTGAATATTAATAACACGAAGAAGAAGAAAAACCAGGTGTTGCTTGAAGGCTACGTGGAGGCTGCTGATGAGGACGATCTGACGAGGACCAAAAGCTTGACGGGTGAGGATCTGGATGAACTCAGAGGGTGCTTGGATCTTGGCTTTGGGTTCAGCTACGATGAAATTCCTGAGCTCTGTAACACCTTGCCTGCGCTTGAGCTCTGCTATTCCATGAGCCAGAAGTTCATGGATGAGCACCAGAAGTCGCCGGAGAGTGCTCAGGCGCCGGCCACGGACTCGTGCTCGTCCGTGTCGAGCCCGATTGCCAACTGGAGGATCTCTAGTCCTGGTGAGTGATTTGGGTTCGTGGTCTTTTTTTATTTTCCTGGGAAATTTTTAATTTTTCTTGTTAATGGGAGGTCTTGCTTTGGGTTGATGGTTGATCTGCTTGGGATGGCTTTTGATTAGAATCATGATCCGGGATTTGAAGGGAAATTTTGGTTATCATGGTGGTTTGGTTTGCTTAGGGTGTTCTGTCAACGAAATGTTGAGCTGGTTGCTTCGATTTTGGAAGTAATTTGGCTTTAGATTGTCAAAGTTGGTTTATTTGGTTGATGAATTGATGCACTGTGTTTTGTGATCTTCCCATGATAACTTACAGTGACCACAGTTATGCGTTGAGTCGTCTACATTGTGTAGATCACTATATTTTAGATACAGATAAATGCTGGGTAGATTAGAAATGAATTTTAGGGGTAATTACTTCAATGTTTGGCGCGGAAGAGAGACACTGCAACCCCTGTGGTAGTTTGGGGGAACAATTCAAATTGATTGGTAGTTAGAGGGGGTGAATATAATTTTTCCTTTTGTTTATCATACATGTCTTCATGATCATAGACCTTTTTTTTTTTTTCTGAATTCATTTCTAGTTTACTTTGTGAACGTCTTTACTACTTTCAATTCATATAAGCATCAAACATCTGATTTCTGGCTCTTTTCCTTTCTAGGCGACCATCCAGAAGATGTCAAGGCAAGGCTCAAATTTTGGGCGCAGGCTGTGGCATGTACCGTTAGATTATGCAGCTAAAAGAACTAATGGATTCATCAGCAGAGGAAAATGTTCATGTATTTTCTTTACAATTGGAAGCCGTTAGCCTGGATCTTCGTGTGGAGCTTGCGCTTCACTTGTCCTCCAGGACTAATTTTTTTCAGGAATGAATGTTCCTGCTATTTTTTAGCTGGAAATGGACCTGCTAAAACCTGTTGATGATGATGGGTCGGCTTTAATGAAGAAGAAGAAGAAGAAGAGGAAAAGTTTCAGGTTTGAATTTAACCAAAATCCAAAATGGGTTTGACTTAATTCTTCCGAAGCTAAGATTTATTATTGTTATTTTTTTTGATAAGTTGTATCCAGCACTTGAAAATAAACAATGAGATGAATAAATTTATCCATCTTCAGCATGTTCAATTTACTTTTAGTCAGTCTTATAGGTGTCTGTGAATTCCAAACTTAGCTGTTGCCTCTATGCAGCGGTAAGAGCCTCCATTAGAGCTTCACCAGCCACTTGCAGACCTCTGCATTTGCTGAGGTAACTAACCATTAACAGTTTGTGATTCTTCCGGTGCTCGCTATCCTGACCCTATAATGAAAGTTATGGCTTCTATGATACCAACAATGCTTAACTTGTGCTAACTTATGTTTATCCATCCTATGGATAGATGAATGCCCATGATTCAGCTGCTACTGCAGGAGCAAGGGGGAAGAGGGAGAAAAAGGAGTGCTAACTTGTACATCTTCATTGATCACTTCATTTCCTCAACTTATCTCAATTTTTGTCACTTTTGTATATCCAGAACATGTTTACCGACACTTAAACCTTTTTAGTGTTGATAAGTTAAGCTTGTTTCATCATAGAAATCGAAAGAAACTTGCCTGAATTTGGCATGTGATTTTGATAGATTCTCTGCTTGTTTCTTTATTGTTAGTAGCAAATTATTACTGAGGCATCCATCCGCCTGAGATTTGCAAAAGAGGTGGCATCTAAAGCATCTAGAAAGTCAATTTTACAAAGCATCAAAATTCTCTTCTTCTGAGAATTGATGTGTAGTATTTCTAAAGCTAAGCTTCTGTTAGTTCTGTATGGTTCATCAACCTTTTGAAAGATTTGCATCAGATGGGTCAGACAGACTCCCCTGGATTCTGTAAATTTTGGAATATTTGGTGTGCAAGTCTTTGGAATTTTCTCATCAGTAATTTCGCACGTTCTTCCGCTTTCCTTTTCTTACGCGGTCAATGAACTTCTTTGGACGCACGCAACCTTAATTCAAACGTTGAATAACGGATATTCTCCAGAGGACACGCACATTATTTTCCCTACCGGCGTTTCAAACACAATCATCATTGACAAATGACAACTACTTGCCTTTTTTAATTCAAAAACTTATTCGAGTGGTCAGTTCACGAGAGGGAACTTTATGACTTTCTGAATATTGAATGAAGCAGAATTATTGGGCGCATTAATTCTCTCTAGAATGAACCGTTAGGAATGAATCATGTAAACTAACATGGAAATAAGCATGAAGGTATAACAGCCATTCCCAAAGGGGTAGTTGGCACTTGGCCGCTCCTTCACCTATAATAGGGTGGTTGGCCTACCTTTTAAGGTGAGGGTGTGATGGGATCCTCCTCTCAACCCTTATTTTGGATGGTTGGACAGCCTCTAAAGTCATATTTGCAGTGGTCTAGCCATCTTTAGTTTATTATGGGGGTGGTCGACCTACCCTCGAGCCGGTTTTGAGTAGTCGGCCACTTCTAAAATAGTTAATTGTGTGGCCCTAGTTACCCTAAATTCATCATCTTCTTTTCATTTGTTTGGCTCCCTCTCTTATGCTTGTCCGCATGGCTCCTTTTTCGCACACTTTAAACATTTCTTTCTAATTTTATTTTACACAAATGCTTTTATTTTAATTCAGTATTGATCACAAAGTACATCAAATATTAGTCAGCCAATTGATATTGTTTGTTTCCACACACACAAAATAAAATAAAATAAAATAAAAAATTGTTGTCGAGGTGTTCGAGCCTCTTTGGGTATCTATTAATCCTACATTTTATATAGTTCTCCGTACACATACCCATAAGTTTGACGATGGGATTCAAACTAAGGTTGTGCATAAAACTGATTCGAGATTTTAATTTAGGGTTTGTTTGGGTTTGTGATTTTAAAAAGTGTGAATTAAAAATAGCGACTTAAAATGTGGTTTTTAAAAATACAATTAAGTATTTGGCAAAATCGTATTTTGGCCTCTAAAAATTGTAGTTTAATCTTTGAAATTGTTGTGTGTTTTCAAAAGACTTATAAAATATTTTAAAAATGCGATTCCAAACGATCAATACAATTAAGTATTTGGCAAAATCGTATTTTGGCCTTTAAAAATTGTAGTTTAATCTTTGAAATTGTTGTGTGTTTTCAGAAGACATAAAATATTTTAAAAATGCAATTCCAAACGATCAATTTTTTGCGATTTGGTTTAAAATCACACTTTTTCTTTATAAAATCACAATGTCAACACACCCTTACTCATAAAACAAGTAGAGCTAGTCTAATTTAGTTTATTAGCTCCATAACAACCCCTCTACTTGATGAATCGGGATCCTTTCAATTTTAGGTAAAATGAAGAAAAACCAATTTATGGTATAAATTTGATTTTATAGATTTAATGGTGTATGTACTGTCACATAATAAATATTTTGTTACACCATTTAAAATATTTAAATAATGTGAAACCATATACACCATTAAATGTACATAACAAAATAAAAATAAAAATAATTCATTTCCATTTGAAATGACAAAAGGGAATCCTATAAGAGAATTGTAAATAACCCATCTCTCTCTTGGCTTAATTAAAGATCAAAAGGAAAATAGGAAACAAATTCGCAGTAGGATCATTTCCAATCCAAAATGGATTGGAGAATAGTCGGTTCATGACTAGGATCTCAAAAATCCTAGAGCAACAAATAAGACATTGTCCCACTAACAAAAAATAATAATATATTATTTAAGATTATTTTTTTTTAAAAAAGTGGCTGGCCGGACCACTCCATTTTAGCTGGGGGTGGCAATGGCTGGCTAGGGGTGGGCGGACCACCCCATGACCCCTTGGGGTGGTCCGGCCACTCCAAGGGCCAAACGATTTTTTTTTGTTTTGTTTTGGTGTTAAGACTTTATAGGATAAACTATTGATTGTGTGCTAGCAGATATGGATCTCGTGTTAAGACTTCTAGGCCCAGAATAAATGAAGTTGAAGCTCTGGGCTTTCAGTTCGTCCTTGTTCAACTTCAAACATAGTTGGAGATTGTTGAACAGTTTCCTTACTATAATTCCGTCCAAAAAGGAAAAGAAAAATGATGGCTCTAGTCCTAATTTTCTGACAAATAATGTCTCTTCGTTTTACTCATCAATATCCAAATTATTTTTTAATAATTAATGAAAGAAAAAAGAAAAGAAATAACGAACACATTTATAGTATACTAGTCATCTTGGACCACATTTGGAAGGTTTAGATAGAATTTTTGAACTTGATAAATTTAAGGAAAAATTAGTTAGTCCATGTGATTCGTCGTTGTGCCAAATTAATCCTCGAGTATCTTAAAATTTTTTTACGATAAACTACCTATTCAAAATGGTTCCCTACACTCAACCGTTTGATTGAAACCATTGGATGCATGCGTAGATTCACATCACAGATTCACAATCAATCGTCAATTGATCATCATGTTTTTTAATATTAAAAAATAAAGGAGTATGAATAATATTTTCCAAAAAAAAGCAATACTAAACATGGAGTAACACACACAATCAGCAATATATTAGACTCAATTTTTTTTCCCAAAATTGTTTACATACTTCAAAAAAAAGAGGGATGATAAAGACCCAATTTTTTTGCCTAACTTTTGTCTAACTTTTGCCTTTTTTATTTTTTTTTTAAAAAAACGAAGTAAAAAATAAAAAAAATTTATGAAGCAATAATTTTTTTTTTTTTGTCCCTCTCTTTATTGGTGTTTTTTAAAAAATGAAAATTACATTTTTCTTCAGAAAAATGTAATTTTCATTTTTTAAAAAACACCAATAAAAAGAAGAACAAAAAAAATATATTATTACTTCAGACATTTTTTTTATTTTTTACTTTTTTATTTTATTTTTTTAAAAAAAGGTAAAAGTTGGACAAAAAAGTTAGGCCTTTAACATTTTTCCAAAAAAAAGGGTGTGATGCACAGAACCGAGACTTACTTTGTAAGAGTGGGTCCAAAGGGCTCTGCCTTGTAAAGATTATATATATATGTATATATGGAAAATGCTAAAAGCTCAATTTTTTTGTACAACAAATATCCAACTTTTGCATTCTTTTGTAATTAAAAATAAAATAATATAAAAAATGAAAAAAAAAATGTCACTATTATGAAGAAAAATATAATTTTTCATTTTTTTAAAAATACCAAAAAAAGAAAGACCAAAAATATATATTATTGCTTCAAACATTTTTTTTTAATTTTTAATTTTTTTAACCGGTTTTTAAACCCATTCATATTGACTTGATGAGCATCAGTACTCTTTTGGACGGCCATCTCACACCCAATTTCCTCTAATGATCCTGAGAGCGAAACATGGAGCTCCCGCTCTTTCTTCAAACCTCTTCAAAATCCTCCGATCCTCTCTCAATTCCTCTTCATTTTCTTTATATTCGAAGCCTTATCTCACCACCCCAAAACCCACTCCAAGAAGACCCACTTCACTCGCGGCACGAACACCCTCGCAAATTTCAGAGACTGTAAGTTCTTCTGATGTCAACTTAATCTGTTCTTTACTTTCTACCCAAACCCATGAATCTGCAATAAATCTTGATAATTTGTTAGAGGGTTTCAAAGAAAAGTTGAACTCTAATCTTGTGCTTGAAATTCTGATGAACTATAAGCAGTTGGGTAGGATTAAGACCTTGGAATTCTTTTCTTGGGCTGGATTGCAAATGGGTTTTCGGTTTGATGACTGTGTGGTTGAGTACGTGGCTGATTTCTTGGGTAGGAGGAAGCTTTTTGACGATATGAAGTGTCTTTTGGCGACCGTTTTCGCGTACAAGGGGCGAGTTTCCTGCAGGGTATTTTCAATTTGTATAAGGTTCTTGGGTAGGCAAGGGAGGGTTAGAGAAGCCCTTTGCTTGTTTGAGGAAATGGAATCAAAATTTAGGTGTAAACCTGATAATCTTGTTTACAATAACATGCTTTATGTGCTTTGCAAGAAGGAAAGGTCTGAGGAATTGATTGATTTTGCGCTTATGATTTTTAGGAAAATCAAAGCGCCCGATACATATTCCTATAGTAATATTCTTGTTGGTTTATGTAAATTTGGTAGGTTTGAGACTGCATTTGAAGTTTTTGGTGAAATGCATAGGGCTGGCCTGGTTCCTACTCGGTCTGCTGTGAACACTCTTGTTGGGCAGTTGTGTTTATTGAGTGCAAAAGAGGGAGCTGTCCAGAAAGTTAGAGTTAAAGATGCCTATAGACCCTATACCATTTTAGTTCCAAATGTGGGTGCTAACAGTGGTGCTATACAGCCTGCAGTTGGAGTGTTTTTGGCAGTTCATGAGATGGGTTTATTACCAAGTGCATTTGTTATAAACCAGCTTATTTCAGAACTTTGTCGATTGGGTAAAACACAAGAAGCTGTTAATGTGTTGAAGGTTGTTGAGGATAGGAAGCTGAGTTGTGTGGAAGAGGGTTACTCTGCTGTCATACAGGCTTTATGTGAATACCGATTGGTAGAGGAAGCTAGTTATTTGTTTGGGAGAATGCTCTCCCGTGGCATGAAGCCAAAGTTGGTAATTTACAATTCTGTTATTTCAATGCTATGCAAATTAGGAAGTTTAGATGATGCTAAACGGGTTTTTGAGATGATGAACAAGAAGAGATGCCTTCCAGATAATTTGACCTATTCTGCATTGATTCATGCTTATGGTGACGCTATGAATTGGGAAACTGCTTATGGCTTGTTAATTGAAATGTTAGGATTGGGCTTGTCTCCACATTTTCACACATATAGTTTAGTGGAAAAACTTTTGAGGGAACATGGGCAATTGGATTTGTGTTTCAAATTGGAGCAGAAGTTGGACTCTCAGATATTGCAGAAGCTCTGTAAAGCAGGTGAACTAGAGGCTGCATGTGAGAAGCTAAAATCAATGGTTGAAAAGGGTTTTTATCCATCAGGCTATGTAAGGGAGGCTTTTGAAAATGCACTTCGAAAGTGCGGAAAATTGAATATAGCTCGTGAATTGCTAGAGAAGATAGATGGACGACTGGTCGACTGCAAACCTGATGATCTCATTGTTAATAGTATTTCTATACACGCATGTGACAACAAAAATATTTGAGTATGTGTACTTGAGCTATACTAGATTGTTCATTGCTAGGGGCGAGCAAGAAAATGGAAACCCAACCCTCTCGACATCACCTAACATAAACCAACTTTGTTGGTTTTTGGTAATCTAGTGGTTTCTAACAATCAATATGGCCTTAAGTTTTGGGGTTGTGATCCGATGATACTCAAGCTGGTTAGCCTCAAATCCGAAAATCCTGGTGTATGTGTTTTGATGCGAAAAGAGTTCTTGATGTGACAAAAAGTTGAGAGTTGTTTTATGTGGGATCAACATTTGAAAAGGATGTTTGTGGGGTATGCAGAAGAAAATTGTTTGGTAAACTTTTTGAAGTGTCTCTTGGCCAGTAGGCGTGGCCACACATAGCCAAGCCACCCCATTTTTCCTATTGAGGGTGGCTGCGTAGTCACCCCTCTGGGCTGTTGGCCTCTGTTCTGATAGGGTGGCCATGCGACCCTCTCTCTATTTTTTATTTTTTTTGTTAAGTTAGCAAAAAATAAGCATGTATTTTCTTAAAATATTTCTAAAAAAGCTTCCTAAAAATTGTTGTGTTTTGTATTTGATTGTTTGAAAAGTGTTTTGTTTAATAACTTGTTTTGTTAGAAGTGTTTCTATGTAAAAGGGCTAACCAAACCCCTAAAAAACATCTCCATCTGGTTCTTTAAACCAAATATATTTTGCAGTTCATCTACATTTATCAACCTTTTTAAGCAAGTTAAGCTGCATGTACTTTTTAATATGGTTATTTGATTTTTCTTTCAAGTCCTTATGTGACACTTGTTTTCTGTTTTGTTGCTAATGCATTGCATGCTTTGCATGATTCTCTAGAAGAAACACTTGCTTCAATCAAGTTTCGTCTAATTCTTTTTTTTTAACCAGTTAATCGATACCAAATGCTAATAAGCACTACCCTTTTTTCTTCAATTAAGTTTAGTCTTGCTTCACCCAGTGACAGGGAAAAAAAAGATCAAAATGGAATCTCGGATGCTTTTAATCCTTTCAAGGAAGGTATGCATTTCTCTAATTCTTAAGAAATAGGCAATCTTCAGAATCTTTTGCTTGTTGACATTTTTGGTTTGAAACTCAAAGTTGCAAGAATTGATGTTATCCCTGAAATTCCTCCTCCTAGGATATAGAAACATCACAAAGGAACTGATCAAGTCAAAAACCTGTGGTCAGGTTGCACCCTGGGTGGTTCTGAACTCTGGAATCACATTAGATGGACATGTTTTTGAAATAGTTTGAAGGTACGATAAATTTGTCAGCTTGTTTTAATAAGTCAATTTATGAACCTTTGCCTTTTTCTAGTTAGAACTATATATCAATAGTGCATTTATGGTCCCCAATAGGTAATTCAATCGGCCGTGAATCACGCCTTATCAAGCAGAGGTCATTAGTTCGAATCTCTCATTCCCCTACCCTTGTGTGGACATGTCAAAAAAAAAAAAAAATTGTGCATTTGTGTGGGCATGCATTGTGTGCATTTGAGTGACTTTCTTCTTTTTGTGATAAATTAAAAATGTTAAATATGCTTTTGGTCCCTCTAGTTTGTTAGGGGTTTCAATTTGGTCCTGTTACTGATTTTTTTCAATCAAATTTTTTTTTTTGGAAGTCGTCTTAATGTAGCCCACTTCCTGATGAGAATGCAACCAATGCTATGGAATTTTCTTAGGTGGCATGTTTTTGATGACATGGCACACTCAATAGTCAAATGTGCATTAATGGGAGACTAACATAGCAATGCATCTGACATGTAAGAGCATTCGTAGTAGACTCCCTATAAGGGGGTCTGTTCCCTATGTGTAGGGAATATGTCTACAAAATCACAAAAAATGTCCCACGGCAAACTCCCTATATGGTTCCTTAAACCATTAGATGCTACAGTAAAACCTTATACATAGGGTTCCACTATAATAATCATTATTATAATCACAAATAAGAAAATACTCTCTCTCCTCTCACGCCTCTCAAAGGATCATCTTCTTCTTTTTTCAAGCACTTGCAATGGAATCCAACCAAAATCACAGTTGAGTTCAAGCACCTGTAATGAAGAAATTGCAGTTGATTTTTGCCCTCAAGAAACCAAATCAACCATAGATTTTGGATCAACCCTCAAGAAACCAAAATCAACCATAGATTTTGGATCAATCCTCAAGAAACCAAAATCATCCATAGAAATGGAAACCAAGTAGATTTAAGAGAACGACGCATATGCCTTCAAAAACCCAGTACAACGCATATCCGTTCTTCTTTGTCATGTCGGGCAAAAATTTGAGAGACTGAAACCAAAACATCAAATATTACTGTTATTTTGTGGACTCTCGGGAAGAAGAAGGTGGGCTCCAAATCGATTTTAGAATGGGTTTCCGTTTGGGGAAGAAACATGAGGGAGAGAGAGAGTGTCTGTTTAATAAATTAAAACAATAAAATACAATATATATATATATTTTTTAATGATATAGAGAATAATTAAGGGAAGCTATTGTGGTGTATTTTGACATAAGGAACCAAAAAGTAGTTTGGATCCGTAAATGTAGGGAATATGACAAGGAAGCTGTTGGGAATACTCTTAGGTCTCGATTTCAATAGGCCCATCTCACTCACCCTCAATTTCAATAGGTTGCATATTCTAATGAGTAGTGATTTTCACCCGACCGGCGTGCACGCCGATGAATTATTTAATATAAAATAATATTAAAAAATAATAATGAACAATAACTTTTTAATAAAATAATATTAAATAATTCACCGCCGGTCGGTTGGGTGAAAATCACTACTCTATTCCAATATACCGTGAAGAAAGTCTTACTATTGTTGAAGTAGATTTTGGATCAATCAACCATAGATTTTGGATCAATCCTCAAGAAACCAAAATCAACCATAGATTTTGGATCAACCCTCAAGAAACCAAACCAACCATAGATTTTGGATCAATCCTCAAGAAACCAAAATCAACCATAGATTTTTGCCCTCAAGAAACCAAAATCATCCATAGAAATGGAAACCAAGTAGATTTAAGAGAACGACGCATATGCCTTCAAAAACCCAGTACAACGCATATCCGTTCTTCTTTGTCATGCCGGCCAAAAATTTCAGAGACTGAAACCAAAACATCAAATATTACTGTTATTTTGTGGACTCTCGGGAAGAAGAAGATGGGCTCCAAATCGATTTCAGAATGAGTTTCTATTTGGGGAAAAAACATGAGGGAGAGAGAGAGAGTATGTTTAATAAATTAAAACAATAAAATACAATATATATATATTTTAATGATATAATGAATGATTAAGAGAAGCTATTGTGGTGTATTTTGACATAAGGAACCAAAAAGTAGTTTGGATCCTTAAATGTAGGGAATATGACAAGGAAGCTGCTGGGAATGCTCTTAGGCCTTGATTTCAATAGATCCATCTCACTCGCCCTCAATTTCGATAGGCTGCATATTCTAATGAGTAGTGATTTTCACCCAACCGGCGTGCACGCCGATGAATTATTTAATATAAAATAATATTAAAAAATAATAATGAACAATAACTTTTTAATAAAATAATATTAAATAATTCACCGGCGTGCTATAAAATAATATTAAAAAATAATAATGAACAATAACTTTTTAATAAAATAATATTAAATAATTCACTGGCGTGCTACTGTTTATGCACGCCGGTTGGGTGAAAATCACTACTCTATTCCAATATACTGTGAAGAAAGTCTTACTATTGTTGAAGTAGATTTTTTGAGGGCTGGATTAGCGACAAGGTTCCTACAAAATAGAGAAAATGGTTATTAAAAAACTGTTGGTTTTCGAGAGACTTGGGATACTTCGATATTTAAGTCAGTAAATTTGTTGAGAGAACAAATTGAATAGAGATTTTTTTGGAGAGCGATGACAATCTCTTATTTTTGGAGAGAGGCTCATTTTAAGGAGAGCCTTTTAAATATGATCCCTAGATGCCCGCCTCATGGCATGCTTAGAGTTGTCTAATTATTTTCATGTAGTGGGGTGCTTAAGTGGAACACAAAATTATCATCTGCTTTATCACATCAACCTCATGTTAATATTAGGTCAAGTGGTGAGTGTATGAGAATCCTGCATTGCTAGAGCCCCATAAGGTCATTGTATAGATGATATATCTTTTGCATAATTGACAAAGAACCTCTCTTACTGCTTCAAAAATCATCCACCTATTTAGATTTGCAATAAGATCTTGAGCAAAGTTGTCTTTTCTATAAGATGAATTAGCTTTACGCATCCCTATAAAGAAAGCAAATCTCTTTGGTCAAAATTGGGGCTTTCTCTCTTCTTTTATCTTTTGCCATAGAACAATATATCATGAGTTAAAAGGTGCTATTTTTAGAGGGCCTTTATGTCTTAGGCAACCATATTAATGGTCTCTAACCATGTAGCTGATCCTGAAAGATCAACAAAAGCATCAAAGTCTAAACATGAAACCTGAAAAGGAGCCATCAAAACAAAGATTACAAAAGTCCTAAAAGCAGAAGGGAGACTTTCTTTTCAAGATCTTAAGTCAATTTCTTCCAAACCAAACGTTGATTTAATTTGTAAGCTTTGGTCCATATTTTAGGATTCATTTCATAATTACCCAACATTACTCCTTATTTTGATATTGGGCACCAACCTTCCTCAAATTGAAAATTAGCGTGTACATCAATCATCCTCAGCATATTTAAAACCAAGAAATAAGGTACATCAGTTGAACTACTCTTTTCTTCCAAATTGGATTACTTAGTAGTAATGGAGAATTACACATTTCTTACGTGATAGTTTTAACCAATCCTTTTTTTTTCTTTCTTTTTTTCTTTTTTCTTTAAACAATTTCTACTATAATCTATTAGCTCATGTGTGAATGAGATTAGTAGTCCCATGAGAATAGACTACTCCCAAGAATAGAATGTTACCAAACAAAGGACTAGCTAACACAGTGTTAGTCCAATCCAAGTGTTAACTAGTCTAATCCAAGGGCTTAATCGGCGAACCAAACGGGGCCTAAGACTATTTTTTATCTCACAATCTTGATATGGTAGTTCTAGCCAGGGACAGTGCCAAAAAGTTTTATGGGATGGGGCCAAAACAAATTTTTTTTTGGTTATTATGATTTTTTTTTTCATCGTGTAATGAATTGATATTTTTTATTTTCTTGTTTTTCTAATCATTGGTACCTAAATACAATGATGGATGGGTAGTTTTCTTTTTTAGGCCGGCCAAATGGGTAGTTTTTTTTTTTTTTGGCAGGGCGAATGACCTTTAAATATATATAACGATGGATGGGTAGTTTTCTATTTTAGGCAGGCCAAATGGGTAGGTTTTTGTTTGGGCAGGGCGAATGACCTTTAAATATATATATATATATATATAATATTAATACTTTTTTTTCTTCTTTTTTTTTTGGGAATTGGGTAGAGGCCTGGCCATCCCCGTCCCCCCCCCACCTAAATGGCTAAATCCGTCTTGGTTCAAGCCAACAAAGATTAATTCAAGAATCGATTAGAATTGTCACATTTACATCGTAAAATTATTGTAAGATAAAAAAAAAATTATCACTAATTTTATTTTAAAATACGCGATTTTGACCTGCATTTTAAAAAAATTGCATTAAAGAATCACGTGTTAAGTGATTCTATTTAAGACATACGTCAAAATCATTAACAGATGACGACATGCGCCGATCATTGTGGCTGCTCCTTAATTTGCCAAACATCGTAAAATTAACTCGCCAACTAA
The DNA here is from genome assembly GCA_006937295.1 of Carpinus fangiana. NCBI lineage: Eukaryota > Viridiplantae > Streptophyta > Magnoliopsida > Fagales > Betulaceae > Carpinus > Carpinus fangiana. The sequence continues at coordinate 29,464,753 of CM017326.1, forward strand.
CTTTCATCCGCCAACGCAACCTCTTAAATATTCACTAAAATGCCAACGGCAAATATAAAATTGTCAACTTTGTATTACCAAACTTGTTGATTTCAACGTCATTGATGCGTATGGGTTGTCTGGATTGTTGACTAGCATGCGTTTGTTGGGATTCACCAACTGGGTCGCTGTTATCGTTCTTGGTATTGCCTTCTTGTACTTCTACGGAAACCCATCTTCTCGTCCTTCTTCGAGTATGGCTGAAGATTCATCCAAATCCATATACGATTTTACGGTCAAGGTAATGAAATGGATTTTGTTTTGTTTTATTTTTTTGTTTCTTTCATCTGTGTTAAGCTCATTTTGGTAGCTGTGAAAACTGGAGAAAAGAGAGAAGAGAAGTTAATTGATGCTTTTTGATGTTTTGGGTACCCAAAAATGATTATGTGTTAGGCTCTTGGCTGGTAAAGTCTATTTGGCTTCTTTGGTCCTATGAGAAATTGAGGATTTGTGGAAAAGAAAGCAGAACTTGATTTGGTCAACTTAACTGATGTGTGAGGCCCTTTGTGGAGCTTCTTCTTTTTTTTTTTAATGGTCTCTCTTTGTTTATTGTTTTGTGGGATTTATGCTGTATTTCTTTTTTCTGAACTTGTGGGATATCATGAAGGCTGTTTTGGTGTTTTCAATCAAGATTTCTTTGTTCATTTGGGATTTTATTTTTTACAGTTTTTTATTTGCTATATGAATTTAATGGCAGGATATCCGTGGAAATGATGTTAGTCTGAGTGAATACGGTGGGAAGGTTCTCCTGGTTGTCAACGTTGCTTCAAAATGGTATTCTAATCAAATCTGTTTTTCCTTGTGAATTTCTTGATACGATCCTTTCCTAGTGCACCTTATGTTTGCGTCTCTATCTGTGTGTATGTTAAATGATCCATTTTTACTAGTCTCTCTCTTTGCCCGACGTTTGAATTGATTGCCAAAAAGTGGTGCAATTTGAAGTTTTACATTTGTGAGATATCATATATGTTCTTTTTTTCAACTCCACCGTAAATTGTTCTTCTTGTCTGTGGATCTTGTAAATGTTCAATCGCCTCCTTTTGGAGGTAAACTACGAAGCACTCATCATTGCCTTCTAGAATCTGGGGTTCTTATATCTACATTAGCTGGTAGTATTTATGATGGTCTGTAGTGATTCCTTTCTATGCGATTGTTTATTCCTCTAATTTGATTGAGGCACACATGACACAGTTAGCATCGTCCATGGGATAGGTAAGCATCTAAACAAGACCTGCTTAAGATTTGCCTATCATACTGATTGAGATGCAATATTTCAAATTCGGATAGTTCGTGAGATCTGACTAGAGTTGGATGGAGATTGCACATGGTAAGGTTAATCTAATAAAGATCAAAATCCAATTAAAAATTTAGGACAAAGATAACTTTCTCATCTCTGTTTGTAGAGTTTTTTATGCATATCATTTACCTTTAGATGCTTGAAATTTTCAAGGTAATATAGAATTTTCAGAGATTGTCATATATAGGTGATGTTCTCCTTAGGGTTTTGCAAATGGGTGACACAAACACAACGCTTTTTTTAAAACCTTTTTTGGGAAGAAAAACACAACCCCAAATTTGTGCTGTGCAGTAGCATGGCCCCACCAACAAATGTAATTTTTCATTTTAAAAATCCTGCATTGCAATTATTAATGGAGTAATTAAATAGTTATGGCATCTGTTAATAGGACTGTTTTCTTTAAAGCTAACTAGGTTCTCTGCACTTAAGCATTTATGCTATTTTCACAAATAAATGGCTGTTCTGATCAACCTGTTTCCCACTGTAGGACTAACGGTTGAATCCACCAGGTGAAAGAGGGTGATATGGAAGAAGTTATTTTTGCTGTGAAAGCAGTAATTCTCATCTATGATACCTGTAAAAGATATAGATAGAAAGGATAAAAGATGTCCAAGAAAATTGGTGCTCCTATCATCCTCCATCTGTAACAGGAGACCAATAGTTTCAATATATGTTATATATCAAAATATATACATATAGTTGGATCGTATCAAATCCTTATCTAATCGAATCGATTGACCACTGTATGTGAAGAGTATGAGGAGTCGATTGGCCCAAAAAGGTTCCACAATACAAAACCCTGTATGTGAAGAGTATCAAATCGATTGAGCTCACATGTGATACTCGATTGCATATATCACTTCAAATGTTGCTTTGGGTTCAGACCACATACTTATAGGAATTGATGAATTCTCGTTATTGTGAATTTCAAATTTAACGTCTTCTTCAGAGAGATGGAAACCTTTTTTCTCTCTTCTTCTCTTAATTAAACATCTTCACTAATTAGTTGATATCAAGTTGGACTCTTTTCTCATCCTCCAGCCTAATATTAACTTTAAAAAAATGAGTAATAAATAAGACATTTAGCTAGTCAAAAAAGAAAATAAAACTGTGTGTTGGTTAGGGGATTTTGTATGAGTGGAACCTTTGTGAGGTGACTCTAGTATCTCTTTTACTTGAACCCACTTAGATCAAATGGTTTCTCCTTGGGGCTAATTAGAAAAAGTTCACTAATTTTGATTTGGATCTTCAATGTATGTTGATGCTGTAAAATTCATAACTATCAGACTATCACCTTTGTTATTCATAAAATATATATATCGCCTTTGTGTTGTAAATTTTGCTTTTGCCATTCATGATCATCATGGTTATTGTTGCAGTGGTTTAACACAAGCAAACTACAAGGAATTGAATGTTTTGTATGAAAAGTACAAAAGCCAAGGTGCGTCTTTCATTCATTCAAAGTAATGTAATATATTTATTTATGTGTTTCATTTTTATCTCTGAGAAATTTATCATTTTTGTAAATTTCTTTTTTGGCAGGGTTTGAGATCTTGGCATTTCCTTGCAACCAGTTTGCAGGACAAGAACCAGGAAACAATGAAGAAATTCAGGAAGTTGTGTGCACAATTTTTAAAGCTGAATTTCCAATTTTCGATAAGGTAATCCCTCTTCAGTGAAAGAGTAAAAAATTGACCATGTTTTCTTCAGTAGTCCATATATGAAGTGTCAGTCTGCAAATTGATTATTACTTGTGTGGCAAACACTAAAATTGTGACATTTCTATGCATTAATATGTAATAACATGAAAAGCTGACCTTTCTGCCTAGGTTATACATCTAGTAAACATTATTTTCTTGGGATGGGTTCTGACTTTGACATCTCCTTAGCCAAAAAGCAATTGAATTGATATTGATAACAATTCTGTTATTCGTTTCTTTGTGGCAAGTATTTTGCCTCAAGGATATATATATATTTTTTTAAAGAAATGCTGCTAATTTTTGTATCATCCATGTATTATAGATTGAGGTGAATGGGAAGAATGCAGCACCCATTTATAAGTTCCTCAAATCACAGAAAGGGGGGATATTTGGAGATGGCATAAAATGGAACTTCACAAAGTTTCTAGTCAACAAAGAAGGAAAGGTTGTGGAGAGATATGCACCAACCACATCACCTCTTAAAATTGAGGTTAGAACAACATCTTCCCTTCTCTTTTTTTTTTTCATGTTTGATTCTGCCCACAACTGTAGAGTGCAGCTGACTGTTATTTCATTCCCTCTTGCAGAAAGACATCCAGAATCTATTGGAATCATCTTAAGTACCAAGGTTTGATGCCTTAATTTATGTTTTGGATTGGTGTTAAAAAAAATGCTTTCTGTAATAATCTATTGGTTACCTGGTAAGTTTGTATATGGAATTGATGTTGTTGCAGAGTAATTTTGCTGGGATGTCAAAGGTTTTGGCACTCAAACCATAGTGGCTTATTCTTCATCTTCATTGTTCCCATTGAACCAAAAGTTCATTTCTTTTCGTTTATCAATTCTTTCTTTCACTTCACAAGTGAAAAAAGTAGGTTTCACTTAGGCTCTATTTACTTCGACGTAAAATGGTTTTCGTCGGAAAATATTTCCAGAGAAGTTATTTTCCCTGAAAATATTTTCTATCGAAAACATTTTATGGTGTTTACCGCGCGTACGGGTCCCGAGCAGATCCCTTTAAAGTCCTGGGTGGGTTCCGAGCAGGTCCCTTTAAAGTCCCGAATTGGGTCCCGGGCAAGTCCCAGTCAAGTCCCGGCAAAGTCCTAGGCGTGCCTTGACAGGGTACATCAATTTGAGAATGAGATGCTCAAAATCGGAAAATGGTTTCCGGTTTTCAAAACTGTAAACCATTTTCCGAAAATTAAAGAAGAATTTTCAGTCAAATGGAAAATATTTTCCTTTGACCACTATTTTACGTTGAAGTAAATACCATAAAATGCGGAAATTATTTTATGGAAACCATTTTACTTCGATGTAAACGGAGCCTTAATTCTTTATCTTCATTGTACATGTCAGAATCTCTCTCTCTCTCTCACACACTCACACAGATACATCTGGCTCTTTTCTGGAGGGTTTTAATCATCCTCCCCCAAAACATACCTCCTTTACTAGGAAAAAGAAATCGCCATTCATGGAGTTTCACTTTCTAAATATGAATGAGAGGATATTTTAATTTAATCAATATGTCTTCCCATTCAACCCGAATTCAATTATGATCATTGATCAGCATCCAAAATGCATATCAGTGCTTTCAATATTGGTAGCTAGTGAATTGTTTTTGTTAGAGCAGCCTAGAAAGTTGTGGTAGCCCCTCATAGAACTTCGCTTATTTCCACTAGTGAGAAAATTATAAATAAAATTCCATCACTTGATTGTACCTCTTTTGTTTTTCTTCTGCAGGACATGCATATCGACTCTAGGATTTTCTTGGAGTACTTGGATAGAAGACTGCAATATATTTGTGAAGTTAAATAATGTGATTATAGAATATGGATTCAATTGAAAGTCTTTCTTAACTTAATCTTCATGGTGATATTTTTATTTTTTATTTTTTATTTTCTGCTTGTGGTTTAATAGTGCTTAGAATAATAAACATACAAATAATAATTTGCCTTTGTGCATTTGGGGGCGTGCTACCAGAAAAAAAAAAAAAAAAAAAA
>CM017326.1:29469807-29652389 GCA_006937295.1 Carpinus fangiana
AAAAGAAAAAAGGTTCATATAGGGGTGGGGGGAATGGGGGTGGATCTTGCTTAAATATTAGAGAATTTTACCGCAAAGCTAATGTGCTTTCTGGAATTTGGTGAATTGAATATATAATTTCCTTTATTCAGAATGGAAAATACCTTCATATTGTTCTAAACAATCTTCAAACTTAAATCTAGAAAGATTTTCTTTTTCCATAGTGTGAAATAATTCATGCTTACTAGTTACTCCCATATTTTTTAGAAAATATATTTTATTTATTTTTTGGATAAATTGTTCCATTAGAGGATTTATACCTAAACATGTATATGTTTCCCTAAATAGGCCACTGACTATTACATGAGTCTCTCCCTTGATATTATGGATGTGCTTTGTCTCGACGTCGGATGAGGACGAGATCCTTGTTTTCCATAGAATAGGATCCTCTTCATTTTACATAAAATGGGAATGAATTATTTTATGGTCAATAGTTTATTTTAATATATTTGACGGTGTACATAATATCACCAAATTTAATTTTGTAATGTCACAACTAAACATGACTTTAATAGTTCAACAACTTTTGAATGACAAACCAAAACCAAACAGGGCTTTGAACCTGAGAACTACCACTTTTGATTCATTTACACAATTGAATTACAAGCATTCTAATAAGTGAAATGAAAGTTGGAACGATGGTTGCTCAAAATCAAAGCTGAGAAGGCCTATAAAACCAACTCCACATTGATACCACGAAGAGATGCCAAGTACGGGTGACACAATTCTTCTCCAACTACAAACAACCAGTTATTTTTCCCCTAACCATCCAATGGTGCTAGTGTCGATAACATGACGACAATGAGTAGCGGTAGTAGGACTGTAGGAGAGTTGCGACGGTGAGAGGAAGAGGGCTGGAGGGGAGTCGTCAAGTTAGAGCTGAGGTGAGTTACAACGTGGAGATGAGCTTTTGTCGAATGGAACAAGAAATAAAAGTAGAGTATGAAACTTATATTGAAATCGTCGAATCAGCATTATTTTGATATGTGATTTTATTTATTTTAGGGTGATAAATATAGAAAATAATAAATACTGTAAATTTGATTTATTTAAAAATAATAAACTTTTTTGAATAAAAATAATAATTCAGACGGTCAAACAAAAAAACACACAAAAAAAATTCAGACCACCATAGCTCCGTCTCCTAGACCCGACCCGTCTCTTTCCCAACTTCACATACTGATATACACGAAACTAAGTCCGCAGTCGATTGCGTTGAACCTCCAAAACCCTGATTCTCTCTGTCTCTCTCTCTCGCTCTCTCTCTCCACTTCCGCCATGGATGAAGTGTGCGAAGGGAAGGACTTCTCCTTCCCCAAATACGAGGAGACGATCCTCGAGCTGTGGACGGAGATAAAGGCCTTCGAGACCCAGCTGGAGCGCACCAAGGACCAGCCCGAGTACATTTTCTATGACGGGCCTCCTTTCGCCACGGGGCTTCCACACTACGGCCACATCCTCGCCGGCACCATAAAGGACATTGTCACCCGATACCAGTCAATGAACGGCTATCACGTCACTCGCCGCTTCGGCTGGGACTGCCACGGCCTGCCCGTCGAGAACGAGATCGATCGCCGCCTTAACATCAATAAGCGCGAGGAAGTCTTGAACTTGGGGATCGATAAGTACAACGAGGAGTGCAGGAGCATTGTCACGAGGTGAGGAAGGTTTTTTATTTTCGTTTCTTGGTTTTTGGATTCAGGAATCTGAGTTGCTATCACACATTTCGTTATTCATTCATGCTTTTTGGTTGATAGGTATGTGGAGGAGTGGGAGAAAATTGTGTGGCGGACGGGGCGGTGGATTGATTTCAAGAATGATTACAAGACGATGGACTTGAAATTCATGGAGAGTGTGTGGTGGGTCTTTGCACAGCTTTACAAAAAGGGTCTTGTGTATAAGGGTTTCAAGGTCAGTTTGGAGTATCTTGTGCTTTATTAATTTTTGGGAATTGGTTATGAAGTGTCTATCTGTTTGTTGTGTATTTACTTCCAATGAAGGAGTATGGTTAATAAATTGGGTAGTGATTCTAGTGAAGGCGATAATGTATATACTTCTTTATGTTCTAGTGGTTGCTGAGAAGAAGTCGAAGTTTTTACTTTCATTCTTTGCCATTTTCCTTTGAGTCAGCTATGTATTTAACTCAAATGCATCTAAATAAGAAATCATTACGTTTCTCATATATTCTTACATTTTCTGAGGCTTTAAGAGATCTTTTTGAGTTGAATTTTTAATTTTATTATTAATTTTTAATTTTTTTTCCTGGTGTTTGGCCACAATTGGGTTATGATTTTCTGGACGGGTTTTAAAATTTGAAAGTGGGTTAAATTTATGCCTTAATATTTTTGTTCTTTTTTTTGCAGGTCATGCCATACAGCACTGGTTGCAAGACACCTCTTTCTAATTTTGAAGCTGGTCAGGAATATCGGGTTTGTGATCTGAAACCTCTGTTTACCATTCATATTTGGGTGTGGGTTGTTAAACTGTTATTATGTACATTTTGTTCCATGATTGATGGCCATGGCCAACAGTCAATTTGGTGAAATGTAGGATCTGGCTATGATTTCAGTTGAACTACAATTTGGGTTTTAGAGTGATTGTAATGGCCATTTTTTCTGTTATTCATACAATCTCGATTTCTGAGAATTGCAGCTATATCTAACTTTTCTTGAGTGACACAGGATGTGCCTGACCCTGAAATTATGCTGGCTTTTCCAATAATTGGCGATCCACATAAGGCAGCCTTTGTGGCTTGGACAACGACTCCATGGACCCTTCCTAGTAATCTTGCCCTTTGTGTCAATGCAAATTTTGTCTATGTGAAGGTTAGTTTAGTATGTTTTGTCAACCTGTATGTCGGATTCTGCAATAAACTGTTCACACAACTAGATTAAGCATTATAATATAATTTTTGCAAAATACAACCTTAAGAGTGAAGTCATTATACTGGTTGTTATTGTTATTTTTTTATTTTATTTAAAAAAAAAAAACTCGTAATAGATGAATGGCACTCAGTTTTTTATTGCATTTCTTGTTGGCTTGGNGACACAGGATGTGCCTGACCCTGAAATTATGCTGGCTTTTCCAATAATTGGCGATCCACATAAGGCAGCCTTTGTGGCTTGGACAACGACTCCATGGACCCTTCCTAGTAATCTTGCCCTTTGTGTCAATGCAAATTTTGTCTATGTGAAGGTTAGTTTAGTATGTTTTGTCAACCTGTATGTTGGATTCTGCAATAAACTGTTCACACAACTAGATTAAGCATTATAATATAATTTTTGCAAAATACAACCTTAAGAGTGAAGTCATTATACTGGTTGTTATTGTTATTTTTTTATTTTATTTTTTAAAAAAAACTCGTAATAGATGAATGGCACTCAGTTTTTCATTGCATTTCTTGTTGGCTTGGGCTGGGATTGAAAGATAGCTGTTTGAGCTTTTCCGAATGAACTCAGAATGTTGGAGGCCCATGCCTTAAGGCCTCAGGCTTATTTATCTGTTATTTTTGTTTTTGTTTTTGTTTTTAATCTTAGAAATATGGTGTTTATCAAGTTAATTGATGGTTTCAATATCATTTAAACTATAATGAACAAATGTTAGAATAGAGGCGCTTTGCGTTATCCTTGTGTACTTAGAGGCGCTTGGCGCTTTTTTTTTTGGTATATAATATGCTGACTTATCAAAAATTTAAACTATAATGAACAAATGTTAGAATAGTATGTTTATTGATTATATTTAATGCATTTAAAGATTTCAATAACCCTTTTATAGGCACAGTTTTGCATGTCTTCTTTATGGTTGTAATTAAGATTTTTGCTGTGTAATGGTTGCCATGGTTTCTCTGTTTCATGTCATTAATTTTTTATTTAGCTTATATTCATTGGGAGATTTCTTTTGTTATATATTAATATGGTATCTAATTTGAGGTGAGAATGAATACCAGGTTCGCAACAAGTACTCTGGAAAAGTGTATGTGGTTGCTGAATCTCGTTTGTCAGCTCTTCCTAGTGAGAAACCGAAACCAAATGTGGCAAATGGATCTGTTGATGTCTCAAAACAATCAAATCCAAAGACCAAGGGATCCTCAAGTGGTAAAACCGGAGATGTGGTGGATTCTTATGAACTGTTGGAGAAAGTCTCAGGGGCTTCTCTGGTGGGAATGAAGTGAGCACTGCTGTTACTTTTTCTTCACGGTTACTATTAGTTTCCAGATGATTACTGCTGTTTTTGGGAATTATTTTTTAGTAAAATATGATTTCATTGAGGGCTTTTGAAGGGGTACTGAATCTTTAAGAATGTGTACTGCAGATATGAACCATTGTTTGACTATTTTATGGAGTTCTCTGACTCTGCATTTAGAGTTGTTGCCGACAACTACGTTACCGATGACAGTGGTACTGGAATAGTACATTGTGCGCCTGCATTTGGTGAAGATGATTATCGTGTTTGCGGTGAAAATCAAGTGATAAACAAGGTTTTTTGTTTTTTATTTTTTTATGCACTTAAATGCAGCAAACTTTGTGGGTTTTATTATTATTATTTTTTTTATCTTGTGATTTATTACAGTCGGATGAGCTTGTTTCTGTTCCATGTAGTTCTGACTTTGACATTGTACAAAATAATGCCTTAAAGTTTGGTGTCATCACATTTCTTGTCCAATCTCTATGTTGAAAATATATTATTCTTTTTCTGTAGTTCCTGTCCTTTTTGTGGTTTTGATTATGTATCTTTAATTTCTGCTTGCATACTATTTTGTTAACCATTTTTCTTTTGCATTCTATTCGTCTATATTTCCTATTCATCCACTTGTTGTCTAGATGTGTCCTTAAGACATATTGGCTCTGTTTGTTAATTCGTTTTAGAAGACAGTTTTTGTTTTTAGTTTGAAAAAATGTTATGATGTGATATAAAGGTGAAAACTATTTTTGTGTTTTTAGGAGTGTTCTGAATTCTCCATTAATGTTTTTGCTTTGAGAAGAAACAAAGGACATAATACAAAAGTTTTAATAAACGGATGCATCAGATTTGTTCCCTATCCTTTACCTTCCTGCCTCCTTCACATCAGATTTGGTTAGCTATGGGTGGACTTAAAGAGATCGTGGTTGTGTTTTTTTATCCTTTTTTTTTTTTGGCTTAAATCTATCACATTGAAGAAATAATATAGTATGAGGGGGAGAAATGGTAATTGGAGAGATCTCTACTGTGTGGATGTGTATTGTGCAAGAGTGTGTGTGTGTGTTGAGAGAGAGAGAGAGAGAGTTTAATCTTGACCTTTTATAACTAAAGCCTTTTAAAAATTCTATAATTGTGATTTATAACAATACTCAACAGTGAGAGGGGATTCGGGCTAACCTTGGCGTTTTTATAATCAAAGTGTTTTTAAAAAATCAACTAGGAAACTATGATGATGATATTAAACAATACTCAATTACTACTTAATCAGTTTTCTGGCCATCTTTTTTGTTTGTTCTTCTCTGTGCTGGCCACTTTTTTGGCTGATTTCTTTTAATATAGGCCTTTAACTAGAATGGATTGCAAGCCCTCAAGTGGTATGAGCATTGGTCTTTGTGGTAGTCCATGAGGTCTAAGGGAATCCCCTTGGGTGCAAACAATTCCTTGGGGCCTGCTCACCGGCGAAGCCGAAGTATTACTCGATTCGTGTGGAGGGGCTGCTTTACACGGGTCCGAGGTTTACCTAACAGGGGTGGGTACACGAAGTGGCCCTGCCTTGGAGGGGTTCCTCGTTATAAAAAAAAAAAAAAACTAGAATGGATTGCAAGTCAAGAGGTTTATGGTACATGTTCTCTTGTCCAGATAGTTTCCATCTGTGGTGTTTGCATCAGCATAGATATGCTGCTAATCCTAAGCTTTACATGATGGAGTCTTCTGTTGACTAGGCATTTTTGTTGATTTATGTTCAGTTTTTGAAAAGTTGCCACTTCCCCTAATGTGTTATAACTGAGATTCTGGTGCTCTATGATTTGCATTGTTTCATACAATTGTTTTTGGAAGGTTTTATTGACATTTATGTCCATGGAGAATTCGGCACACATGTACATGTATATATTGTCCTACCTAGCCTCCAGTTACTTCATGTTTTCCTTTGTTTGTTGTCGTCTTGTAGGGAGAAAACTTGATTGTAGCAGTTGATGATGATGGCTGCTTTACTGCAAAAATTACCGACTTCACTGGGCAGTATGTCAAGGATGCAGATAAGAACATTATTGAAGCGATTAAGGTATGATTTATATGAACTTCATTATGGGAGTGCTTATACACTGACAATGATCATATTAGTGAGGGTAATTAATCTGAAACTATAGTTAGTGGTTGTTTCGTTATAATATTTAATAAATGTCTCGCAGCTGTACAGATTGGTTTATTTCTATAATATCCTAAAACCTATATTTGACATCAAAGAACCAAGTTTCATCATTCTATTCCGGTATCATTGTTAACTAATGTTAAAAGAAAAGTTTGAAATCAAAAGTTATATCGTGGGTGAGATGTAAAATGTTATGCCCACTGTTTCATTTTTACATGCTTTCTCTGTTGTGATTCCTTTTGTTTGCTCAGGGAAAAGGCCGCCTTGTTAAGTTTGGGACATTTACGCATTCTTATCCCTTTTGCCCGAGATCCAAAACTCCTCTTATTTATCGAGCTGTTCCAAGCTGGTAAGTGCATATTTACCAAGCTTTTCTTTTACCTTATCTACAGTTATATTGAAGCTGTGACCCAATTTTCATTGAACTGAAATGTTTGATTCATCAAAATTGTTATGTTTTAGTCTTATATGCAACATACTGTGCTGAATTTTCATTTTATATCTTACATTACTTATCAAAAAAAAATTTCATTTTATATCTTGTTCCCATTTGCAGTGGGATCAGGGTACTCAATCTCAAATCAACTTTGGATGTTAGGATGTTATTTACCTGTACTCATTGGCCACTATAGACTACAGTATAGGTTTTTGGATGCTTCGGCTATAAATTCAGTCTTTCTTCTACAGCCCTTAGGCCTGCAATGTTCTTTCTTACCTGCATGCAGGTAATCACTTGCACACCTGCATGCTGGTGCTCCATTCCTTGTACGTGTGTCCGCTGACACCACCAACCTATGCCTGCTTTGTTGACCAAGTGAAAACCATATTATAAAATGTATAAAACACAAAAATGTTGGATGGGACATTTATATATGCATTTTCTTAGAAGTGTTCAAACTGATTTTAAACCAAGCATAGTTCAAGTCAATGAAAACAAAATGTTAGACTAAATAAATAAACAAGTCACTACATTCTCTAATTTATCTTAAGCTTTTACTTGTAATTGGTTATTAAACTTGGTTTCACGGTAGGCGGTGTTTAATCCCCTCATTTAATCCCCCCAGCAGCTAAGCCTTAAAGTGACAAGCTTCATTCATGAGGGATATTAATACTTGCGCTTTAAAAATCGTGAAAGCACTTAGAAAGGAGATAACCTATTGCGACTAAAACAATCATAAATAATAAATTTGGGGTGGATGTTTGCTACATGTTCTCTAAAGTTATATGGACAATTATGTGTTGTGAATGGAAGACAAAAAAGCTGATGAGGGATTAGCATATTCTGGGCAGGGACGTGCAACTCAATTTTGCTTTGTAATTCAATGTATATATGGGGAGTGTGGGGCTGCTGTTGATGTTGCTATTTACCATCTTCTTGGGATGCATTGTGATGCTATTTTTCCTGTTCCCCTTCTAATAAGGGGGAGCAGTGTTTTCAAGACACTCTTAGGGAGTGGTTGGAGATTGTACTGGCTCACTACCTGTTACTTTTAAGCTAGTAATACCTAAAATGATGTCTCTAATTTTCCATTTATTTATTTATTTTTTTTTAATTTTGTGTGTGTTTTAAATGCTTGCCTTCTTCCTAATTGAGCTATACCATGTTTATCCAGGTTCGTTAAAGTAGAAGAGTTGAAAGAGCAATTGTTAGAAAACAACAGGCAGACTTACTGGGTTCCTGATTTTGTGAAGGTAAGAAAGATATCTCCTTGCTAACAACGCTGGTGGCTTCATATTAGGGCAAAGCTATATGTGAGGGTAGATTTCTTCTATGTTTGTGATAAAGTTTTCCTAGGAGGTAGATCATCACTGTATGCATTCTCCACTATTTACGCGAAAAGTTTCATGCAATATGGAATTGGTATTTGACAGAATAAGGATATTATCGGTTGTATATCCCAAAAATTCTGAAGGTTCATCTTCGATATCTATTTAGCAGATCTCACTTGTATGCCTAGTCGAGTGGTATACCTTTTCGCTGGCTGGAAATGGCATTCTGGTAGGCTTTGGAATGCAGCTATGTGAAAGATGGTTCCGTCTTGCCTTAATGTAGTATCTTTGGTGGGAAAGAAATGATTGAAGTTTTGAGGACGACAGTGGAATTAAATGATTTTTTTTCAAGACTCTTTACCACTAGAGAGCTGCATTTGACTTAAATATTTATAACTTTCACGTTTTGCTTGATCATTTTCTTCTTTTAACTAGGTGTTTCTCTTGTATATTTTTTGTATATTTGGGTTGCGCCTTTTGAGCCTTTTAATAAATTGCGTTTAGTACTTTTCAAAAAAAATAAATTGCGTTTAGTTATAAAAAAAATTAATACCCCCCCCTCCAAAAAAAGAAAAAGAAGAAGCTGATCTACTTGCTTCACCTTGAAGTGTTATGAATCATGAAGCGATTCATAATATTACATATTGGTTATTCCTTGATATGTGTGTATTACTTAAATGCATCCAATGCCTTCTCAATACTCTTGGGCACCTAGTAGACATGTCTTCAGATTATGATGTAGCCTGTAATACATTGGGAAGGACATATATCCTTTTTTTTTTACTGATATCTTGACCATTTCAGTGTTAGTGATTCCTTCTTTCTTGACGAATAAATTTAAGGCACTCGTGTATCCAAATTCTTACTAGTTAGAATTGGAGAACATTAAATTTTTTGAGGAAAAGCTGATGCTTCTTGCGGTGAATTTCTATATTTTTGAACGTTTAATTTTTTTTTTTTTTTTTTTTGGTTATGGGAATTCTATATTATTAATGAGTAAAATGTGTTTATAGGCTTAAGTGTCCTCAGTTAGGAAATCCATTTGTTATACGGTTTTTAGTTGTTTGAAACCTCTTTTATTTACTCTTTTGTCATTCTAAAGGAAAAACGCTTCCACAATTGGCTGGAAAATGCAAGAGACTGGGCTGTTAGTCGAAGTAGATTTTGGGGTACTCCTCTTCCAATATGGATTAGTGAGGATGGTGAGGAAGTACTAGTCATGGATTCCATTGAGAAACTCGAAAAGCTTGCTGGCGTTAAGGTTTGATCTCTCTCTCTCTCATTCATTATTTTTATATTACTCTCTTTTCTGTCTCATGGTAGATTAATTTGGTTATCTACATAAATTAATGCATCCAATCTTAATCAATATGAATTGAGTTTTTCACTACACAGCTTTGTTAGATAAGTTGAGTCTTCAAGTTCATCTTAATTACTATCTGAAAACACGATGTGATATGGAGGGTTGTCGTTGGAAGTGAATTAGGGGAAACAACGGTTTCAATAGGTTTTAATCCTGTTAATAGGTTTCATGAAAAATAGAGAGGAACAGAGGAGGCACGTCTTATTTTTCACGTAGCCTCCCTCTCTCATAATGCATATATATATTGTAACTTTGAATACAAAGACCAAAATACCCACATAACATATTAACCCTAATAAGCTTTTCTAACACTCCCCCTCAAGCTGGAGCATATATATCATATAAGCCTAGCTTGGAACAAATAAACTCTAGTTTCTTTCGACACAAGGATTTCGTAAACATATTAGCTAATTGATCTCCAGACTTCACGAACGGTGTAGATATATCTCTGTTGAGTATCTTCTCTCGAACAAAATGACAATCAACATCAATATGCTTGGTTCTTTCATGAAAAACGGGGTTGGACGCAATGTGTATAGCAGCCTGGTTATCACAAAATAACGGGATAGGAGTAGGTGCTGGGAATCCAATTTCCTGGAGAAAATGTTGTAACCACGTCAACTCATTGGTAGTCTAAGACGTTGCCCTATATTCTGCTTCGGCACTGGACCTTGCCACTACTGTTTGTTTCTTACTTTTCCAAGTTACCAAATTACCGCCCAAGAATGTACAATATCCTGTAGTAGATCGTCTGTCTAAGGGAGAACCTGCCCAATCTGCATCAGTAAACCCTTCTACTTGGAGATGTTTATTCTGTTTATACAATATCCCATGGCCAGGGGCTCGTTTCAAATATTGAACAATACGAGTAACAGCTTCCCAATGTGAAACCCTAGGAGCCTCCAAGAACTGACTAACAATACTAACTGCATATAAGATGTCTGACCTTGTAATAGTGAGATAATTCAACTTCCCAACTAAGCGACGATACCTACCAGAATCTTCAAACAATTCCCCTTCATCCTTTGGTAATTTCATATTATGATCCATTGGAATGTCAACAGGACAAGCATCCAAAAGACCCGTCTCTTCTAACAAATCAAGTACATATTTTCTCTGAGATAAATTGATACCTACTCGAGATCTAGCAACTTCAATCCCCAAAAAATATCTTAGCTTTCCCAAATCTTTTGTATGAAACCTCTGTTTTAAAAATAGTTTCAATCTAGCAATGCCTCCTGAATCATCACCTGTAATCACAATATCATCTACATATACCACAAGAAGAATGTAGCCTGCACTAGAATGCAAATGAAATACTGAATGATCTGTCTCACATCGCTGAAGACCAAACTCCAAAACTGCCTCAGAGAATTTCCCAAACCATGCACGAGGTGATTGTTTCAAACCATACAAAGCCTTTTTTAACCTACAGACACAACCCTGATACTCCCCCTGAGCAACAAACCTGGGTGGTTGCTCCATATAAACTTCCTCATGTAAGTCCCCATGTAAAAAGGCATTTTTAACATCCAACTGAAACAAGGGCCAATCAAGATTAGCAGCCAAAGAAATAAGAATACGAACAGAAGAAATTTTAGCAACTGGAGAAAACCTCTCATCATAATCAATGCCATATGTCTGTGTATAACCCTTAGCAACCAAGCAAGCTTTCAATCGTTCAACTGAACCATCAAGGTTAAACTTAACCGTGTATACCCATTTGCAACCAGCAGTCTTTTTTGTAGATGCTAAGGGAACAAGCTCCCACATCCCATTGTGATGTAAGGCTTTAATCTCCAATTCCATAGCTTTCCTCCAACCAGAGTCAGATAAGGCATCCTGCACTGTCTTTGGAATGGAAATAGTAGAGAGATGGGAGATAAAACATGAAAATGAAGGAGATAAACGACTAGTGGATACAAACTGACTGATGGGATGGTGAGTGGTGCAAGAACATTTACCTTTCCGCAAGGCAATAGTCAGAGTGTCAGATGCGGGTGGAGACACTGGATCTGAAGATGGTAAGGATGATGGTGGATAGGTAGGAGTTGATGGGCGTGGCTGGCGCGTATAAACCTGGAGTGGAGCAGGTGAGCGTGGAGGAGACAAGACCGTAGTAGGAGAGGCTGACTCAGATAGATATGGAATAGGGAACAGAATAGGGACAACATCAGGCTCAAGGGATGAGTCACGCAAAGAAGTCACGCAAAGAAGTAGCAACAGGAAAATAGGGAAGAGACTCAACAAATGTGACTTCTGCGCTAGTGAGGTAGCGGCGACTAACCGGACTATAACAATGATATCCCTTCTGTGTTGTGGAATAACCAAGGAAAACACATTTAGTAGCACGAGGGTCAAGCTTATCATAACCAGGTTCCAGATTATGAACATAACAAACACACCCGAAGACCTTCAAGGGCAAAGGGAATGGAGGTGTAGAAGGATATAATAGAGAATGAGGAAAGGCACCATCTAACACTGATGAGGGCATCCGATTAATGAGATAACATGCAGTGAGAATAGCATCACTCCAAAAATGTTTGGGGACATGCATATGAAATAAAAGACAACGTGCAACTTCCAATAAGTGACGATTCTTGTGTTCAGCCACACCATTTTGTTGTGGAGTGTGAGCACACGAGGTTTGATGGATAATGCCTTTTTCAGACAAATAAGAGGCAAAAGAATTAGATGTATATTCTTTGGCATTATCAGAACGCAAGACACAAATCTTTTGAGCAAATTGAGTTTTGATCATATTACGAAAAACTTGGAAAATTGAAAATAGCTTGGAACGATTTTTCATTAAGAATAACCATGTCATACGGGAAAAGTCATCTACAAAGGTTACAAAATAATGAAATTTATTGGACGCTAAATTAATGAGACCCCGTACATCAGAATGAATTAACTCAAAAGGGACTCGAAACCCGACGAACAACTCTTGATGGAAAAGGGACACAGTGATGCTTACTAAGCTGACAAGCTTCGCAAGGCACAAAAGACTCATGACGAAGATGTGAGACTTGATACTTCAACAAAGGAAGGGAAGGATGACCAAGACGACAATGCCACTAAAGAGCTGAGGTTGAGGTTGACGACTGCAAACCTTGAGAAGATGTAGGTGTAAGATCCAGATAATATAATCCACCAACTTCATGCCTGATACCAATCATCCTCCGCATCTTGAGATCCTGGAAAATGCACAAGGAAGGGTAAAAACTAACAGAACAATTAAGGGCTTTGGTAATTTTACTAATGGATAACAAGTTAAAAGGAAAACTAGGAACATGTAGAATAGGCAACAACTCTATATCAGGACTCAGATGTGTATGGCCCAAGCCGGCCACATTAGAGCGGGAACCATTGGCTAGGGTGACACTGTGAGGTGTATCAATAGGATAATAATTAGAGAGTGAAGAAGACGAACCAGTCATATGTTCATTGGCTCCAGAGTCAAATATAATCCCAACGGTTGCTATGGGTAATACCCCTATGACATATGTGAAACTAAATGGAAAAAATTATGTTTATTGGGCACGATCAGCTAAATTTGATTCAGGAGCCATGTGTGTCTTAATCTACCACAAAGTATACCAACAGTCCAGCAATAACAGTTGAGCCCAAAAAAAAACAGCAACCAAACAACGAATAAAGTCTGTATTGGGAGCCAAAGAATACTTGAAATAAGCTTGTATCAACTGGAAACCACTCAAACCAGGCTGGAATAGGAGACAATGAACTAAACAAACCTGAACCGGCTGTGAAAACAATGTAAAACTGAAGCTGAAACTGAACCAGGATATCCTATTGCAGATTAGGAATAGCCTATTCCAGGATTAGGAATACCTTCAGGATATCCTTATCCCGGATAGAGGACAGACAGTACCTGTAACCAAACAGGATTCTTCTTCTCCAAATAACAACCAGAATTTCGCCGGCGACACTCAGACCATGCCGGCAACCACTGTGATGGCGAAAACAGAGTACACCGGTGATCAAACTTGATCAAATCCACGCAATATCAACCCACGGTTGGCTCACTGGAAGACGCACCACAACTTAAACCAACGAAACGTGTCTCCGGCCACCACAGACGGCACCAAACATCACAGAGAGAACCGATGACACCAAACAAAGAGAACCCACGACTCCAAATGGCTACCCTAAAGCATTCTTTTAAATCAGGAATTAAAAACAGCACCCACGGCACCCACGAGGACGGAAACAGCCACGGCGATGACGGCGACGTCACCCCATTGATGACGGTGACCTCGACACCACCGCTCTCCTTGTAGCAACAACATGACCAGTTTTTTTTTTTCTCAAGAAAAAAAATAGGAAGAAGGGAAAGGGGAGGGGGGACGATTAAGAAGGGGCGTACAGTATCAAGAACAGAATTAAACCCTAGGCTCTGATACCATGTTAATAGGTTTCATGAAAAATAGAGAGGAACAGAGGAGGCACGTCTTATTTTTCACGTAGCCTCCCTCTCTCATAATGCATATATATATTGTAACTTTGAATACAAAGACCAAAATACCCTCATAACATATTAACCCTAATAAGCTCTTCTAACAAACCCTAAGGGGTTGGCCCAAGTGGTGGAGGCCTTGGTCTTGAGGTTTGCTTCCTTCAAGGTCCAAGGTTCAACACCTCATAGGTGCAAATTGCTCCTTGTAGTCATTGGACTAGGGGTAACCGAGGTGCACTTGTGTGAAATTCTTTGCCGAAGGCCTGTACACCCCCGGGATTAGTTGGAGTGAAGCTCCGGACACCCGGTGCCAATAAAAAAAAAAAAAGGAATTTTATTTCAATTGCCTTTTTTAGGGGGGGGGGGGTGTATTTTAGGAATCTAACTTGTAAATGGGAACCCATCCCTTTATTTCAATTTGCCTTTGCATGTGTGAGACACAGAGAGAGTATGTTTCTATTATTGTTGTTGATTTTGAATTAAATGGGAATGAAGAGCATCCTCTCTTGAGTAACAGTTATGAATTTATAGAGCCTTAGCTTGCTAGTTTAGTTGTTCCTCTTTATCAACTTCTCATACAAAGTGATACTTGCATCAATGAGCTACTCTTCTTCAAAAGAGATTAAGGTACTTTTCTTTAAAAAGGGATGCTTTTATCACGGTTTACCTTTATGTCTAGTAATACGGAAGTTTGATACCCCCGCACCCCCACCCCACCCAAAAAGAAAGAAAAAAAGAAGGCTGAGATAGGCCATGATCAATTGGGCTGGAGGCTTATGAAGAGTTTGGATTATGAGATTAATCTATTTACCAGATGCTAGGGGGAGATGCAAGGATAGAGTTGGTTTGTAAGAGAATTGGGTGTTTCGATGGTCTTCCTAAGTTGGGCCTCTGGAGAGTGTTGCCTGGGTGTTTGCGAATCTTTTCAGTCTGAAGAGCTTGTGTGTTGCCCTGAAAATGTGTTTGGAAGGTTAAGGCCCCACCCCACATGGCTTTCTTTACATGGATGGTAGTTTCGGGTAAAATCCTCACAATGGATAATCTTAGAAGGCGGGGTTTCATTCTTGTAAACTGGTGTTTCCTAGAGACCGTTAATAATCTTTCTCCTTCAATTTGAGTACACTAGTGATCTTTTGCACTTGGTTCTCAACATGTTCAGAGTTTTATGGGCTATGCTGATTAACATCCTAGAGCTGCTTCATTGTTGGAAGACTCAAGGGAGGGGTCATTTTAAAGAGGCTATATATATAACGTTATTGCTGGGTTCTTTGTGTGGAGTATTTGAAGAAAGGAATCAGCTCTTCTTTGAAGATTGCAAATCCAACTTGCTTTGTTTAAATTGGATTGAGCTGTAGTCTTTTTCCCTAATTTCTTGTCTTCCTGTCTGTTAGATGTTTCTTTTTTAGATTTTAGACGCTTGTAGAGTGTTTGCCTCTCTTATATCTTTTGTGTATGGGGGCTTTGCCTTTTCTATCAATAAATTATTTTTCATAAAAAAAAATGGTCTCCCTTAAGTGGATTTTTCTTGCTCCTTTTTCCTCGCTTTCTCTCTCTCTCCCTCTCTCTCCATTTTTTGAGGTGGTTGGGGCAGGTTATACTTTTTTGGTAAATACAATAGCAGAGAAGTGTTGGTCGTTGTATAAGGACTTTTTTGGATTTTATTGGTTATATACCAAGAAGCAGCACACTTTTGCATAGGATCATGATCTGTTTGGTTTTTCTTTTGCTGTCCAATTTGCATTGCACCATGTCTTTATTCTATCTAGTATTTCCTGTTGCAAATTCTATGTCTTCTTTTCTCTTCTCCTTCTCCTTCTCCTTCTCTCTTGTGGGTAATTTATTGTGTACTTCCTTTGAAAATAAGTAAATAAATAAGAAATGAAAATTAAAAAATAAAAAGAAACAAAAAAGAAAAAAAAAAAAAAAAAAAACCAAAAGAAACCTCTGTCTTTTGCATTGCTATGCTTCAATTCCAATTTGTTTTTAAATTTTATTTCTCCTGGAAAATATTTTGGAATCATGGATTTCTGCTTATCTCAGTATTATTGCTTTCTACAGGTGGATGATCTGCACCGTCACAAGATTGATCATTTCACCATTCCATCTAGTCGTGGTCCTGAATTTGGTGTGCTTCGACGTGTGGATGATGTAAGATTTCTGAATCAGGGCTGTTCAGCAGAGTGCCTAGACTTCCATTATTGGGCCCTGCTGTTTTTTTCCTATGGAATTCCATTTTAGATTATCACATGACATTTTTTTGGTTCCGAGCTCATATATACTCATTTAAAATCAATAATAATCAAATGTAATTGATTTTGAGTTGATTGTTTTTTGATAAGTGATACACTGATTTTGATTTTGAATTGAAATTGATACATTTATAGCATTTCCATTGTCTATACATTTGGGATTTTTTCATGACTTTGTGGCTATGTTGAAATCTGACATAATTGTTTTAATTTTGTAAGATAATGTTCTCATTTGTGTTGCGTTGAGGGCCATCTTGTTGTGCCTTCCTGCAGCCTATTAGCTACTCCTCTTTGGCCGGTTTTGGTCTTCATTTAGGAGGAATGGAAAAGCATAGGCTTCTCAACTATCAGGGAACAACTATATGCTTTTAGCTCTATAGTTTGTGTCTCATTGTATATTTCTCCCATGGTATTGAGGTTGACTTGAAATTCTATGAAATGCTTTTTCATGTGCCTGACCAAAAAAAAAAAGCAAAGAAACAACTTATGCATGTTTACTTTCTTGTGTATTTGCGTAGATGATGTTTAACCGCACCACTAGCTTGCTACATGGTTTTAATGATAATTTGTTCTTTATCTTTTCAGGTGTTTGATTGTTGGTTTGAGAGTGGGTCCATGCCTTATGCTTACATCCATTATCCTTTTGAGAATGTTGAACTTTTTGAGAAAAACTTTCCTGGGCATTTTGTGGCTGAAGGGCTGGATCAAACTCGCGGATGGTTGGTTCTTGCTTTTTAGATGTGTCTATTTATGATACTTCCCATATTCAAGAATTATGTGAATCATTGATCTCATAGTAGTTGATTATTTCTAAATACCATGTGTTAATAGCAGGGATGGTAAAAATTATACCATTTCAAGTGTGAATCATCCCCCTTATTTAAACAAAATGATAATAGCATCCTTCCATTTCTAATGGGTGTGTTCGTCTTCTTATGATATTGATTACTTAAAATCTCTACTGCTCTAGTTGGAAAATGATATATTTGTCTAAGGGTGGTAGGGTTACCCTTATTAAGAGAACGCTTTCTAATTTGCCTACGTATTTTATGTCCCTCTTCCCTTTCTCCATGGGTGTTGCAAACCGTATTGAGAAAGCTTCAACGAGATTTCTTATGGGGTGGTCTAGGCGAAGAATTCAAGTATCACTTGATAAGCTGGTCCATAGTATGTTGTCCGATCCCTAAGGGAGGGTTGAGGGTTCGAAACTTGTTGATGTTAATTTATGCTCTCTTAGGTAAATGGCTATGGCACCATGTGTATGAGAGAGGCTTGATGGAGATTTGTGGGAGACTTTAAATTTGGTAGTTCGTGGGGTGGGTGGTGTTCTAATGAGACTCTCAAAGCGTGTTGGGGTTGGGAAAAGTTTTGAAGTCAATACCGTCCGTTTGATGTGGAAGATGACTGTTAAGGTTAGATTTTGGCATGATTTGTGATATGAAAATATGGCCCTAAAGGAAGCCTTTCAATATTCATATGGTACTACTTGCAGGAATGATGTTTCCATAGTGGCTTAGTGGCTCCAATTAGTGAAACGCAAGTTTTGCTAGAGCGGCCCATGATTGGGAGGTGAATGTCCTTACCTCGTTCTTTAGGGTGTTGTATTCAATTAAAGTGAGATGGGAAGGTGAAGATAATTTGGTGGGCCCCCTCCAAAAGAGGGCCGTTCAATGTTAGATCCTTCTACGGTGTCTTGGTTTGTAATGATGGTTTTTTTTTTTTTTTTTCCTTCGAAAAGTGTTTGGCAAACTATGGTTTCTTTGAGGACAACCTTTTTTGCTTGGTTGGCGGCCCTAGGATGGATACTTAACAAGTACAATCATAGGAAGAAACATTTCATTATGGTCAATAGGTGCTGTTTGTGTAAATGGAATGAGGAGTCCATGGACCATCTTATTCTCTATTGTGAGGTTGCTTGTGCCTTAGGGAATATATTTTTTTCAAGTGCTTTGGGCTGTCTTAGGTGTCTAGACGAGTAGTTGACTTGTATACTTGTTGGTGGATTGTTGGTAGCCTTGGAGTGCTGTTGTGTAGAAGATGATGCCTTCATGCCTTTTGTGGTGTCTATGGAGGAAAAGGAACGACAAGAGGTTTTGAGTACTGTGAGAGGTGTCTATGCCTTCATGCCTTTTGTGGTATCTTTGGATAACTGCACTTGTTTCTCCTTTGATTCTTAGTTATCATGATTTTTTTTCTCCTTCTAGCTAGGTGTTTTCTCTTGTATGCATCATGCATGCCTGGGAGCGCTTTATACTTCTAATGATATCTCGATTACTTTTTTTTTTTTTTGGTCAAATGTCTTTTGGTGGCTGTTCATTGAACAGTAAAAAACGCTCTGTTCTCTCTCCTCAATTTTTCAAATTTTTTCAAAAATTTTCCTAGATCTCGCTATCTCCGGCGACGATGTAGGAAAGTTTGAGCCGCTTGTTGGGGCAAACACAGGGTGGGTGTGCTATGGAAAGGCGGTTCTCAGTCGAAGCCAAAGCCTTCTGCTTCACGGCAAAGGAAGAGTCCACTGAGCTTTGGTTAGAGGAAAGGAGGAAGGGTTTCGTCGGGTTCATTTGAGTGGGTTCGCAGAGTGCGGTTTGGTTCGTGGCTAAGGTGGAAGAGGCTGTTCAGTCTCAGGTGAAGGACGGTTTGGCCACGGGCTTCCGTGAGGATGTGAATTGTCTTCTGGTTCGTGAGGGTTGCAACAAGGCAAGTAGATTTTTAGAGGTGGCTGTTGAAGTTGATGGTGGTTGGAAAGGTACGATCTGGCTCCCAGAGGGCAGAAAGGGGTGGGGTTGGCGCCGTTTCATGAGTGAGATGAGAAGGATGCTGGAGTTTCAAGGTGGGGGAGATAGGGCCTACTGGTGATGAGTATCCTTCTCTACCGGGGAAGCGGGTAGAGGTGGAAGAGTCTGCTTCTGCTGGGTTTCGTTATGGACGGTCTTTCGTGAATGTGCTGCGATCGACAGTGGGTGGGTTGAAGCGTTTGTCTTCGTGCCTTCTTGATGTGTTCCCGGTGGTGGAATGTTTTGAGGCGGAGCTAGGTGGAGTGGAGCAGCAATCCACTGTCGACTGCTACACAATGGAGGCCGAGCAGATTTCGTCGAAGGAGCTCTTGGTTCTTCCTTCGCCGGCGTCTCTATCTCTGGCGGTAGCAGATTCATTGAACACGAATGACTAGGTGAAGCTTCAATTAGGGTTTTTTGGGCTGATTGGGCTGAGTGCTGGGTTGGAGTTGAAGCCCAAAGGGTTGCAGAATAGGGCTAAGCTGTTGGGTCACGCGGGTCCAATTCTAGGGTTGGTTCCGGATCCAGGTTTGGATCCTATTCCGGATCCTCTTCGGGTCCTGTTTCAGATCTGGGTGTTTCTTGCGCTTCTGGCTCGAATCTGTTGGATCCTTTGCTAGCGGCGAGCTTTCCTGGGCTATTGGTGCTATCTCACTTGGAGGTGGGGGCCGCGACAGCTATGCTGGGGGACAAAGCCTCAGATCTTATGTCGGAGTCTCTTGATCATACCGGTATCAAGCTAGGCCATGCCGGTGTCCCTCTCTTTGACCCTCTTTCTGCAGGTGTGTTAGTGGCTGAGGGTTTTACGTCGGAGTCTCATTTTGGTTTGACCAAATCACAAAAATGGCTGCTAGCGTCTTTGCGGGAAGCGGTTCAGGACAATGCTACGCATTTGGTGCTCTTGAAGGACATGGAGGAGTCTTGGTGTCAGGCAAGGAAGGAAGCTCGTGAGGTGTTGTCCACTGAGGATGAGGACTGGAACTTGGCGTCCCTGAAAGATGAATTGCAAGGGTTTTTAGGTAGAAGAAAGGGCCCTCAAATCAGGTCTAAGGGCAAGAGAGAGCACCGGAGGTTGGGCAAGACTAATGTGGGGTAGATTGGGTTGGGTAATTTGGGTCTTGTTGGGTAGTTGATAGTTGGTTGGGCAAGGCTAATGTGGGGTAGTTTGGGTTGGGAAGTTTGGGTCTTGTTGGGTTTGCTTTGGGTAAGCTTTGGCTTTCCCTCTTGTATTTTTAGGGCCTTTTCTCCTTAATAAAACTCCTTATTATTTATCAAAATAAAAAATAAAAAATTTCTACTGCCTAGGCAGAACTTGTTTCCAAGCAGTTCACTGTGCCTGATCCTTCACTTTTTCAATCTGCAGGTTCTATACACTCATGGTGTTGTCTACCGCGTTATTTGGGAAACCTGCATTTAGGAATCTCATTTGCAATGGACTTGTCCTGGCAGAGGATGGAAAGAAGATGAGTAAAAGTCTGAAAAACTATCCTTCACCATTTGAAGTCATTGATAATTATGGGGCTGTAAGTTATTTTTACTAAATCCTTTTATCAGTTGTCCTTTTCTCTTATCAGTTATTGTGTTAAATCAATTTGCTTGTCCTAATTTGTTCTTCAAATATTTCAACTGCTTGCTCATAGTTTGGTGTATGTACTGTTGCCTAATTGCAGGATGCATTGCGATTGTACCTGATAAACTCTCCAGTGGTGCGCGCTGAGCCCTTACGTTTTAAAAAGGAGGGAGTTCATGGTGTTGTGAGTATTGTGTATTTATTGTTGAATTTTAGCTTTTGCATTAAATCGTTTGACTTCAGTCATTGTCAGCTTTACTGATATCTAATACCTTTAATTTTATCTTGTTATACTCTAATTTATCCACCTCTTTCTTTCTACTGTTTTAATTTCTTCCCAGGTCAGGGATGTTTTTCTTCCCTGGTACAATGCATATAGGTTCCTTGTTCAGAATGCAAAGAGGCTCGAGGTTGAGGGGCTTGCATCATTCATCCCCATTGATCGAGCCACTCTTCAAAATTCATCTAATGTGCTTGACCAGTGGATCAACTCAGCCACACAGAGTCTTGTTTATTTTGTCCGCCAAGAGATGGATGGTTATCGCCTTTACACGGTTAGCTGTCTTCCATTGTCTTTCAGTGGATACTTAGCTCTTGGCAAAAAATTCAAAATTTAGATCACCAGAAACCATTGAATGTTGTCATTTTTAGTACTATTAAAATAAAGGGGATTATTGTACATAGGACAAAAAGAGGCTTGAGGTTGAGGGGCTTGCATCATTCATCCCCATTGATCGAGCCACATTATCGATAGTATTAATGGTTTTGCAAATTTATCAAGTACTTCAAGAAAGGATATAGGATTATCTTGTAGACTTTCTGTGCTCAACTCTAGAAAAATGGTTTGATCTATTAGAATAATCTTGTAAAGTGAAGCTGCTATGGCCAAAATAATAGTGCCCTCAAAGTAATTTTACCCTTATTGAATATTTTGTGTGAAATTTTTGAAGTAGCTAAAAGTCGCTGGATGTTGTAATACTTTTTGAGCGGGATGATTTGTATCATACTGGTTTTGATTCTAAAGTTGGTTTACTGAAGATTCCCATATTTTGACAATATATGATGCTGAATCAATATAAATCCATACCTACTATCTAAGTATACAGACAAACACATACCTTTGTTTGTTTTAGTTGTTTTTAAAGCATTGTTTATTGTTTTATGCAACATATTCATGCCATCTTTTGCCTACTAAGCTTAACTTACAAATACCCATTCTAGTATGTTAGATGTAGCTCGGGGTTTATTTGAGCTTGGGTTGTGCTTAGATTTCTGTTGGTATACATTATAAATATTCTGCCAGCTTAACGAACTGAAATAGTTTTGCATTGATTTTTAAAGCTTCAACAGATTTAAATATATGTATTGGTTCTGACATTGTTCAATGCTTCCCGATCCCCATATGCTCCTTCCCCCCTCCCCCACCCCCCTGCTGCAATTTTATGTATATTGTGTTTCCAATTTCACTATTAACGGCTCATGGCTCAATTTCCATTATAGGTGGTTCCATATCTCTTGAAGTTTCTTGACAACCTTACAAATATATATGTACGGTTCAACCGTAAGAGACTTAAAGGTCGCACTGGAGAAGAGGACTGTAGGATGGCACTCTCAACTCTTTATAATGTATGATGGAAGTAACATCTATCTTGTGTTATGGCATTTTTTGATTGTGCATGGTATGATATGATTAATAGTGTTGTCTTACTATTAGGGCAATTTTCTGTGGATTTATTATAATTTGTTGTCCTATTAGTTCTTGTTGGTTTCTGATTTTGGTTGGTGGAGTCCTTGTTACAATCCATTAGCTCCCTGTGCATGTCTAATTTTATTTGTCTTGCACAACTACTCTTATTAGATTAGTATGCCAATTGATTGCTTGGACACCCTGTGGATGCAGTAGTACAAACATGATTTTTCTCTTTGTTTAGTAAAAAAAATTGAATTTGTGGAAATTTTAATAAGAATTGGTCGTGCATCAGATATTTTACATGAATTCATTCTTTTCAAAATTTGAGTAATGATATCTAGTCATATTTTGCCAATTTCTTTGTGATTGCAAAGTCGTACAAAGAAAGAAAGCTGATCTGAATCCTGTTCTTTTCTGGATTGAAAAGCTGTTCAAGGCTTTTTGTACAGCAATAATATCTGAGCTCAACTAGGGTTAAAGAAGAAATTTCTGCCATAAGTACTAGACTTGAATTCAAATTTTGCTAACAACTTACCTTTTGTTTTATTTTTACTTTAACCTTTCAATATCACTTAACAATTATTCTCATTTACAAGAGTAATACTTATGAGCTGAAATGGTGCTTTACCTAGATAATGCGAACTTCTTATTGGGTCTTGTCCTGATTATGATTTAATTATTTGAGAACATGATTTGGAATGGACTTGTATCTAGACTATAGTGTTACTCCTTATTTGCCTATGTTAACTGATACTTGTGATGTGGGAGCAATCGCCTAGTATTTTCTACCAGTGTTAGTTGTTTGTAAGGATTCTCTTTTTGGGTTTTCTTGCATCACATTATTGAATCTTTTGTTTTTTGCATAGCTTGGTTATTGTTCATTTTTTGTTCTAACGTGCTAATTCTCATCTATTTAGATGCCCATCATAACATTCACTTATCTATTGTTTTGGGTCTTTATTTGTCATTTTCAGGTCCTTCTAGTGTCATGTAAAGTAATGGCACCATTCACACCATTTTTCACTGAAGTTCTATATCAAAATCTTCGAAAAGTTTCCAATGGATCAGAGGAAAGTATTCATTTTTGCAAGTTTCCGCAAGAAGAAGGAACGGTATGGATGATTTT
Source organism: Carpinus fangiana (assembly GCA_006937295.1). NCBI lineage: Eukaryota > Viridiplantae > Streptophyta > Magnoliopsida > Fagales > Betulaceae > Carpinus > Carpinus fangiana. Next base: position 29,493,194 of record CM017326.1, read on the forward strand.
CATTAGGGCGATTTCCTTCTCTTACATTTGTTCTTTTTATTTTTTTATTTTTATTGCCTCTATTCTTGAGGGGATGATTGTGGTTAAGCCACATATGCAGATCTTATCTAACTGATTTTTTATTTCTTTTTTTTTTTTTTTTTGGTTATTCAAGCCATGACATTTAAGGTCAATTTGGATGTCCACTGTGCAAGTATGATTGTGTCACTGAAAATTACAGAGTTAACACGGTCCAGTTAGGATTAGCATGAATTTTCTTTTATATGGACAAAGTTCAATACATGTCATACTAGCATAACTAGTATCAACCTGTGCAGTTAAAATGCGCTTAGATAAAGGAACCATCTAGTTGAAGCGTTTTTCTCATCTGCCAATCAATCCTAATATTTTTCATCTATCTATGTCCATAATACTGTGTTTTAAATACAAAACATGCATGTATATTGAGAACTCTATACTGCCTACTACCTTAGATTTGACCAAGTTCTTATATTGTTCTCTCTTGTGGGCATGCTGTGGACCCGAAGAGAGAGGGGGGGCAACTTTGTGCTATACCAAATGACATCTCCTGCCTCCATAAATAGGAGGAGATGAGGTTCCGGGTTCAATTCTATCAGTGCCTGAATTGTATTTCCCTTCAAATTCGTTCTGATGATCCCACCACTTCAAATTCGTATATAAAATTTATTCCACCAGACTTGGAGAATTCATGAAGTCCATGGTCTTTGTGCAAAACTGAAATAATGAAAAACAAATAGTTTTATCCCAAAACAGTTTTAGCACCATTGAAACTTAATTATTGATTAGGTGAGTCTTACAAGTTTTAGCACCACTTAAAATATGGATTTAACTTTTGTCTGGACAATCTTTAAGGAGGCATGAGATTGGCACATGGTGACATGCCTTCAACATTCTCACCATTTTATTAATTAGTTTGGCACATGGCTCAGCTTTTATTGAGATAATTGTACAGATTTAGTTAGTGATTCAAGCTAAATCTGATGTTGAACTTTTGTGGACTTTTTGCAAGTCCTGGAACCACCCAATTGCTATATTTTTTTTTTTAACAAAAAAATAAAATAAAATTTGTTTCTCAGAGGGGTGAACGAATTGAACAAAGTGTTGCAAGGATGATGACTATCATTGATCTCGCGCGCAACATTCGTGAGCGACACAACAAACCTCTTAAAGCACCACTAAGGTTAAGCTTGTCACTTGTTGCTTCTGCTCTTCTCTGAGTTTATGTTCTCATGTTTACCTTCTTCCCTATTATTTTTTTTCCTTTTATTCATTTCTGAGCAACTGCAGGGAGATGGTAGTAGTTCATCCTGATGCAGATTTTCTCGATGACATTGGTGGAAAGTTAAGAGAGGTATGTGGATAACACCAATCTATATCATACTTGTATTTTTTTCATGCTCTTAGAATCAATCAGGTATCTTTATAGCCAGTTGATCTACTTTTATTAATGAATGCTATTTTTTCTTTGAGCCTTTCTTCCTTTTATTTTCTTTTCTTGATAAGTAAACCCAATTTATTAAAAAGCACAAAAGGCACAGCCTAAGTACACGATGTATATAATAAAACACAAGAAACACATGAAAACTATAAATGTTTGTATCAAAATAGTTGTCCAGTTATAAGTAGTTGTAAAGAAAAAATCCTTTCGTTCCCCCAATGTCTGTTCATAGTCCTCAAAACATCAATCATTTCTTTCCCTCCAAAAACACCACATAAAACATGATGGAACTATCTTCCACATAGCAGTATTCCAAACCCTACCACATTGCCCTTTTCTACTACCCAAATAGGCATAATCCAAGTCAACCCTACAAGGCTGAAAATTGTATTCCAAAGGGAACTAGTTATCTCACAATGGAGTAAGAGATGGTTCACTGACTCCCCACTTTACTTACACATATAGTACCAATCAACCACAATGAGTTGCGCTTTCTAAGGTTACCCATGGTTAGGATGTGGACCAAGCAAAGAACAACACTCTCAAAGGATTTTTACTCTACCAAATACTCATCCAAGGGAAAGGAGTGTCATCATGGGGAACAAATGGACATTATAGTATGATCTAACATCAAACAACCCTCTCTTGGAAGGTATCCAACAAAGCTTGTTTTCGCCTCAATCTGATAGATTATAAGTAAAGAGATTCACCTCCCAATCATGAGCCGCTCTGGGAAAATTGACATTCTACTAATTAGAGTCAATAGAAAGCATCAAATGGTTTGCCACAAAGGCATCCTTACAATGAGCCAAACTGAACAAGTTTAGTCTCTAATCATACTAGACTTGAGTATAGCTATACTTACTGGTGTGTTTGCTCATGCCTGTTGTTCTCTCCTGTTTCCCCCATCTTTCTCCTAACTTCCACAACCATTGCTGCCTTTGGATTTATTTAATTCCATTTGCATTGCAGTATGTGCTAGAGGAACTCAATGTACGTTCTCTTGTACCATGCAACGATACCTTGAAGTATGCATCTCTTCGTGCTGAACCTGATTTTAGGTATGTTAATTTTTTAACCCTTAAAAAATCTGCGTAGTACTTTTCTATGCTTCTCTGTGATGTTAACCGACTGTATGTTACTTTTCTAGAGGAACTCAATGTACGTTCTCTTGTACCATGCAACAATACCTTGAAGTATGCATTTAACCGACTGTTTTCTTCTAGTGTGTTAGGTAAGCGGCTTGGAAAATCTATGGGAGTCGTTGCCAAGGAAGTAAAAGCAATGTCGCAGGAAAAAATTTTGGCTTTTGAGAAAGCTGGGGAAGTTACTATTGCTGCTCATTGTTTGAAGCTGACTGATATTAAGGTGCTTGTCCTTTTTACTATAATAATCTCCTGTTGATATGCAAAAATTAGTTTGAGATTCATATTTAATACATGGACGTGGTCATGTTAATAGATTCAGTGTTCCTGGGAACAGCATTGATATTTGATGCTGTTGAACAGCTGTCAAAATAACAAAATTACCTTTATGTTTAACAACCTGGAAATGATAATATGTCCCTTGGAAAATGACTAATGGCATGAAAAGTGACAATCATGGTCTTCCTGTAGCTTTGATTTACACTGGAATAAAAGATAGAAACAATTTCATTGTGGATGTGAAAGCATCCCCCCAATCTGACAGACTTGTTGGAAGTTCTATTTTTTTTAGTCGTTTTAGAGCATTCTCATAGACTCACCAAAATAGCTTTTTAGCTATTTTGGTGAGCCAATTTGCCAAAATGGTCCAAAATGGGTCTCCAGCAGCCTCACCAATTTAGTGAGATTTTTTTTTTTGTGGGTGAACAGTACTCAACAACAATAGTGAGCACTGTTCATTCACCAAAAGAATAAAAAAAATTAAAATATTAGTTTCTCTCTCCTCCCTTTTTTATTTCCTTTTGGGTTTGAAAAATAATATTTAAATAGAATAAGGATAGTGGATAGCTAAATTGGTGAGACTGCCGAGGGTGCTTTAAAAAAAGTGGATAGTTAAAATAGAGAAAGATGATTTTCGCTTTTTTGGCTAGTAAAATATGGTGAGGCTATTGAGAATGCTCTTAGTGACGAGTAAAGGGGAAAATTTTGGTAGAATTTTAATTTGAAGGTTCATTGACCTCCATATATTTTTGGACATGAAGCTTAATGAAGTATTGACCTTGTCTCTTCATTTTAGCTGTAGAAATGTTATCTTTACACCTGAATTTACTTTTTTGATACTTCATATTGTTTAAGAAATGTACAAGTTCTAGTTGGGTGTACCTAGTCACTCTTGTAACTTCTAGGTGGATGATTCTTTGATTTGTGATACAATGCTATTCTTGTCCCTCTTGTTGGTGTGGCTCGTTTACGAGGGTTTTTTTTTTTTTTTCCCCTGAATGATGGGCTGAGATTGTGCTACCCAATATTTTTGTCATATTTTTTTAATTTCAGGTTGTTCGGGATTTCAAACGTCCTGATGGCATGACGGAAAAGGAGATTGATGCAGCAGGGGATGGTAAGGAATATTTTTTTGGATAAGTAATGTTATATAGAAAAAGCGCAGAGGGGCGCAACCCTAATACACATGAAGTATACAAGAGAACGCCTAAGGGGGGCTAGAGAAGGAAAAAAGAAAATCAGAAAAAGTTATCACAATAAAGGCAAGCCAAGCTGCCGCCCAAGTGAAGAGGGTAGTAAGAAAAAATGTAACAAATCCTCCTGGCTGCTTTCGGAGTCGTCAAAAAATCTCCTGTTCCGTTCGGACCAAAGGCACCACATGATGCAATGCCGAACCATTTTCCAAACCACGGCACTATGAGAGTGACCCCCCGACCACCAGCACTGTAGGAGATTCACTACCCCACTAGGCATAGCCCATGCCAAACCAAAACGACTGAAGAAGGCATTCCATAGGGCTTGGGCGCACTCACAATGGAGAAGCAAATGGTCAATGGTTTCCTCATCCCTTTTGCACATCCCACACCTATTGATCAACACCATGTTCTTCTTTCTCAAGTTGTCTATCGTGAGAATCTTGCCAAGGGCAGCCAACCAAACGGAGAATGCCACCCTCGGCCGGGTTTTAGTACGCCAAAAGACACTTCCAAGGAAAAGGGCAGCTAGCTTTAGAGATAATCTCCTTATAGAAGGATCTCACCTCAANTTTTTTTTTTTTCCCCTGAATGATGGGCTGAGATTGTGCTACCCAATATTTTTGTCATATTTTTTTAATTTCAGGTTGTTCGGGATTTCAAACGTCCTGATGGCATGACGGAAAAGGAGATTGATGCAGCAGGGGATGGTAAGGAATATTTTTTTGGATAAGTAATGTTATATAGAAAAAGCACAGAGGGGCGCAACCCTAATACACAGGAAGTATACAAGAGAACGCCTAAGGGGGGCTAGAGAAGGAAAAAAGAAAATCAGAAAAGGTTATCACAATAAAGGCAAGCCAAGCTGCCGCCCAAGTGAAGAGGGTAGTAAGAAAAAATGTAACAAATCCTCCCGGCTGCTTTCGGAGTCGTCAAAAAATCTCTTGTTCCGTTCGGACCAAAGGCACCACATGATGCAATGCCGAACCATTTTCCAAACCACGGCACTATGAGAGCGACCTCCCGACCACCAGCACTGTAGGAGATTCACTACCCCACTAGGCATAGCCCATGCCAAACCAAAACGACTGAAGAAGGCATTCCATAGGGCTTGGGTGCACTCACAATGGAGAAGCAAATGGTCAATGGTTTCCTCATTCCTTTTGCACATCCCACACCTATTGATCAACACCATGTTCTTCTTTCTCAAGTTGTCTATCGTGAGAATCTTGCCAAGGGCAGCCAACCAAACAGAGAATGCCACCCTCGGCCGGGTTTTAGTACGCCAAACACACTTCCAAGGAAAAGGGCAGCTAGCTTTAGAGATAATCTCCTTATAGAAGGATCTCACCTCAAACTTCCCCTTTCTACTTGGAACCCACCAAATCTTGTCAACCCCACCCTCCAAGTTAAAGGAGTAAAGCAGACTATAGAAAGAAGTCAACTCTTCCATTTCCCAATCATTCAAGGAACGAATAAAACAAACTTTCCATTGGCAAGAACCACTCACCAACTCTGAATTATCCTCAATCGAAGCCACCTTGTTGCTAGCTATTTGAAACAACCCCAGATACACCTCCTTGAGAGGCGAGCCACCACACCACGTCTCCTCCCAAAAGCTGATTCTGGAACCATCTCCTGGAATTAATCTGATATGAGAAGAGAAACGATGCCATTCCTTGCTAATGAACTTCCAAAAACCTAACCCATGGGAACCAGCCCTAACCCGAGAGCGCCACCCCCCTCTCTCCGACCCATACTTCGCCACCACCACCTTCCTCCACCAAGCTTCAGGCTCGCTTTCAAACCGCCACAACCACTTACCAAGTAAAGCACGATTGAAGCACCTCAAATTACGGATGCCTAGCCCCCCTTCTCTAACAGGAGAGCAAACTTTAGGCCAATTCACAAGATGAAACTTGAATTCTTCTCCAATACCGCCCCAAAGAAAACCACACTGAATTGACTCAATGTGCTTGGCCACCGAAGCAGGAATAGGGAGGAGAGACAGGAGATAATTAGGAAGGTTAGATAAAGTACTTTTTATGAATACATCCTCTTCCAATTGGACAAAATGCGGATAGATTTTTCCACCACCCCATTCCAACTCGCCTTATCCTTAAACCGGGACCCCAGAGGCAAACCCAAGTAAGGAATAGGTAAAGAACCCACTTCACAACCCAGCACNCTAATTTTTAATAAGTTATTTTAGGCTTTAACCCAACAAAAAGTATTTGAGCTCTCAAAATAACTAATTTTTGGCCCAATTAACAACTAGTAAAAAGCTCAATAAAAAGTTAACAAAAACCGATTTAACCGGCCGGTTTAACCGATTACCGATATGACCGATTAACCGATTAACCGATAGCTTATCGGTCGGTAATCGGTCAAGAATTGGTTAACCGATAGCTTATCGGTCAATAACCGATAGCTTATCGGTCAATAACCGATAACCCTATTAACCGGACCGATATGACCGATACCCAGCCCTAGCACCCACTACAAAGCCTGAAAAGAGACTATGATCGATCGAAGCCTTAACCATCCTACTAAAAGCCTTCATCACAATAACAAAGAGGAAAGGGGAAAGGGGGTCTCCTTGCCTAATCCCTCTCGAACTGTTGAAGAAACCAGCCGGCGAGCCATTAATCAAAACCGAGAACGAGGCCGAAGAGAGGAATATAAATGACATCCAAATATAATTTATCATGTGACAATTATGTGTTTTACATGTTCTATGTGCTATGTTGCAGGTGATGTTTTGGTGATTTTGGATTTGCATGCAGATAACTCATTGTTGGAGGCTGGTGTAGCACGAGAGGTAAATTATACGCCATTGTGCTGGTTATATGTACTTTATATCCATTCTAATCATATAAAGTCCATCCACTTCTTGTGTTTTAGGATACCAGTTATGCATGCACAACATGTATTTCCATTCAGTTTTAGTTTTTGGCACTTGTTTGTTGACTTAGTTATGCCATGCTTTGATTAGCAATATCCCTAAACTATAATTATGTTTGGAGGCCCTTTAAATATTTCTCGGTTGCTACTTATCAAAAAAAATATTTCTTGTTTGCTATGCATTGAAGTTGCATGTAATTGATTGCATTACATGAACATTTCTGACGAATGGATTCTTTAAAATTCATCCATTGTAGATTGTGAATAGAATTCAGAAGTTGCGGAAGAAAGCTGCCCTAGAACCTACTGACATAGTGGAGGTTTACTTCAAATCGTTGGATGAAGATAAATCACTCTCAGAACGAGTTTTGAATTCACAGGTAATATTATCTTTGTTCATACAAGAAAGTTTTTGTACTTTATTTTGGAGGCGGGGAAAATGGTATTAAATGCTTTGAATTTAGAGAGACTAGTTTCTAGAACGAATCAAGACATCTGCTCTATTCCAATAGTTTTAACTTTGCTTTGCTGTCCTGTCCTAACATCTTTTGCCTTTGTTATGGTATGTCATCATAGTTCCAATGCCAATAAGCTTTCGTATCTGCCCTACTTTACTGGCCTTCTTTTCTCTCTTCTCTCTCTTCCACTGACTGCCTGAGTTGCNTTGCAAAAGTTTCTGTCAACTTTTATTAATAAGAACAGAAAAAGCATCCCCAAGCCAATCCTGGAATACACATCAGTCCATGTACAGGCAGCAACTGAACCATAAGTTGATTTAGGACACCATTCCCACAGTATATCTCATGGTTTAAACCATAGAAGCAATATGTGATCTCGAACTCCAGCACGTATACAAAACTTTGTAAATAAAAGACTTTTCTCTCTTCTCTCTTCTCTCTTCTCCTGACCGCCTGAGTTGCGGCGCGTGGGAGGCGCGTGAGAGGTGCGAGTTTGGTGTTTTGTGTTTGTGTTGGATTTGTGATGGCTGGTGTGTGGAAATGGTCGGTGGAGGCAAAAGAATTTGAGTTGGTGATTAAAGGAGGAGGTGTAGGATTGAGGTTCTTTGAACGCAATAGTAAGATCAATAGGTCCATTTTCTTGCATAGAGATGAGGTTGCATGGTTGGATAAGATTGTGGAGAAACTGATAATGGTGAGGAATTCTGAAGTATTCTGGGACCAATCTAGAGCAGGTTATCCCAGGATTATGGCACAGAAATGCTCAAACCGGCATGGAAAGTTCCTGACGTTAGAGGAGTTCGACGGCAGAAGGCGATGTGGTTCGGTTATGATCCCGGAGGGTCGTTTCGGGCAGGGCTGGGACTGCTTGAAGACGGAAGTGAAAAGGGCCAACTCCTTCCTTAATGGCGATCGAGGGTCACGTGTGTTTAGGAAGGTTACCAAGGAACAGAGTTTCGCGGAGGTGACGGGGAAGAACAGGAATCTTGAGGTAGACTACCATCCTCGCCCAGAGTCGTCGGATTCTGTTGGCGCTCTGAGTGTTCCGGTGAAGATGGCGGAAGGGCAGGAGGGTACGACGAAGGAACTACAGCAGCTACCTGAGGTGGGGGAGCTGATCATTCCGGCGGATGGGGACGACAAGGTCGCCGGACCTCAGGTCTGTAGGAGCCATCGATCGGCGAGCACGCCTATTCCCAACACACTGCCACTTTGCGTGAATTTCGGCTTGGAGGCGCTGAGTGGACGTATGGAGTCAGTAGGGAAGGGGGAGGAGTCCATGGGTGTACTGTCAGAACTGAGGGATTTAAAAATTTTATTGGTTAAGTTGAAGGGAGACGTTGACGCGGGTATTAACCGGGTCGAAAGGGCGCTGGGCTATTTGGACTGCTGTGGGCCTCACGAGGGCGAAAGCGCTGGAAACGGTCTGGGCTGGGTTAAGGTCGTGGGACGCGGTGCGAAGCCCAGAAGAAAGAAAAGAAAAAACCGAAAGAAGAAGAAGTCTTTCAGCCCGTCAGGACCCAAGCCCATTTCCGGCGATCAGGCTGTTGAGCCGACGCGTGAAACGCAGGAGGAGCGGTCGTTTCAGGCGGGGCAGTCTTTTGGAGCCGGGACAGCATGCATAGCGGACGCAGTTGGGACGCCGACGCGGTTACCGTCGATTCTGGGCAGATTTGAATGGGTTCACCGAATGGTTCCGCCAGTTGAGGCAATAGGCGAGCTGGGTTCGTCGTCGATGGAGATGTGCGACCCGCGGCGAGGCGTGAGCTCAACAATCCAGTCTCGGTTTGAGGTGGGTTCTTCCTCACAGACGATGCCGGCGGTGGAGTCTGGGTGCTGTGGTCAGCTTGGCGAACATGGAGACACGTCGGAGCTTCGGAGGGGGAAGCACGGAGACCAGGGGGAGTTCTGTGGAGTGTCGGGAGGGGGAGAACTGTTCAATGATCAGCATTTGAGTTCGAGGGGGGGCGAAGTTTTGGGGAATGCTCACTTTCAGGTTGATCAGGTGAGTGGTTTGGTGCCTTGGTCGGCTGGGGAATTGGTGCTAGGGAATGTTACTGACATAGTAGGTAATAGCGGCTTGGGTGCTGAAGCTTTGGCCCCTTTGAACTTGGAGGATTATGGGCTCATGCGAACTGTGGAAGAAGGGAGTTTTTCTCCTAACTTCCAGCTTGATTCGGCTGGGTTGGGGTTGGTGCTTTATGCGGATGGAGAGCCAATTCCCTTGGATTGGAGTAAAGATATAGTGGATGGGGGTGGGAACGATTCTCAAGTGTTAGACAAGGAGGTGGAGCTTATCTTGGCTTTTTCACAGATTGTAGGTGTGTCATGTGAGGGCTACTTTGAGAAGCTTAGGGTGGCCTTTGCACATATTCTGGCTGGTAAGATGAATAAGGCAGGGAAGAGAACTGTGGGGGGAGGCCAGGGGGGCAGAAAAGGCCTAAGAGAACTTGTTAATCTCATCTCTACGGTGAATTACGAGGGTGGAGGTGGAAGTGTGACACGCAGCCGAGGCAAAGGCAGGGGGAACCGTCTTGTGTTATGAATTGCAACATTCTTTCTTGGAATGTAAGAGGGCTCAATTGCCCGGAAAAGAGGTTGACGGTGAGAAACTTGTTAAGACAATGGAGGGTGGATATAGTTTGTTTACAAGAAACTAAACTGGATTTTATCACTAGAAGGGATGTTTCTAGTTTGTGGGGTTGCCGCTATGTCGATTGGTGTTATGTGGCGGCGTGTGGGGCTGCTGGGGGTATTTTGGTAATGTGGGATACGAGAGTGGTCACTAGAATAGATATGGAATTGGGGGATTGCGTGGCGGCCTGCTCCTTCAAGAATGTTGTAGATGGCTTTGAGTGGGCATTTGCAGGAGTGTATGGCCCCAATGGGGAGGTGGATAGACGTTGTTTATGGGATGAGTTGGCGGGCTTGATGAGCTGGTGGGAGTTACCTGGGTGCATAGGAGGGGACTTCAATGTCACTAGATTCCCTAGTGAGAGATCCGGAGGGAGGCGCATCAATGCTGCGATGAAGGAGTTCTCGGACTTTATTTTCGAGAGAGGCCTCATGGATCTTCCTCTAACCGGGGGTCTGTGTACTTGGTCTAACACCCGGTCTTGGTCTAGAATTGACCGGTTCTTGATTTCTCCGGGCTGGGAAGCGAGATTTCCAGAAGTTCTCCAAAAAAGACTTCTTTGCCTTTGCTCGGACCACTTTCCCATTGTGCTAGCTGCTGGAAAAAAAGGGGGAAGGAAATCATTCAAGTTTGAAAACATGTGGTTGAAAGAGGAGGGGTTTGTGGACAAGGTTAGAGGCTGGTGGGCTTCGTACAATTTTCAAGGCAACCCTAGCTTCATTTTGGCCAAAAAACTAAGGGCTCTTAAGGGGGACATCATCAATTGGAATAAAACGGTTTTTGGCAATGTTGGCGCTCTTGTTAAAGAGAGGGTGGATGAGTTGAAGGCTCTTGAAGCTGCTGCTGAAGGGGAGGGTTTAAGTGAGGTAGAAAGAGAGAGGAAAAGGCTTCTTTGTAGGGACCTTGAGAGAGCCCTCTTACAAGAGGAAATTTGTTGGAAGCAAAAATCCAGAATTAAGTGGCTTAAGGAGGGGGATAAGTGTACAAAATTCTTCCACTTGATGGCTAACTCTAATAAGAGATTTAACACCATTGATTCTCTCCACATAAATGGAGTGTCGGAGTCCAATCCGGAGCTTATTAGAGGGTATGCAGCTCATTACTTTGAGACTATGTTTGCTGAAAGCATGTCTTGGAGGCCTAAGTTGGATGATTTGGATTTCGAGTCTCTCTCCGAGGATGAGGCAGCCTCCCTTGAAGCCCCTTTTCTGGAAAAGGAGGTAAAAGAAGTGATTTTTGGCATGGATGGGAACAAAGCTCCTGGCCCGGATGGGTTCTCTATGGCATTTTTTCAAGCTTGCTGGGAGGTGCTGAAAAATGATATTATGGCTGTATTTTCTGATTTCCATGCCCGCAGCAAGTTCGAGAAGAGTTTGAATTCCACCTTTATTTCCCTCATTCCTAAGGTTCCCGGGGCAGCGGATCTTAAGGATTTTCGCCCCATTAGCCTTGTAAATGGGGTCTATAAGATCATCTCTAAGGTCTTGGCTAATAGGTTGAGGTTGGTGATGAGCACAATTATCTCCTCTCCTCAAAATGCTTTTGTGAGGGGTAGACAAATTCTGGATTCAGTTCTTATTGCCAGTGAGAGCTTGGACTCACGTCTTAAGGCGGGAGAACCGGGGCTGCTTTGCAAATTAGATATGGAAAAGGCATATGATCATGTAAACTGGGATTTCTTGCTTTATATGCTTAGGAGATGCGGTTTTGGGCCAAAATGGTGTTCTTGGATTGCTTTTTGCTTATCTACAGCCTCTTTTTCCGTCTTGATTAATGGGTCGCCGGCTGGGTTCTTCAAAAGCTCGAGAGGGGTGAGGCAAGGCGATCCTATGTCCCCTTTTCTCTTTGTGATTGTAATGGAAGCATTTAGCAGGATGGTTAAGGCGTCGGTTGATCATGGCCTTTTTTCGGGGTTTGTGGTGGGCAATAGGGGAAGTGAGCAGGCCCACATATCTCATCTTTTGTTCGCAGACGACACTTTGATTTTTAGTGGGGCTTCTCATGTGCAGGTGCAAGCCATTAGAGACTTGCTTGTCTGCTTTGAATTGGTTTCTGGTCTTAAGGTCAATTTGGCCAAGTCGGTTCTTGTGCCGGTTGGTGAGGTGAGTGATATGGGTGTTTTGGCGGAGATTTTGGGTTGCGAGGTCGGTTCCTTGCCTATTACTTACTTGGGCATGCCTTTGGGGGCTCGTTTTAAGGATAAGGCGTGTTGGAATGGAGTGGTGGAGAAGACTATGAGATCTTTAGCCAGCTGGAAGAGGGCATATCTTTCCAAGGGGGGTCGAATTGCTCTTATAAAAAGCACCTTATCTAACCTCCCTATTTATCTATTGTCTTTGTTGCCCATCCCAATAGCGGTCGCAAAGCACATTGAGTCGCTTCAAAGTGGCTTTCTATGGGGAGGAATGGGTGAGGAATTTAAATTCCACCTTGTGAATTGGCGGAAGGTTTGCTCTCCAGTTCGAGAAGGGGGTCTAGGTATTCGTAGCTTGAGAAGCTTTAATCGTGCTTTACTTGGTAAGTGGTTGTGGAGATTTGCTACGGAACCTGGAGCTTCTTGGAGAAAAGTGGTGGTGGCTAAGTATGGCACGAAGAGAGGGGGGTGGCGTTCCAATATAGGAGCGGGATCTCATGGTAGGGGGGTGTGGAAGTTCATAAGTAAGGATTGGCATCACTTTTCCAGCCACATTAGACTCATTCCGGGTGACGGTTCCAGAATCAGCTTTTGGGATGAGGTTTGGTGTGGTAACTTGTCCCTCTTGGAGTTGTTTCCGGGGTTGTATGGGTTGGCCAGCAACAAGGAGGCTTCCATTGCGGATAATCTTGAGTTGGTGAGCGGCTCTCGTCAATGGAATATCAGTTTTTTGAGATCCTTGAATGATTGGGAGGTGGATGAGTTGGCTTCTCTTTATAGCCTCTTATACTCTTATAATTTGGGAGGAGGGGCTGACAAAATTTGGTGGATTCCAAATAGGAGGGGGAAGTTTGAGGTGAGATCCTTCTATACTATTCTCACTTCGTCTGCCAATGTTCATTTCCCGTGGAAGAGTATATGGCGCACTAAAGCCCCTCCGAGGGTGGCTTTCTTTGTTTGGTCGGCAGCTCTTGGCAAAATTCTTACTTTGGACAATTTGAGAAAGAAAAATTTGGTGTTGGTCAATAGATGTGGTATGTGCAAAAAGGAGGAGGAATCTGTTGATCATTTGCTTCTTCATTGTGAGAGTGCCCAATTTTTATGGAGTGCGTTCTTTCGTCGCTTTGGGCTGGCTTGGGTGATGCCTCGGGGGGTTGTGGATCTTTTGCATTGTTGGTGGTCGGGGGGTCGTCCTCGTAGCGCTGTGGCTTGGAAAATGGTCCCTCTTTGCATCATGTGGTGCATTTGGTCCGAGAGGAATGAGAGATTTTTCGAGGATTCCGAAAGAAGCTTGGAAGATCTTTTACATTTCTTTTTTAGTACTCTTTTCACTTGGACGGCTGCTTGGCTAGATCCTATTGTGATTACCTTTTCTGACTTTATTTCCCTCTTCTCTAGCCCCCATTAGGCGTTCTCTTGTATACGTCCTGTGTACTAGGGTTGCGCCCCTCTGCGCTTTTTCTTTATAAATCTTTACTTATCCAAAAAAAAATTTAGAGAGACTATTCAATCGGTGATCATTCTTATAATTTTTGCTTAAGAATTTATGTTCTTGACCTACCTATAAAATTCCAGTGGCAGTTGCATAGTAGTTTAAATTTGATATATGATCTTGCATTGAGTTTCTAGAATTTGTGAAGAATGGATTGAGTTGCACTTTGACGGGGTATGTCATGTCAGATTCCAGTGTGCAAATGTGCACTCATGTGTCTTTAGTTGCCATGAACTTTAAAATTTTTGTAGTCTTTTTCTTTAATTTCTTTGATGGTTTGCATCAATAATATAGGAGTAAGTTTTTGCCTATGTAGCTCCCCCACCTCTTCTCCTTATTTTTTTTCACATTTCACTCCTTTTTTTTTCCTTCTCTTATTTCAGGATTTTCTTCCTTTCTTCCAGGCTTTGCCATCTTAAGTGTTTTCTTCCGAGTATAAATGTTAGAGAGAGAGAGAAAGAGAGAATCTACATGTTTCTTTGCTCTAATTGCATTATATATTTTCAGAGTGCAAGCAATTATTACATTTTAATCGTGTTGTGTTTTAGCTTTATAAATCAGTGATTCGTGTGACAAGTCAACAAGTGCCTGACAAGCTGACCGCTCTTTATGTGATGGACATTCATAGCTCAATTGTTTATTTTATGTGCAGGATTCCTACATTGCGGATGCTATTGGTTCACAATTGCTTCGTTCTGCCATGATGCCATCACAGACAGTAAGTTTGAAGAGTCGTGATTATCTTTCTTTTTTGCTATTTATGCTTGCAATGTTCATAAAAAGTTTCACTTATATGAAATATATAAATCTTAAAGCAAATCTGCTATAACACGTCAAGTTGGATGCATAAGCAATATCTCTTGGCTTCTGTCTCTTCTTCCCCATTCCTGGATAGATAGTTCCAAATATTGCATAAATATCTTTCCACTAATGGCATACCATGCATGGATGGTTATGAAAAAGAAAAGTGGGTGAAAGAATAATGTCAGTTTTAAATGCAATTTTGCCTTCTGACAAGGTCCAGCGTTTGGTTCCACTAGTGGCATACCATGCAAGAATATTTATGAAAAAGAAAATTGGGTGTCAGAACGATGTCAGTTTAAATGCAATTTTGCCTTCGGACAATGGTTTAGCATATGGTGTAATTCATATATTTGTGTTTCTCACGTGGAAATTGCAGGTCAATGTTTGCGAGGAGAGTTTCCATGGGATTTCTGGCATGTCCTTTGTCATCACCTTGACAAGACCCACACTGATGTTCAATTTAGATGCCATTCTTACACTATATGCAGGTTGGAATCCCTATACATTTTTGTTCCTCCAATGATTTTTGTTTTCTTTCTCCTTTTCCTCATCCTCCACCTCTATGGCAATCTTTTTCAATGGTTGCAGGAAATATAAAATTTGCTCAAGGTCTGCAGACTTACTTGCTATCAAGGGATCATTCAATTTTGAAGTCTGAGTTTCAACTTGGGAATGGGAAGGTCTGTTTGTGCTTCCTAGGCTTATGTCCTTTAGTGCCTATCCAAACGAGTTGGACTGAAAATTATAGTCTGTCTTATGTTCTTTCTTTTTTTCCCTTTTTTCTTCTGCAGATAACTGTCAGTTGCATCGAAAATCTGCCTCCTGTTGATTTGGTATTGGGGGAACACGTTTTCTTGACAGTTGGAGATTATTTTTCTTGGACAAAGAAATCTGGGGGACATAATTAGTATATATGGATCTCAACATTTTTCTCCTGTTACAATGCTTCTTTGCCCTAAAGTATCTGGGTGTCACATTTAGGCACTTATAATTCTCATCCATTTTTGTTGTATAGACGCGCTTGTTTCAGTTGCTTTGCTGCTCAAGCAATAATGTCATTTTGTCACACTAGATTAGATTAGATGTTCTAGCCGTGTAACCAAATCTCCATTTTTAGTCTTTTGCTTTCTGCTGTATTACTTTGATTTGCCCCTTTTCTTTTCTTTTTTGTGCCTAATTGTAATGACGAATCAACCTATTTACCCTTTTTTAAATCCACCCCCTTGAGAGTGCATTCGTTTGACCTGTAATCTCGTTGCCATTGTATAGTTATATGCCGACTAATCTAACAATAGCTTGCCAAAAAAATACGCATCAACATACAAGATTGTCTTGTAGTTCATCAATATTGAATTAAAATTACTTTGATGTTCTTACTGATTACCATTACCAAACTTGCGCTATTTTAAATTACTTGGGCCAGAGATTTGCAACTTTGCAACTGCAAATGTTAACTAAATGTCTTTGAGAGACTACAATGTTTGTCATATATAATTCCACAACAATTATTGATAATTAGAAAGAAGCTATAAGTCCCCAAAAGATTGCTTAATCAGTTGTGAACTATGATTTATGAAGCGGAGGTCACTAGTTTGAATCTTCCTCTCTTTCTTTGTGTGGATATGTTAACAAAAATGAGCCATTAACTCCAACAAAAGAATGGACGATTCACTTCTTTTGAGTTGAACTAGTTATTTAGCCCAAACTTGAAACAGCTTGTTCAGAAACCGCAGCCTCGTGGGCATCTTCCAAGTCATCGCCAAAACTGGGAGCTTTTGGAACAAGTCCAAGCGCCTTAAACATAAGTTGATCAGCATCAAAATCATTATTAGGAGTAGTCAACAGCTTCTCGCCAGTGAAGATTGAATTTGCACCGGCAAGAAAGCATAATGCCTGCTCAGGCATGGAGAATCGAACTCTGCCGGCTGACAACCTGACCATTGCTTTTGGCATGACTAGACGTGCCGTGGCAATCATCCGAATCATCTCCCATATTTCAACTGGCTGAATCAAGAAAAATAAACAAGTCAATTAAGATACTAAGAGCATGTTTGGGATTGAGTTTGAGAAATACAGATTTTAAGTCAAAAAGAGCTTTTACGCAAAAGTTTAAAGCTTTTGCCAAAAGTGTTTTTAATTTTTTTTTTTATCAAACGACTACTTTTTTCTTCAAACGGGCTTTTTGAGTATTAAAAGCATTTTTAGACCTTCCAAACACAATCACAAACAGAACCTAAAAACTCTAAACAATATGGAAAGAGATGAACATAGACACCATAAGCAGAGATAGACAACTACAAATGGATGCAGCTAAGAGCAAGCATCCGCTCATACAATGATCAGGCTCTCCAAACTAGTTGCCTCATCTTATTTCCTATGTTTTCATATGGTAGCCTTTCCAACTTCAGTATTTTAACTCTCTCTTCTACTAATTCCTAGCTTGATGAAAAAGCCTTAATCACAACTAGTTTCGATATCACAAATATACAAGTATCAAATTCTATAACTTATTAACAACGTATAGAATCACTATGTAACACTTGCAAATTATATCATGCAGAAGAATTGTTAAAGGTAACCCAAAGTTATAGATTTCAAGATGAACAGAACTAGAGTTGGTTACCTTCTGATCTTGCAAAGGTGTGCCTTTCACTGGAACCAGCGCATTGATAGGGACACTCTCTGGGTGGGTAGGGAGCGTTGCCAATGTATGTAAAAGACCTACTCGGTCGTCTTCTGCTTCTCCAAGACCTATTATTCCTCCTATTAAAAGAAATTAAAGAGTAAATCACATTTTCCTGCCCAACTCATAGCGATATTCATCCTTCTTTTTTTTTAGGCATATTTAAGATTGTGAAAACATAAAAGGTTAACCCTGATGACAAACAAGGTTGTTACAATCACCCATCGTATGTATTTATAATTAACCATGAAAAAGAATGTAACTTAAAAAGCTGGTAGTTGAAGTTTACATTTGAAATGATGTCATGACTAGGAGCCTTAAAAGACTATAGAAAGGAAAAAAAAAAAAAAATTCCATGAGCAATGTGCTTGATGTTTTAGTTATGATACAGAAAGGGACTTTATATGATTCGGCAATACAACCATAACAGCATAAAGGTCCACTGTCCTTCGGGGCCACATCTGAATTAAAGATTTCTATGTTACAAGAATTTTCTGGTGAGGTATCTTCCTTAATTCTAGAAATTTTATGCTTAAAGTCGGCCAAAACACCTCCATCCATCTAGAGAAGACTTTTTCATGACAGTTTTAACCCTCAGCTCAGTCAAGTAGGTTATGATTCAACGAATTTTTAGGAGCCTAAGAGCTGACTAGGTTAATATTTCAAGTGAACTCAATGAATTTTTAGGTGAACATATAATATGACCACATTGAAAAGGAACATACATACAAAATAACGTTTTTCACCATCCTTCTGATGCCAATGATTTTACAACCAGTCACTGGACCAAAGAATGTCATATCTGCAGCATGTAAAGGAAGAAAGTCCAAGCAGACAAAAATATGCAGCTGTATTGAGAATAGATTATTTTCTTGATAGATGAAGAGATAACTCTTTGAGTTCTTATGGGGTGGGCTAGGCAAAGAGTTCACCGATCTTTGAGTGAGGGTTGGGTATTAGAAAATTGTTGAGGTTCAATCACACTCTCATAGGTAAATGGCTTTGGTGCTATAGGCTTGAGAGAGGGGCTTAGTGAATTCACAAAGCATCATTGTGAGGTTGCTTGTTCCATTTAGAATGTTTTCTTCAATTAATTTAGGTTGTTTTCGGTTATGCCTAGACAAGTAGTCGATTTGTTTGCTTGTTAGTGGACTGCCAACAACACTCAAGAGTGCTACTATGTAGAAGATTGTGTCTCTATGCATGTTGCAGTGTCTATGGAGGGAAAAGAATTATAGGTGTTTTGAAGACCATGAGAGGACTTTGGAGGAGATTTAAGTTTTTATTTTTCAACACATTGTATATTTTAACAGCTACTTATATTTCTCCTTTGGTGATTTGTTATCATGATTTTCTTGCTCTTTTTTCTACAACTAGCTAGGTGGCTTCTCTTGTATATTTCTTATATATATGGGGCGCCTTACGCTTTTAATGATATATCGATTAATTATTAAAAAAAAAAAAAAGAGTGAATCATGAGCCCAGCAGACAACTAGATAACTGTAAATGAGAACAGATTGCCGCTTTCTAGAAGTGAATCTAACCGGTAAAACATTTGCCCCTCCCCCTTTACTTTTATGAAATTTTGTTTACATTTCAAAGGAGAAGAAAGGAAGTATAGAATGAGGAAAAGGAAGAAACAAAAGAAATTAACCACATAAATTTGGCTAGATAACAATCCATTTCTACAATATACGTGTATGATAATAATACATTCAAGACTTCAACTAAAATACCTGAACAGACATTAATCCCTGCATCGCGGACAAACTGAAGGGTTTCTAGGCGCTCATCATAACTCCTTGTGGTGATGATATTTGGATAATATTCCCTTGAGGTATCAAGATTATGATTATAAGCTGTCAGGCCAGCCCTCTTGAGTTCAACAGCTTGCTGCTTCTCTAGCATGCCCAAGGTGCAGCACACCTCCATCCCCATATCCCTGGAACATGAGACACGCGTTTGTTAAATGAAAGTAAAGTTTGTAACACAAGTTAAATGAAATTACAAAATATTATAACAAATGTTAAGCCGAAGGATTGCAGATATCCGTAAATGCCATGAACTTATTCAACCACACACACTCACACACAAGAAAAAAAAATTGTTATGCACTTGAATATGTACCAAGTTGCCATAGACATGAATTTGAAAAATACAAAAGGACTGATGGTTGTTAAATTCATGTATATGCATTTGTTCAGAAACCATTAACAACAATCTCTAAAGATCTTTCTTCTCTTCTTTTCTTTTTTGCTTTAATGAGATATATATCCTACAACTCATGCATTTGCAATTGATATCATAATAAACAACCACTGCAAAAAATTAATTTTCCAAGCATTATTGTGAGTCGATCATGTATTATTGTGAGGTAAAGATGGGAGATAAAAATAAAAAAGGTTCGTTTAAAGACAACTGCATATTTATGGTTCTGGGCGATCTTGCATATTTAACAGTTCAGAAAGACCATAATTGAGACCAAAAGTTAAAACCTATTAAGCTATATTCTAAATATCACTCCAACAATCTTTCTTAACTACTATCTTCTAATCCCTTCTGCCAAGTATTTGGACTGTAGATGTTAATTATTTTCACATCCCATCTCCAGTCTCTCCCACTATATTGGAACATTATGTGTCTCAAACCACACATCATACCATATTATGACAAGGAAAAGTAATTATCAATGCATTATGCTATTCTTTTCCCCCTATTTGCCAAAGGCACAATATTACATGTCATACTAATCTCTTTCAGCTCCATTTCTTTCCATCTGGAGTCCACAAGTTTATATTTGCGATAGAAATCAACTTTTCCAGATCAATTTCTTTATTTGAGCCCCTTCATTCAGCCCCAAAAGGCATGGCAGAAATTTCATTGTTAACTGGTGTGGTGCCAATAAGGTTGCATTTTGGGAGCACCCCAAGTTCTAACCAATACATTCACTATCAAAGAGCATAGTACTGATCTTCTACTCACAATTCAAAAATAATCCTACAGGAGCAATCAGTCAAATTATCTCGCAGTGTCTTTTACTAATATCATAACAAGCTCTCTTGCACCTGTTCTAAATGCTCCTTTTATTTTATTTTTTTCCTCAATAGGTGAATATGATCCTGAAACCATTATAGAACCCACATCATAACACCCGGGAGATTGCAAGACTTCTGACAATGCAGCCTTTTCATATTAAAGACAACAAAATAAAGAAATGCAGTTCATTTGAAATGTTAATTTGGTTAGAAGAGTAAAATAAATCAAACTCATGGATCACTTATTACTATTTTACTTTAATTTATTAATGTACCAAATCATGAGTTAATGAGTTAAATACCATAATAGAAGGAATAAGGGACCAAGTTCTTTGGCATTCTAGGAAATTNTCTGGAGTCCACAAGTTTATATTTGCGATAGAAATCAACTTTTCCAGATCAATTTCTTTATTTGAGCCCCTTCATTCAGCCCCAAAAGGCATGGCAGAAATTTCATTGTTAACTGGTGTGGTGCCAATAAGGTTGCATTTTGGGAGCACCCCAAGTTCTAACCAATACATTCACTATCAAAGAGCATAGTACTGATCTTCTACTCACAATTCAAAAATAATCCTACAGGAGCAATCAGTCAAATTATCTCGCAGTGTCTTTTACTAATATCATAACAAGCTCTCTTGCACCTGTTCTAAATGCTCCTTTTATTTTATTTTTTTCCTCAATAGGTGAATATGATCCTGAAACCATTATAGAACCCACATCATAACACCCAGGAGATTGCAAGACTTCTGACAATGCAGCCTTTTCATATTAAAGACAACAAAATAAAGAAATGCAGTTCATTTGAAATGCTAATTTGGTTAGAAGAGTAAAATAAATCAAACTCATGGATCACTTATTACTATTTTACTTTAATTTATTAATGTACCAAATCATGAGTTAATGAGTTAAATATCCATAATAGAAGGAATAAGGGACCAAGTTCTTTGGCATTCTAGGAAATTAATTTTCTACTTTGAAGTACAAAATGCCTCCAATTCCTAAGTGCTTAGTATTTGCTATAAATGACATTATTATTACCTTATGTCTTTTATGTATTCTAAGATATTGTTGAAGTTGGTCTTTCTTCCAATTGTGTCCCTCCATGCAGCGCCCATGCAAAAACGTGTGCTACCAGCCTCTTTTGCCTGCCAAAGAGTGAGAATATATCCAATTGATGCTCCAAGAAAAGTAAAATGGATAATGGGTAACAAAAGGATTTTAGTGATATTTGAACAAAATTCTATCAAGTTCAAAGGGAGAATTTAATCAGAATTAGGAAGAAGATCATAAAGTGGCGGCATCTAGTTATACTGCCCAGAAGATAAGTAGATAACAAGTCAAAGCGTGGCTATTTTAATAACAAAAACCAATTATATCGAGACACAATTTGTGAGGCCCAATATACACTTGCCTGTTATGTAAATTACTACTCCACAATGTTTGAGTAATTAGTAAGTTATGAGAGTTCAATTGAACTATTAACTCATAATTTATAATACCAACTAAAAACAATAAATCTAGAACAAGGAAAAGAAGTGCCAAGAAGCTCTATTTATAAAAAGTCAAAATAAAACTACAGTACATAGACAGTAGTGAAAACTATAGAATTTTAGATGTGATTAATAGAAAAGGTATACCTATGGTATTTTTTTTCTTTTTTTAATAAGTAATTTAATTTCATTAAAAAGCGCAAAGGCGCAACCCAACCCAAGTATATAAGAAAAACACCTAACCAAAAAATCAAAAAAGATAAAAAATTTAAATTTAAAAACTCATGAAAGCTAGAAAAATGAAAGCAATCCAGGGCAACCACCCATTGGTAAAGGGTACTGAAGAATAAAGTTTTTAATTTCATCACCGTCCTCTTACGGTCTTCAAAATTTCAATCATTTTTTTCTCTACAGATATACCACATCATGCAGGGCAGTACCAATTTCCACACCGTTGCACTATGAGGACTATCAGACTGCCCTCTACAGGGGAAGAGTTCTCCCACTCATCTAGGGATGACCCACTGTAATCCAAAAAGACTGAAAATAGAATTTTGTGAAGCACTAGTACTCTCGCAGTGGAGTAATAAGATATGCATATGGGCAACTGACATGTTGCAAATATTTATCAGGTAAAACAATGTCTTCTAGTTTAACAATATGAATTCCATTCTAGCACACAGAAAGTAGTAAACTGTGATCTCTTAGTCTATTGGAGAAACTACACTTAAGTCAATGCAGAGCATCCAGAGATTTTTAAAAAAAGTTGACCTTTCTTGCTGCCTGCATAACAGCCTCCTTGGTCATAAGCTTTTGTGCCTTTAGTCCTGTATCATATCTAGAGGATTGAGGACAATATGAGCAATCCTCACTGCATCCACCCGTCTTGATAGAGAGAAGAGTACACTGCTGCACTTCCCTAAAGTTATGAGCATGTCTGTGAACTTGAGCCTGACAAATCAAAAAGAAAAACTATAACGTTAAACTTTATAAATTAAACAACAATAGTAATAGCAATACAATTTTTTGTTCAGCTACGACAAAAACTCAAGAAACAACTCGGAACTCTAAATGCAAATAAGGCTGCAGCATACACCAAAATCTAAAAAATTAAAGGCACGTATCTTAGCGTCTTTTTCCACTTGAACACTCTGAAAATTGCACATTATGTACAAACTACACAGCTAGAAAGTTTGTTTGGTCTCGCTCTTCCAAAAGAGTTAACACAGTTACAACTCGGATATTCCATTTCTCTCTCTTTTCACGTTTTCTCAGCAACCAAACAGAAAATAACACTCTTAAGAATTTTAATATTATTATTATACGCAACGAAATAAAACATTGCTCGGGTAAGGCATACTGTGCAGCCTGGAAAGCGCACAGAGCCTTTTTCTACTTGCATAATATACATTCACGGGTATCCAAAATGTACAAGATAGAAAAACCATACTCCTTATGTTTTTTTTCCTGTAATTTCTAGGGAACCAAACATAGCCCTTTCAAAATATAAACCACAACAAACAGAGGGAAAAAAAAAAATACTGACTCCATGGAAAAGGAGATCTAGAACGGGAGAGTCGTAGATGGATTTGATCTCGTCTCGCGCCCAGTCATTCCTGGGACCGTCTCTTATCGTTCGCTCAGCTTCAATTGCAGCAGCCGAAGAAGCAGAATGCAGCTGGCGGATTGAGCGTCTCAGCTGGGGACCAACGATTGAACGAACCGAAAACATGTTTGGTTCCCGAGAAAATGTGAAAGGCGTGGCCTCACTCGCTTTCCCGAGAAAACCGAGCAAAAGAGGAAAACGATTTTCCTGGAAAATGAAATAAGAATGGAGGCGGAGAGAGGAGGCTGAAAAACCGAGGCAAGTGGTAAGTCGGTAACTACTCGCCACCTAACCCCCCACCCCCCACCCCCCACCCAAGTGAGGGAGAGTCGAAGAGTGAGACACGGCTCAACTCACTAACCGTCACTTCTACGTGGACTCTTGGGCCCCCCACCCGCTGACGCAATCACTCACTCTTCAAAAGTTCAAATCTCAATCCCTCTCGTGTCAATCTCAATTCTCAGGTGGCGTTAAACACTATTTATTTTATTTTAAAACAAAAATCAACATCATTATTTTTATTTTTATTTTTATTTTAAAGAAATAGTATTTAAAATATATATATATAAAAAATATTTACAATCTAAACATTATCTATATTATACACAATATCTCATCGGATAATTACAAGACAATATTTATAAAATATCATCGTCTCAATCAATTTCAGATTTACAACAAATTTTAATAAATCGCATTTTTATCTCTATTTGCTATCAAGTCATTGAGTGCTTGGGGCCTTGGGCTATGGTCGGGACGTTATATTTTTAAACCTTAGGATGGTGGTTACGTCATTGAACTGACACCAATCAACTTAGCCACATTATCTTAAACACACCATATAAAAAATAAAAATAAGGGTTAAATACTTAATTAGTCCCTAGGGTTTGAAAACTTTATTTTTTTCTCCTTAGGGTTTGAAAAGTGACTAAATTGATCCTTGTGGTTTTGAAAAGTGACCAAGTTAGTCTATCTGTCAGTTGACCGTTAATTGACTTAACGGATTGACACGTGGACCAATTAGAAGTTGACACGTAGCCACTTAATTAAATGTTTTTTTTTAAAAAAAATATTTTTGTTCAAAAAAGGAAAAAAAAAATAGAGAGAGAAAAACCTGGGGTGGCTACGACCACCCTAGGTTTTTTTTTTTAAAAAAAATATTTTTTTAATTTTTTTAAAAAAATAAAAAATTTAATTAAGTAGCCACGTGTTAACTTCTAATTGGTCCACGCGTTAGTCCGTTAAGTCAACTAACGGTCAACTGACGGATGGACTAACTTGGTCACTTTTCAAAACCACAAGGATTAATTTGGTCACTTTTCAAACCCTAAGGAGAAAAAAATAAAGTTTTCAAACCCTATGGACTAATTAAGTATTTAACCCTAAAAATAAATAAATAACTAGAAGGAGTAATTTAATAATAATAATAATAATAATAATGTGTTTTAAATCTCTATAAAATGATTGAGAAAAACGTCAAAACCAAATGACTTATACAGAATTTTTTCCAATTCCAAAAGAAAAGACCCTGATATTATTTTATTTTATTAAAAAAAATGGAGGAATTAAAACAGCAATATATAAAGTATGGGAAAAGTACGGATCACTCCCTGAAATTTACAGCGATTTTCAATTCCGCAACGTATATTTCAATTTTCACAATTAACCCTTCCAAAGTTTCAAAATCTCTCAATTCAGGCATTCTGTCAATCAAACCGTCATTGATCGACGGAACAGTGGTCACGTGTGTCGCACGTGACCACTTTTGATTTTTTTTTCTCCAAGAGTACCCTTCAAACAGTGATTCCGGTGATACCCCGCGGGATTCCGGCGAAATCTAGCGAGCTTCTTTTTTTTTTTTTCCCCTCCCTCTCTCTCTCTCTCTCTCTTTTTTTTTCTTTTTTTTTTTCTGAATAGATTTGGGGGCCGATTCGCGGGCAACATGAAGCGGGAGTTGGCGGTGGGCGATTCATTGGCACAGATTGGGTCCAATAGTTTGGGCGACTCACCGGCGTGGTTTGGGTCTGGCGGTTTGGGCGATTCACCACTCTCGCCCTCATCACTCTCTCTCTCTCTCTCTCACTCACTCGCTCACATTCTCCCTCTCACACTCACACATATAGGGGTCTATCTCTCTCGCTCACTCACAGCCGCAGCAAAGGCTCCGAAATCCTGTCGGGAGAATCGTCGGAGTGCTTGTCGGACATCGATCCTGAACCAAATTAGATAAAAAAAAAAAAGAGAGAGAAAAAGGAAAAAAAAAAAAAAAAAGCTTGCAAGATTTCACCGAAATCCGGCAGGGTATCGCTAGAATCATTGTTGAGATTCACTGGAATCACTGTTTGAGAGGTATTTTTGGAGAAAAAAAATCAAAAGTTGTCACGTGCGTCGCATTATGCACGTGACCACTGTTATGTCGGTCAATGACAATTTGACTGATGGAGTGCTTAAATTGAGAGATTTTAAAACTTTAAAGAATCAATTACAAAAATTAAAATATGAGGTGACCGAATTAAAAATCGCTGTAAATTAAAAATCGCTATAGACTTCATCGGTGATCCATACTTTTCCCATAAAGTATTAACTTCCTCGAAATAGAAGAAAGAAACCGTACCGAGTTCATGGAAGTTTAGCGAGGGAAGGAAAATGAGTGGGAGCAAAGTAAACGCAGTGTTCTACGCCGAGTCCTACCATCCGATCCAAGCCGGAAGCATAGACGGCACCGACATTCTCCCCCACGACAACGCCGTTTACCGAGCCCAACTCTGCTCCTCTGCTGGCCTCTGTATTTCTCTCTCTCTCTTTCTTAAGTTCTCCCAAAATTGTCAGTTCCCTCCCCTCTAACTCTCATATTCCTATTTCCACCCCTCACTCGAAATCTCGTTCTGTAGATGAGCCCTTCGGAGATCCCAAGGTCATCGGAGACCCTTATTGCACCGTCTTTGTTGGCCGCCTCTCTCATTCAACCACCGAAGACACTCTCCGCAAGGTAATGGTCTAAAAGTTTTAGCTTTCCCTTTCTATTTGCCTGTTTGATTGCTGAGAAAACTAAGGAAAAAGAAAATTATGTACAGATTTTGAAGTTTTGTGACTTTGTAGTACTTTCACTCTTGCAAAATTGTAATACCTTTGATTTCACGTTTGTTTGGTTCCTGAGAAATTGTAGCAAAAGAAATGGAAGTATGACAGTGAGAAACAGTTTCAGGTTATATAGTTGTTTTTCAAACTCATGAAGGTTTTAATTGAATTTTCCCTATTTGGTTAATAGGAAGTGTAAGAAAGTTGCTAACGCTGGATTTACTTTTTGAAGAGAACATATAGGAGAGAAAAGAAAAGAGGAGGGAATGGGTCCCATTGTTTCACTATGCAGAGAAAGTAGAGGGAAGCAAACAGTAATCTTTATTCATGCTTCCCGATTTTCTCTTCAATCTCACCGATTTTGGAGAGAATTTTGGTGAGCCTAAATTATTTTCTTCCATTATTTATTTTATTTTCCTTCCTCATTTTAGGAACCAAGCAGTGGAAAAGAAGAGAAATGATCCTCTAGTGATGAACAAAAAGTAATGTTGATGAAGATGAGGAAAATAATAATAATAATCTTGGTTGGTTGTAAGGGTGGAATGTTAATGTTATAGATGGAATTAGGTGCAGATGGGGTCAGCCTCCAACCAATTCTCACCACATTTGGCTCTCTTAACCAATCTTCTCCTCTTACAAAGCCCATGCACTCTGTTCTTCCCACTCCTCATACACTCAGCCACTATCTTAGATTCAAAATCTGTAATTCAGATTCAGTTTATTTTCTTTTGCTGCTCTGTTTAAGCAGTCACTTGTCAAGTTGATTTTTATTTACTTCACTGGTATGTATCATTTTTCATTTGGTAGATATAAAATCTTTCCTTTTCTTTCTATTACAAACAAAGTTCCTTTTTTATTTTAACGAATTATCAACAGATTGGTCTTGGTCTTTTAGGCTATGAGCAAGTATGGGCGGGTGAGGAACTTGCGGTTGGTCAGGCACATTGGTAATGATCTTCATTTTATGTCAATCACTTGCCTAGATGTCTATTTATGTTTTATATTTTTATTTATCTCAACTTTCTTTGAGTTGTTTACCAACTTCTGAAGAATAGGACTCCCTTTCGTGCTTTGCAAGAGTTTGTTTCCCTGCTAGAACTATGTTGATCTCTCTAAATTCTAATGGATGAAATTTTGGTTATTTGGTTCATGTCTAATTATATAAAGCTCTAAATTTGATTTTTTTTTTTATTCTTTTTTCCCATGTCTTTGTCTACTGTATATGCCATATTACTGACTTTAGTTAAAACTTTATGAAATGTGAACTATTAATTACTTTATGAATGTGATCCATTGATTAGATAAGCACATTAATGTAATGGATTTAGATTCAAATT
This sequence comes from Carpinus fangiana, assembly GCA_006937295.1. Classification (NCBI taxonomy): domain Eukaryota; kingdom Viridiplantae; phylum Streptophyta; class Magnoliopsida; order Fagales; family Betulaceae; genus Carpinus; species Carpinus fangiana. The sequence goes on from CM017326.1 coordinate 29,520,926, forward strand.
TGTGTATTCTTATACCGTTATCCAAAATTGTATAAAAATTACAGTGCTCATGTTAATATATTTTTCCACATCATTTAAAACAAATAAATAAATAAATTAGTAAATTCATTTTAACCATGCTTTATTTACAAAATAATTCATCTTTTGGTCCATGCTTGTTGACTAAAATTAGTAAGCCTTATTATGTTTCTTTTTATTGTTAAGTTTCAAGTTAATATTAATACCATAAACATCTTTCAACATCAATATAACAGGTCAGATATACAAGATGGGAAGGGATAATGAGCATTTTGTTTTTCTAATGGGCTTCCTTCAATTTCATGTGAATTGTTTTTAATTGTTTTCTTCCCTTTTTTATTCAAATAATTTAGTGTGAATTGTTTTTCTATAGAACATTTTTTACACATGAGGATCAACCTTTCTAACTCATGTGGTGCTTTTCTTTCAGTAACTGGTGCCTCACGTGGTTATGCTTTTGTTGAATATGAAACTGAGAGAGAGATGCGACGTGCATACAAGGTGCTGTAACACATTAGTAGCTTAAAATATGATATGTTGTTACCTATTACTTGTTCTCTCCCACAAAAGATGTATGTTTTCCTTTTTGGATTGTGCCAAAATACATTAAAGTTATAAAAAATAAAGTCATTTATCTATGTAGCTTCCCATTTCACCCTTAAATTGAAGCCTACCTTTCTTCAAATTTGAACTCACCTTTTCTGGCCCATCTAAAGGTATGTTAAGAAGAGTCTTCGTCACTAAAATTATAAACTTTCATCTATTGGAAAATAGAAAGAGTGATTTTTATAACATCACAAGTGGGGCTTTATCATTTTCTGTGACTAGTACTATGACATCATAGATTTAATGTTAATTCTTGCTTCTGCTCTACGAATTTTTCTTGTAGCATACTTCCTATTTTTGTCCTGCTTCCTCCCATGTCTAATCAAATTAAGTTGGGTTTGATTGCCAGGGACAGAAAATATGGTTGCGTATCTTTTGATGTGGGATGATTGAGTGGGTTCCTTTTATTGTGGTAGACTTTATTGTGTGTATTTATTGAAAGATTAGTGCTCATTTTAGCCTTCCATGAGCTTGAGTGATTTGAAGAGCTCCAATCATATATTGTGATTTAGAAGCCCTATAATAAGTTTATTTATGTTTGTGGCCTTGGAGATGAAGAATGAATAACTAATTTTTTGGTTGCGTTGAAGTCTAAACAAGTCTTATAGTGTGACAAGAATCATTTACCATGTTAGGTTGGTGGTAGTTATAGTGTCATGAAGAATTTTGGAATATGTTTGCTCCATTTTGTCTCATTTTTATGTTGATAACTAATGCTTACTACAAGATAGAAATCTAGCTAAATGCCTTGATTGAAGCAGCCTGTCACAACTACTTTAAAGAAAATAAAATCATATATAAATGTACAGAGAGACGCATGAATTAAACACGAATCTAAGGCTTTGCAGGTTCACATCATATACTCATGAGCGACTGTCCTGACTTGATGATCTGTTTGTAAACTCTTCCTAGGGTACTTTTTTGAGTGACTGTCCTGACAACTAAGTAGAGCATTAAGACATTTACTAATTGAACACATTCACAATAAACTAAAAATAGATGCACCAAAAGGCCAACTGTTGAGAACAAGCAGCATACTCATTGAAGTGATAGTTTGTTTTTAGTCAACCCGAACACAATTGTACAGCAAGGAATTCATGGGCCATTTCATGTTCATTGCATATTTTGTTTTCTCAAGTCTTAAGATACATAAAGCATGTTATCTCTCTCTCTCTCTTATGTATGTATGTGTATTGTGATGTATATCTATTTCTGTGAGCACCTGATTGGACACGCTGATCATGGCTTTTAATTGGTTATATGCCAATGGATGTGTCAAGTATTATACAATGACATCATAGCTGCATGGCCGCACTCTGCTTGTGATGGTTATTCTGGTGGGAGAAGCAGGGCTGATCTTTGTTTTGTGACTCTGCGTTGCAGGATGCTCACCATTCTATGATTGATGATTGTGAAATTATGGTTGATTACAATAGACAACAGTTGATGCCAGGATGGATTCCACGAAGGTTAGGTTAGTTAAAGATTCTCAGTTCTGAAGTTCTTTCAATTCCATAGATCAATTCTGTATTTTATCATTTTCTTCCGAACAGGAGGAGGTCTTGGTGGTAAGAAGGAATCTGGACAACTTCGTTTTGGAGGACGGGAAAAACCATTTCGAGCTCCTCTGTATGCACCATTTCCATATTTTTATGTAGATTAATTATTTTATTGATCTTTTGGATGTCATCATATTGGCCTCTACTTTCCAAGATACAAGTTTTGCCACCCTCAATAAGTTAGTTTGTTTTAAAATTTTTTTAGGAACTCTATTAGTTGTATAAAAGTTTGATGGGAAAGAAATTGCATATCAAAGGTCCAGTAGGGAGGAAGAATAAGTATATACATCAAATATTTTTTTTATTTTTAAAAAAGTTACGCACCGGTGGGTCTTGAGCTGACAAGCTTACCCTGTGTCGTGCTCTTATAAGAGCAGGTGCTTGGCAAGCATATAGATCAAAGTTTAAGTAAAAAGATTAATTGGCCAGAAATCTAGGAAAAATGATAGTTGGAGAAGTGAACTACCGAACTTTGAAGGATGCTGTAGAGGGTGGAGTCATTGTCCTTTCACTACTGTAAAAGAGTAATTGGTCTCAGAAATCTAGGAATAAGGACAGTTGAGAAGTGAACTTTGAAGCATGCTGTGGAGGATGGAGTCATTGTCCTTTCACTATCTCCTTTTCCTGTATTTATTTGTTTTGCCCCAGTTGGTACATTGGACTAGATTATGCAAACTGGAAACCAGTGCCGTATACATTCTCATTTTTTGAGATTCAGAACAGCATACACAGTACACAAGTATTGATAATAAAATGCTACTTGGTAACAATAAATACATGGCCACAATGCTTTACCATACAAGTAATAGTGGATTAATTATTTTTTGAAAAGCAATCTGCTTGTACCTTTTCTGTCCAATGCAAAGATGAAGTTCATCCACTGCATGACTGTTTTACCTAGCTTTTTTGGGAAAAGTAACTGCTTACACCTTTTTTGTCTAATGTAAAGATGAAGTTGATCCACTGCATGGCTGTTTACTTAGCTTTCTTCTGTATTATTAATTTAATGTGGAAAGTTACTTTCAGAGGCGGCAAATTTTGAGCAAATTCCACAAACCTGTGTTGGCTAAGGATCTCTAGTTTAGCTCTTGGACCTGATTGACCTAAATCTTTACTGGTTATTATAATGCTGCAACCTGGGAATGTTACATCCAATGCTGTTTTAGCATGAGTTACCTATGGGTGAACTTGGGTTTTGGTTTTTTGATTAGTTTGTTTTTTCAGACAATAGTATTGGGCTTGAGTAGAAAAACACTGACTAGACCAATGTTGGATCAAATTTAGGTGGTTGCATTGACAATCTAATGTAATACAGACCCACACATACATTACCTGTGATACATGATGTAGTATAATTGTTGTTTCTGTTAGTGTACTGGTTAGAAGTCATAAACTAGAGACCAGGTGAGTGAAGTTACCTTTTCACACCATGACCCACTACAATTCTGTCAGGGTAGGTTCCTGACCTCATTCCAGTTTTGTTAACATCTTGCTGATATAATTTCAACTGAACCAACCCAATCCATCATGTTAACCAGCCTATTTATATGATGAGTAGAAGCTTATGTCATCTTTTTACGCTTCTCATTGCTGAGAGTTGGTAAAAGGTGCTTTTGGCATTAAAACCTTGCTTTTGGGTTGCCAGTCTTTTGTTTTGTTTTTGCTTCTTTTTTTTTTTACCAAGCTGTTTGAGGTTTGGAGCATTATGTACCAACATTTCTTTGGTATAGCCACAGGCATTTGCAAAAATTCAACTTTTTTTCCCCCTTTTGGAAAACCTGAATGAAACCAAAGATCTCACTTTGAAAATGCTAACCTTTTGTGGCTATATAATGGCAAATTGCACCGTTCTTCTCATATATGGTATATTACATAACCAGGCGACCAATCCCGTTTGATGATTTGAAGAGGCTGGGAATTCCACCTCCACCAGAAGGAAGATACATGTCACGCTTTCAGGTAGTGTTTCTCTTACCTTATTAGCTTTCTACTGCTCCTTCACAAAGAGTCATACTGACCTGCATATGCTGCCAGCCTACAATCCTACATTATAGTTTAAGGGAAAAATAGAGGAGAAATGAAAAATGATGGTATATATACTCTACAATTGGGATCCATTACATATTACTACGAATAATTCTAGTTTTTAAGGTCTCGGCAGTTGTACCTCTTACTTTGGGATTAAAAAAAAAAACTTTTAAAGTACCAGTCATTTTCAAAAAAGTCCTACAAACTGATAAGTGCCACTTAGATACATCAAACTACTATTTTGTAGCAAATAAGCTACTCCGTTAAAGTTGGAAGTTAGTTTGGATAATCAATGTCATTGATGTTACCGGTGTTAATACTTATTAGAGTCTCAAACTGTTTCTGCCTCTGGTATCAGTTGACTTTTGGATCCTGCATATTCCATCTAGAAAGTCTCTTCAAAGTTCAAACCATGTAGCTTTGGATGATTATCAAACCTGAATTCATGAGACCTACATAAGTAATTCTTTTTTGATAACTAATATTTGGTTGTAGGACCCATCTCCCCCAAGAAAAGAAAGGAGTTCAGTGGACAGGGAAGAGAGCTCTCACAAGAGCTCTAGGGTCGGGCGAGAACGCACTCACAAACGGAGTTCTGTGGACAGCAAAGAGCGATATCACAGCAGGAGCTCTATGGACCCGGAGGAGCTCTCTCAGAGATGGAGCTCTGTGGAGAGGGAAGAATATCATGGCAAGAGGACCTCCGTGGAACGAGTTGATAATTCTGCCAATATGAGGTCTACTGGGAGGGAAGAACGCCATCACAAGAGGAGCTCTTTAGACAGGACTCGCAAGAGGAGCTCCAAGGATGAAGACGAACGCTCTCACAAGCGTCATAAACATTCTAGCCATTCCCGTCAACATGAGAGGAGGTCCACTAGTCATGAACTTTCTTCTGATCACTGATTTGTGGAAAGCTTCGTTAATGCGAGAGAGATAGAGAGAGAGAGAGTTGCAGAATCCATATGCAAAAGGGCGTGCTTTATTGTGCACGCTTCGTTTTGTCCTTTAAATGTAAATCTTAAGGCATTCTATTCTAGAAGATGTAAATCCTGTTTCGTTTAAAGAAACCGTAGATTAGAGAGCATTTTATAATGGTGGACAGATACAAACTCATCCATGTCTCATAGCTATTAAAAAAATATGTACTTGTCACATATTATTAGAAAAACATGTATTTTTCACATATTGATAGACACATCACTTTATTATATAAGTTTGTATGAATTTGCTACAAACCAGTTTGTAACGCTGGTTACTGCAAACCATAGTCATCTCTTGGGCTACTTATCCCATTGATTTCAACAATCAGAATGTCATTCAATTATCAACAACAATGTTATAAGATAAAAATAACTGTAATTTTCTTTCTTTGTTTGTAAAGAAGAATTCTTCGTCTTTTTTATTTTTTTTTAAAAAGAATGAGAAGAGAGAAAATGTGGAGAAGAATATGATAACTTGGAAAAAGTGTTGGAGCTATTGCAGCATTATGTGGGTCGTTAAAGACACTGAACCATACAACCCTGCGATATTTCCTTGATGATACCACTCTGTTCAGTAATCAACTAAATACAGAATTTGGCATTAATAATTTAATACAGCCGGATTTGCCTTGCTTTGTGAAGAAAAAACCTAATTATCTAAATGCAAGATGGAAGAGGGATTGAAGCACATGTACAACATCCTACAGAGTTGACCAGCAAAGCATGCGCATCTTTAGTGAAGCTGAAGAGTCCTAAAAACTTCCATACAAGTCCAACTCAAGGTTAATTTGAAAACACAACACAGGCCCACTCCAGCTTCCTTCCTGTTGTCAACCAGTAGTTTGACACCTGAATTAAGCAGACATGATTGGTTGAAGTAGCAGATGATTTGTTACAATAAGAAATTAAGATAGGAAAATATATGGTAATTCAGAAACTATGTTACCAAATGTGTGCGCATTGAAAACATATCACAAGAATGACGAGTTAATATAACATAGTTGGATCCAAGGCTTTAGGTTCTAAAGCCTTGGGATGATTAGTGTCTTAATATGTTATTTCATGGTTAATCTTCATATTAGAACCAATAGCAATGGATGATAATGGTGCCTTTCGCAATTAGAGTGGAGATAGTGGGCATGCATGAATAGTGAATCCCTTAACCTTTCATAGTTGGAGCAGGGTCGAAGATGCATGACATGCATAAAGCCACATAGCCCACACAAATGATCCTATAAATGGCCCATAAAATTGATAAAGCTTCTGTTCGAGAGGGAGTGTATAACAATGTAATGACAGACTCACACATAAAGAGAATATTGTTGAGTATACATGTGAGTATCGAAAGGTTAAGTCCCACATTGAAAATTTGTCAAAAGAGTGATTGGTTAAAATAGCATAGTTAGGTCCAAACTCATAGATTTACATTCTTGGGTTGAGTAGCATCCCAATATATTATTATGGCATCACTAGAAGACTCTCCAAGGTGGTAATTTCCCTAACAATTACCATAACATGTTTACTCACATATTGTTGCTTTTGTTAATGAAATTCAAGTGAAAAGTAAACGCTATTAAAATAATAATCATAATATTATTCATTAAATCTTGCATGGTTATAAAGCACAAATAATTTTGGAATGTTTGGTTGAGTGGCAATTCTGTGACACACTCTACTCAGACAACTAGTAACCTTGCCTTTATGTCCTAATGGCATCCTTGCCATTAAAACCAACTTATCTTGGATATGTAAATTTTTGGATTTCTAATTGATGTATGAGAGAATGGTGAGAAGGAGATTTGATTTATGATATAGGCATTATATAAGGCCCAACATGGAGAGAATGAAGTGACATATTAGCTAGAGGAGCAGTCGGGGCATACACCAATAGGTCAGTATTTTCAGGCCAATTTAGTAAAGGGCAAAAGCTTTGTACCACCTAGACAAAAGGGATCACACAATTATCAGTGTATAAATGCTTATACAATAGAGACTTTTCAAAGGTTTTAATCCTCAACTCTCACAAACCAAATCCAAAGAATGGTATGTGATCAATGCAAGACTAAAACATATTTCAAAACATGTTTTCATTATGAATTCAGCATTGTAAAGCAATGAGTGTTTTCTAAGAAACACTGGGTGCCAGCTTATGGCCCCTAGCATAGTTACCTGCCCTGTTGAACATTGCCTTAACCTAGAAAGATGCCCTCAGTCAGTGTCATTTGGTGATGTCATTCGCTTTTCTAATCCTACTTTGCCTTATAAACATTATACAAAAAGTATTAGATTTCTAACCTAAGTCACACCATTAGCTACATTCTTCAACCATTTCTACACTTCTTACATTCTTCTTCTAAGAAACTTTCTTTTTTCATGTTCTTCACGTTTTAGAACCCACAGCTACCTCAGCTACCTTCTTTCACAACAACAAAAAAAAAGGGTGAAATCTTACACTTTCCAGTTATAAGTCACTCAATTTGACAAAACAAACATCTCACCTCTGGTTTTTGCATCTTTTAAACAATCACTTGTGCACTGTAGATCAACAGACATGGGGCTCACCTAGAACTTTCTTCATTAACCACAACTTTACTTCTATTTTCCCTTTTTGCAGCTCTCCTTTTGGTTTGTATTTGGCATACATATTCTGTGACTACGACATGGAACTTGGGAGCAAGCTTACTTGATGAGGAAACATTCAGACCTGCCTTCTTCAAGGCCCTTGTAACATGCTTCTGAGCCTTTTGGAAGTGGACACTACAGAGACAAGGAACAGTTGATCTCAGTATGGGCTTCCCGCATGTTACAGGTCCTGCCTGAACACTTAGTAATAATAATAACAAAAAAAACAATTAACAAGTCAGTTGAGAATTCAATCTCTGCTATTCATAATCAAAAATTGAAAATGACTAAGTTAAAGTACCCATAGTAGACTTGGTAATAACAATAAATAAATAAATAAAAGTGTTGATTACAGCCTTTCAACAACTAATAAGGTCATTTTCTACAATTCCTAATTTATTTTAAAAAAAACTTAGGGCCCACTGGGATCTCTTTAACCATATGGTTTGAATGGAAAGTTGTGAGCAACTCCAGTACACTAGGTAAAATTTCCATATTAGCAAAATTTAGCTACTATTACCCCCTTTTTCACCTCCAGCAGATTAGCTGGAGGCTAGCTAAAATACTGGCAATCTCTTGCTATTTACTGTAGCACATTAGATTTTTTAAAAAATATTTTCTCTCCCTCTCTTCTTTCTCCTTTCTCCAAGAGAGAATATAATTAAAAAAAAAGGAATGAGAAATAATATTTAAAAGAAAGTAGAGAAGATAAGAGAGAATCTATTGGAGTTTGTATTGAAAAAATGAGTAGGTAAAATAGAGAAAAGTACTTTTTGATGAAGTATTTTACATTTTATTGCTGAAGATGCTCTAATAAAGAGAGTACTAAACAATGTGCTCGTTGATCTCCGATCAGTTGGTAGAAATTGTGTCGTCAATCAATAAGGAGTCAATGGAGTTCCTTCTTTTGTCAGAGTTAGCCATTATGTAAAAAAACTTCGTGCACTTGTCACTCTCCTTGAGCCACAAGATCCTAGATTTTTGCCTCCAATTCACTTCCTCCAATAGATTTTTTTTTTCTAAATTGCTAAAATTTTTTGCCTTCTTCATACTCTCCTCAATACCTAATGCCCTTCCTTCTCCAGTGATACCAATAACACGTAGCTCCTCCAAGAGGATATTCTTCTTCCTTTCTACATTGCCAAACACCACCTCATTCCATCTCTTTAAGTCAACTTTCAAATAAGGGTGTACAAGCAATTGCCATTAGCGGTTATTGCCTAAAACCGCTAACCACACCACTTAAGCAGTTATCAGATTTTCGTAACCGTAACCATACCACCTTAGGCGGCTAGCGGTTATTCAAAACACAAACCACATCGCATAGCTCCCTTTCACGTATGGGCTTTGGGGCTAATTGTGGTGTTTTGGCCATCCTGGGGCCTCTTTTTGGACCTAATTTAGACGGTTTTGGGCCTTTTTTTTTTTTTTTTTTTTAAGCTTTGCGGTTAATGGTTTTTGTCAACCACCTACTAAAGCGGTTAATGGATATTAGAGGTTAATAACCGCTAAAAGTCTTGAGCTTGCTAGCTAAAAAGCTAGGAGAGCCTTGGAAAAGATAAGTCCCACCACTGTTTAAACCTATCCACAAAACCCTCAAACTTAACATATTTTCAAATTTAAAGGACCTACCACCCCTATGAAAGTCACCACAGTCAAGGAGGATTGGAAAATGATCCGAGAAAAGTCTAGGAAGCCTTCCCTGTGACACGCCAGGAAACAGGGCTTCCCACGTCACAGAGACTAGGAATCTATCAATTCTGGGCCAAGAGGAAGTTTCTCAATTATTTGACCAGGTAAAAGTTCTGCCCATAAGAGGGAGGTCCATCAGGCCTTGATCAAAAATAAAATCAGAAAACTCCACCATAGCTTGGCATAAACGTGCTTCGCCCGATTGCTCACTAGGGAAAACATTGAAATCACCCCCAAAGCACCAAGGCAAATTCCACCAGCTGAGTAAACCAACTAACTCATTACTCATCACATTGATGTCATTAAAGCAACTAAATATTGGTCAATACAATTTAAATGCAAGAACAGGTGCTGGATTTGGATCCCCCTTCTTCTGGGCTTACAAGGGAAGAAATCAATCACCAACGGCTAGCTAGCTCATCTAAAGAAGGAAAACCAAAATTTGACCAATTAATTTGCATTATCTTTCCATTTTGTAAACCCACAACAACTCTTATAAATAATGTGTGCAGCAAATTAACCAATACCTGACTTTTATATTGATAACATAATTACAAGCCTTGTAGAGCTTCTGCTTGGAATCCGAGAGGATATGAAGGTGACAGAAGCTCGTCAAAGGCATGGCCTTTAGCTTACACCCCACAAACACGCACCGCTGGTTGCATGTCACATCCATATTCACATTGTTGCTGTTGTTGTTCTCACCAGTGCCTTCAAGATCACCGGCTTCAATATCTCTCTGGGAAGCGTGGTGTTGGAGCTCTTGCTTGACGGGGCTGACACCGTACTTCCAGTAGTACTCCCTGTACTGGATCTTGAGCTCCTCCATGAAGGCCCAGTAGTGGTCCCTGTAGCATTTGGCGAGCTGCTTGAGGAGGCGGGACCGGCGGCGGAGGAGCTCCTGGCGCGTGAGGTGGGAGGAGCGTGAGAGGGCCAGGTCTTCTTGGGAGGGTCTGATAGGCGAGCAGGTGGTGGTTCTACCGGTAGTGGGCTTTGGGTCTTGGGTGTCAGTGTGAAAGGTGGGGTTGAGAGTGAATGGAGTTTTCGGAGGTTTGGAAAAGGTGGGATTTTGGTGCTTGGAAGCTGAAGCCATGGCGTGTAGAGAGAGAGAGAGAGAGGGGGAGAGACAGTTCAATGAGACAAAAAGAAAAGAGTCGGGAATATACTAGGAATTAACGATACACCTTTCTTTCCCATTAATACTGTAACATTAACAGTTGATTTCGGGGTCTAATCTGTGGTTAGCACAAATAATTTGTGATTAGCAAAGGTTTTTTTTTTTTTTTTTCTTGATTGACATGTCCATATAAGGGTCGAAGAAATTCGAAAGTGATCTCCGCTTAATGAGACATAATTCTCAACCAATTAACAAATGATTATTGTTCACGTAATATTTAATAATTTCTGCCAGCCGTATGCATAGAATCTTAAGTTTTTCTTTTTTTCTTTTTTAGTTTAACTTTTAAAAATACACCATTTTGAAAATGCAGATTTCAAAAATCTGCGTTTTTAAACTATAATTTTTTTAAAATGTCCTTTCAAACAATACAAAAAGTCTGTATTTGAAATGGCCAAACGGACTCTAAATCGAATTCAAATATCAATCAATACATAACGTGAGAAACATATCTTGAGACGATTTCAATAGGTGTACGCATTAAAAAACTTTTGGCTCATCCTTCTTCCGCTTTCAAAATATTAGAAGCAGAGTTAGGCTAAAATGTTGAAAATAAATCGAGAGTCACATTGCAAATCTTTTTGTCAAACAAAAAGAGATCAAACTTACATGCTATTATTTTAATAACATAATGTAAGCCGAATTCGACAAAAAGTGATACACTATTTGTAACGCACTGCCAAATAGTAATTACAAGATTCGCATATTCCACACAGCACTACTGCTACCATCCTAATAAATGCAACTAAAATTTGCTCATCTCTTTTCTTTTTCTTGAAACCACAAACTCATAATTTACAAAATTAAGATACCAGAGCTCAACATAAACATAACCTCATTTAGATAGAAATATCAATCATGTCCAATACAATACATTATTCATTTTTATTTTTTTGACATGTCCGCACAAGACGGGGAGAATGATTGAAACTAGTGACCTCCGCTTTATTAGGCGTGGTTCCAGCCGATTGAACTATCTCTTGAAGACCAATACATTATACATTGGGCGGCAACCAGAGCCTTTTCTAGCCGCATTTTCCATCTCCCCCCTCTCTTCAGTTCCTGTTGCCAGTAGGAAGGAACTACCTCTCTTGTTTCTGTTAGTATAGTTTAGTTTGTTTCTTAGTTTATTCCTTTGTCTTTATTGTAACCCCCCCAAAAAAAACAAACATAATTCTTAACATGCAAAAAGGGAGCCCTAATGGCAAAGGCCCAAACTCTTTTTTTTTTTTTTTTGGGTTAGTACTTGTAGGTGAAGCAATAATATGTGCTTGCTTAATTAAGACACTTCTAAATGGTTCATGGTTTTCCAATTTTTTTTAAAAATATAGAGACAAAATTTCCAATGAGATCTGAGAGAAAGGTGTAAGAAGCAGATAAATTTGTTCACAAAAAATTATGAAAATTTGATAATCAAAACAGAGAAGAAAAATAGGAGGGGGCAAATACCGCAAAGCTTTCTCCAATTTTATCCCAGAAAAGCCATCATGTGATGCATAAACAAAAAAGGAACACCCAATACAAACAACACCTACGGCAGAATCTATATGTACAAATATTTCCCTGAACTATATAATTTAGGCCTCAATCACATTTTGATGAGGAAAAACTAGTATCCAAAGAAGAGAAGAATCATGTTCTTACTCTATTGACTATTGAACCTTTACTTTCTTCAATCCGTACATAAGGGATTCTATAGATTTCTGTATTCTGGTGCCATCTGTCTGGATCACTAATTGAGATGCCCGGTGTAAACTTTGAATACCACGTCCCAAACTGGCAATTGAAGGAGCTGCAGGAAGAGATTCAGCAGCACATTCAATTCCATCTCCACACACAAGCAAGCCTGAGCAAGCTGCAACACTACACCCAAATGTTGCCCATGGTAAGAAACCAATTGGCCGCACCCGTCGTTTCCTCATTATTTCATAGAATGCTGCTCTCATGGCTGAGAAGCTGGTCTTCTCAGCGGAGGCTATAACACCGTGGGCTACTGCCCGGATCTTCTCAGCAGAAGCAGTTGCCTTCAAGATAGACGTTGTTTTGGCTCCATGACTTGCAATACCTGGAGCTATAACTTTTGATGAGGCAAGAGTCTTGCCAAGGGCTAGTTCCATTACCTTCTGAGTTTGGGTCAGAATGAGTTTAAGCGAAGCAGGAATTTTGAATGTTACAACTTTCATGACAGTTGATGCAGGAACAACTTTAGAGAGATACGAAGCTCCAAAAACTGCTGTTGCCCCCGCCCCAACTGCCACCACAGGTTTACCAGTCAATAATCTTTTCCTGTCAGTATGATTTGAAAGTTCTGCATCACCTTCACAATTCATAACAAGCTGTTCAACCAAACCCTTGATCTCTGGAGGAACAGGAGTGTTCCAGTGTTTCCTAAGACCTGCTAAGCCACTAGCATCCACTACTGCCACTATAGTCTTGAACTTCTTAGTCTGGCTTTGAAGGGCTTGTGCAAGAAGCACATGTGACTTGTCCTCATCTGGAAGCTCCGAAAACTCGACCCTAGCTGACTTGGGATTCCCTATTTTGTTGATGTGTAGCCGACCAGCATTGTTTAAAGCGATTCTCAGCCCCTCAACTGCAATTCGAAAGGTGTAGATCTCGGATATGATGCGGGTTTCCACAATTTCACCTCTGCTAACATCAAGAAGCATCTTCTGTGCATGAGCTAGAGCACTCCTGAGTGATGGGAGGTCAAAAAATATATTATGTAGATCCTCAAGTAACGGATAAATGGACTGAGCAAATGGTGGTGCCTCATAACTGCATCTAGTTTGAATTTCCTTTGACCCTACCTCCATTACAGAACTGGAGTGACTATACCTTGATATTGATAGATCCATATATGTTGATAACGACTTCACCATCTGTGTCTGAACATCACTGGTAAGGCAAAATCTCTTTGAAGCCAGAAGAACAACAGAACCCGCTTTATGAGGAACCAAACTACTAACTAGACCTTGAAACTTGTTCCCTGCATCAAGTTTACCCGAGGTATCTTCCCCATCAGAACATTTCAAAAAGGGTGATTCGAGCAACAAGAATGACGATCCAGACTCCTCAGCCGCCCTCTTGGCAGCCAGAAAATGTCCATGAAAACCAATCCCAAATATCTCTTGCAAAACCAAGTTGCCAGCAACATTCTCATACTTCTCCTTATTAATCTTATCAATAAAACACCGCTTAAGCACTCCAAACGACGAAGTGGGAACTAGATCATGAATACCAATTCTCAATTCATGCTCTTCCGATTGAATTTCAGTCAGTGGCAAACGACCCACCTGAGCCACAACGGCATCAGGTCTAACCTCCCTAATAAGATACTCAGCATCTAAAGCTGATCGCTCGGATAAATTCTGAGCAGCGAGGATGTAAATCACGGACTGAGTTTCGGGCTCACGAACCGCGTAAACAAATTGTTTTGTGTGTTTGGGTAGTGAAAGTTTGCGGACCAATTCATCTGACACACTCAGGTCATCATATTTCAGCATCGAAAAAGGCCATCGGTTCTGGAGGTTCCAGAAAAACGAAAGTGCCATTACAAGAACATTAACGACCCCCCCTTTTGGTTACTCAGAAAACCAAGGAAAATCTCAATAATAGCTTCTCTGAATTCAATACTTTATCTCGCTCAAAAACAATAAAATTGAAGAAAATGAAAGCCTCCCCTCCAAAGAGTATTTTAAGACACAAAATCGAGTGGATATTTCTGCCCTTTTCCCAGATAAACGAAAGAAAGAAAGAAAAAAACCATAAAACTCTAAACCCAAAGCTGTTTTTTTTTTTCTATTCGCACCTTTTCTCAGCAACCAAAAAGCGCATAACTACAAAGTACAAACCCTAAACTTTCCCAACTGATTACTAGAACCCAGAAGAAGGAATCAAAAATAGGGCACATCTTAATGCAAACAATGCCATCAAGAAGGCCCTAATAGACCTCTGCAGAGAGGTCTAACCGAAGAACCTTCTCTTCATCGAAAAAAAAGAAGAAAAAAAATATCTAAGCAGTATACTCCCCGAGAAAGTGAGAGAAAATTAAGAGGGAAAATTCGAGCTGAAGCTGGAAAACAATCTCAAAATGAATAAGAATAGATTTGGGCGTGGCGTCGAGGTACCTGGTATCCTGTCTAGAATGATCCACTGCTCTTTGGACGTCGAAAGTGTCTCGAGGAGACTCGGGAGATTTGGAACCATGGTTAGTATGTTTCGCGGTTTTCGCCAAACAAAAAATATTCTCGGGCCCACGTCGATGAGTCCGCGTCGTCGTAGCAGTCAATAACTACAGTAATATTCTGGATTAAGGAGTGGCAGATTAGAAAATATGTGTTTTTCTTATTTTAATCGGTTATATTTATTTAAATGTCCTCAAAGAGATTTCAGTGAATCACGTCTTATAAAGTAGAGGTTACTAATTCAAATCTCTCATCCCCTTCCTTGTGTGGACATATAAAAAAAAAAAAAGTTAAATAAATAAGGGATAGGTGATGCCAATTTCTTTTTTGTTTTTAAATAATCACTGCAACACAGTAACATTACGAGAGAGAGAGAGAGAGAACTCGCCGAGTGCTAGCCGGGTCTTACTTCTATGCATAAGTTGCATAATGCACAATAATTTAGTTCAGGGGTTGTACCTAGTGCAACGACCTATTCATAGGCTAAGAGGTAGAGTCGAACTTTGATTAGGTCTCCTACTTCAATTTGACCTAATAGTGCTGAGAGTTGTACGTGGCCCATTATTTTATGGTGGGCTGGTATTAGTCTAAAGGCCCATGATGTATATAGTGGGCCAATATAATGGGATTATTCCCAACAAATAATATTTTGTTTAACTCCATTAAATATCCCATGTTTAATGGAGTTTAACTCCATTATGATCACTCATGTGATCATAATTTGTAATAGAGAGTCTCCAAGAGGTTGCTCAATCGGTTAAAATCACGCTTAATGAATTGGTGGTCACTAATTCGAATCTCTCCTCCCCCTCTTGTGCGGACATGTAAAAAAAAAAAAAAATTGTAATAGAAATAATAATTTACAACAAGAAGATAAATTGTATCAAGTCAATTAGTGATGTACTGTAGTTATGTTTGTTTTTATTAATAATTGCTTAAATCTCAAATATGCTATTGATGTCTTATGTACTACCTGTACTTATCATGTACTGCCTATAATTTTTGGAGCATTTACTAGCCAAAATAGTCAAATTGTTATTTTGGCTGGTTTTGTAACAACAAAAATACAATAATAATATATAAAATAAAAAACTTAACATATAGCGACCTATTTTAACTAAGGATTTGACTGGATGTTACAATGCTCGGTAAATGTTTATTAATTAATTTATGCATTGTCGGCTGAGCACTTTAGCTCAATAATGGATAAGTTAAATTAATAAAAAAAAACATCGTGATTCTCCCTCCTCTTCCTCTTTGAGAAAGGTGAAAATAGATAAGTAAATAATATTTTAAATTGTAATATTGAAAATATATATCTAAAATGCAAAGTTGAACACAGGTACTTTAAAAATGAAGGTAGCTATAATAATAATAATAATAATAATAAATTGTTATTTAACTAAATTATAGCTAAATATCTGTTCAGCTAGATATTAATGCTCTTAATGATCGATTTTGCATGTTACTGGAGTGATCGTAATTCGCAATAGAAAAACAAGAATAAACGAAAAAAGGAAAATTATGAAGGAAAAAAGAAAGAAAGAAGACATTCTTCATTTGTTGAAGTGTTTTGTATTATTATTATTTTTTAATGTTATGATGTAACGTGAAGGTACAAATATTTTTCAGTGTTTTGTATTTTAAGTTATTTGTTGATATTTTGTTTTAAAAAAAATAATTTGTTGATGCTTATGTTTTGAAATAAGAAAAGAAAATTTAAGAGAGATATNCTTAAGAGAAGGTGAGTGTTTGTTAAATAAGGGTTGGTCGAATTTTGCTATGGGGCCTAGGGTTTATGTATGGGTCTAGGGTTTAAGACATTTTTAATATCTTACATTAAATCTTGTCACTAAATAAAATCCATATAAGAAATTTGTTTGAAATGAAATCTCAAAATATTGAAAAACCAGTTCAATTATGATGTGTTAAAGTGTTCATATCATGCATGGCCCTATTTGAAAAACGGGTTTGGGATTGAGTTTCTACTGTTTGCGTTTGCACTGTGCAGTAAAATTACAATTTTACCCTCAGCCCACAAACAGACAATTGCTCCTTCTCCAACCTCATTTTCTGCCTTTGCCACTGCACTGCAAGTGCATCCAGACGTAGACGGGGCCTCTTCCGTACCCATCCCTCTCGCATACAAAAAAAGTCCAATCGCTTTCCCTGTACATCTCCGGCGAAACACTCCACCCATTCCCCTAGATCACAACAATCATTCCAAAAATTTTGGCCAATTACCATAATGATTTTCAACCAATATTCAGGTTTTCGATCCGATACAACTATGTTGCTGGTCTCGGCCGTGGCGCCACGGGCTTCACCACCAGATCCGATATCGGACAATGATTGGCAATCAGAAGAGGCCCATTCTCGGGGCGTCAAACACGACCTCTTCGAACTCAAACAAACCCTGACGCGCCAGCTCTGGGGCGTGGCCTCATTCCTCGCGCCCCCTGTTTCCTCAGAACCCTCCACGCCCTTGCATTTCCCGCAAACCGACGCGTCCGATCAGTCCGTGTCCTCCGGCGCAGAAGAGGAGCCGTCGGATCATACGGTCTCCTGGATCGGGAGCGACATCGCGGAGATCTCGAAGATGCCGTTGAATGAGGAGCTATTGGAGGCGCGTGGTCTGGGAGGAGCCATGGGGATCACCGACGAGGTGTTGGCTTTCGCGGGGAACATCGGGATGCATCCCGAGACGTGGTTGGATTTTCCGCTTGATGACGAGGAGGACTTGGGTGGTATGTGCGTCTCCTTTTCTATGATCGTCTTTTTGTTTCAATGTGCGCCACGGGCTTCAAACCCGAAGATCACCGAGCAGTTTGCCGATCTCACTCCGGTTGGGTGAGACTTGCAGAGAAACAGAAAACCACGGATGAAGAGAACAAGAAACAAGAGGGTATTTCGGTGATGTTAGAAGATTTATTAAGAAAAAGACAAAAAAAAAAAAAAAAGAACAGTACAACCACAAACAGTGACAACACAAACCAGTTGTCAAACACCACCTAAATGATGTGCATATGCATGAGAATATAAATTGTTTTACAATTAATGCATGCAATACCTTTTTCTTTCTTCCTTTTTTTTCTTTTTTTTTTTTTTAGAAAATTCATATACCATTAATCATAAATCAATCAAGCTGATGAAGTAGGAAGTTCCATCAAAACAATCTCATAGATACAATTAGGGGTGACTCCATCCATGATCTATCTAAACCTTGCCAAGCGGCCAATTTGACTAGCGTATGTGTTGCATTGTTAGCAACACGACTCATCGAAAAAACTTGCCATTGGGGTAAATTGGGTTGGGTCCCCTGAATTTACAGCTTCCACCACATTTTGAGCATCCCATTCCGGTTGAAGATGAGTAAACCCAAGGTCCTTCCCCCATGGTGTGGCTTGCACTCCAGCCCAAGCCTCAGCAGCAATGGGATCATGGGATCCAGAAGCCCCAGCATCATTAATGCATGCAATACCTATATGGCTGATTATGGATACCATGTCTTTAAATTTAAATTTTTGTCTTTGTATAGTTTTTTTTGTTTTTTTTGTTTTTTGATATGTCCATACAAGAGAAGGAGAATGGAGGATTCGAACTTGTGACCTCCGCTTCATTAGGCGTGGTTCACAGCCGATTGAGCTATCCCTTAGAGACGTCTTTGTATAGTTTTTGAGTGAAGTAAATTGTGATACCATAATTATCATGCATTAAATATTGTCACTTAATGAAATCTATAATAAAAATATAAATGATTGGTGTCAATATTTTTTCCCTATTATTTTACAAATCAACCATTAAATTTGTGAACTTATGTGTATCCCATATAAGTTAATGGTGGATCCTAAAAGTTAATTTATTGAAGTTGTAAACAAAAAAAAAAAAAGGGCAAATTATTGACACTAATAATTTATCTGAATAGAAATTGCTGAAATAAAATATCATAAGAAAGTAACTTTAATACGGTTGTAGCACAAAAATGGGTGTTTGTGCCAACCAATTAGAAGTTGACACATAAGCTTATCATACCAAACTTAAGCTTAGGAAAAGCCACCCAAGTGGGGGAGGAGAAGCCACCCCATAAGGAGGTGGGGGCGGCTGCCACCCCCACCCCCACCCCCACCCATCTGAGGTGCCTGGGTGGCCCGCAAGCCACCCCAGCTACATCTAGGGTGGCCTACGTGCCACCCCAGATGGGCGGGGGTGGTGGCGAGCCGCCTCCACCTCCCTTTACAAATCCTTTATTTTTTAAATTAATCAAACCTGATATAATTAGGTGGTTCGATTTTTTTTTTTCTTAACATGTTTTATACTGATGTGCCAGCTCCTCATTGGTAACACAAAAAAGTAGTTTTGTGCCCGAACCGTATTGAAGTTATTCTCTTTTAAATTTAAAATTTTGTCACCACATATATATATTTTTGAAAGGAATTTTGTCTCCATATAGTTTGGACACAAGTAAATTGTGATACTATAATTATCTTACATTAAAATCTGGCCACTTAATGAAATCTATATAAGAAAACGTACTGAAATAAAATCTCAGAATATTGAAAAACCAGTACTTCAGTTATGATGTAATATTAACCCCTCCTTACCTTAATGATGTGTTTATACATAAAAATAAGAATTTATTTGAATCAATGCATGCAAATGCAATATCTATATGGCTAATTATGGGTGGTAAGTTATTAAATTATTTAAAATTTATTTTTGGTATAATTTTGGAGAGAACTAAAAGTGACAGCTATTTCAATTTTCTGACAGACTGACAGTTACTGCTGTTTGTTTACTTGGCATATTTAAACATAAAGCTAGCTTTCCTTGGGAGTTCATCTTAATCTAATCAAAAGCGAAAGAGAAAGCCGAGCCGAAAACAAATATAAAATAATAAGAGGAAGGATCCCATCACCCACCTCCTACCTCACCCGACTCCGCCACGAATCTTAAGTGGTCAAAAAACCTGACAAACCCACTCCCATGGCCCTACTTTGACTCCCACCTCTTCCAATCGAAGCTCGACACCTGACTCTTCCGTCACCCACCCGCCCCCGCATTGCGTCGGTGAGTCGTTTTCCCGCACACGGAGACCGTGTTTTTTTTTTTTTTTGGTGTACATCTAAAGCAAAAGAATTAGACAGACAGGAAAGGCTGTTTAATAGACTTTCCAAATCTCTCTCTCTCTCTCTCTCTCTCTCTGCATATTCCTCGCATCTGTGGGTGGGAATTCAAATTCCTCAGGAAGGGAAAGGATTTCTAACTCCCAATTTCTCAGACGTAAATCTCAACCGAGACACAAATCTCATAGAGAAAGAGAGGCAGAGAGGGAATTGGATTCCGGTGTCGGTGTTGCGGATCTGGCGGGAAAGCTCAACGCAAGTGGGGCAGAGGGAATTCTTAGATAAATGCTTGGTCTGGAGGCAATTTAGGTCGGGTAAGTGATTTGGTTGATTGAATTTACGTTTGATGATTGAAATGTGTTAGCTTTGTTAGTAGTGGTTGTATTGTGCTGCCGAATAAGAAGATCTCAGCTTGTGTATATTTATACTTGGT
This sequence comes from Carpinus fangiana, assembly GCA_006937295.1. Classification (NCBI taxonomy): domain Eukaryota; kingdom Viridiplantae; phylum Streptophyta; class Magnoliopsida; order Fagales; family Betulaceae; genus Carpinus; species Carpinus fangiana. The sequence goes on from CM017326.1 coordinate 29,541,354, forward strand.
TGGTTTTTGTCTGATTTTAGGGTTTCAATGAGGATCTTCATTGTTTGTAGATTGTGTCAGTTTGCTCTGAAAATGTTGAATATTTGTTGTTAGGTGTGAGATCTGGTTGAATAGTGTTTATTAGCCATTTTTTTTAATGAACTTTGACCGAGTAAGTTATCAAGTTTAAATTTTGTATCTGGGCTTTATTGGCAATGGATAATCGAATTCGCATTTTCCTTCTGTTTGCTTGCTGAGGAAGTGGAGGAAACGAAAAACGAATGAGCTTCAGAATTTGAATTTTGTACCATGAAAAGATTACCTTTATTTTGATGTAGTCGTGTTGGGTTTAGTCAATTGGAAATTTTTTCATTTTATCCTCTAATAATGAAAATTTAAGATTGCAAATCTTGATATATTTTTATATTCCACATTTCTAAGGAATCAAATGAAGCATTAGCGTTTCCTACATTGTTTTGGTCTGAGTCTACCTCATAAATAATAGATCAACACATGTTTTGTGGTTGGTAGGTTTATTTAATCTATGGGTGATTATAGTTTGAGCAACTTTTGTCATGATTATGTTTTTTCAAATTCTGCTTGCAGATTCAATTTTGTGTAGAGTGTGAAAGTTTAGGGGAGCCAATGAAGAACGGGATGATGGAATGCAGTGTCTGCCATTCAAAGTTGGTTTCCCCAACCAGCAAAACTGTGTCAAGGGCTTATGACCGATACAAGACCAGGGTGTCATCCAAGCAACGTGCTCTTAACTTTATCTTGGTTGTTGGTGATTGTATCCTAGTTGGTTTACAGGTGATTTTCGTATATGAACCAGTTATATTGTCCCTATCATATCTTAAGTAATGATAATCTAAAAATTCTTTGACAGTACACACACACACACGTGTTTTGTGTGCCCTTGTATTTGTGAAATACCTGTCTTGTATGGGTCAAAAGTGTGAAATGTAGCCAAGAATAACAGATTCCTCTTTAGATATGAATTTTGTAAGATGATTCTATATCTTTGTCATGTCTAGGTTTCAATACGTGTCAAGCACTAGTTTGACTTGTTCCAGGTAGATGTGTCATTTTGTCTTTATGGTCAGTGGTTTGGGGTTTAAGGAATTGGAATGTAGACTATCATCTGCTCTTGATATTGGTGACATCAATTGAAATCATGTTCTTTATGCTTAGATGATGGACTTGTTTCTCTTGGAAAACAAGTCAATTTATATTGGTGGTCAGCTAATCTGCTTTGGGTAATTGAAAGCTTGTTTTAATGCCAAAATTTCAAAATTATTCTTACTATTGAACATTATAGGACCTGTTATTATTGTTTCCCTTTTTTTCTACTATTAAAATATTAATTAAATGATTAAATTTACCTATTTTGATCAGCTTCAACTTTTAGAATAAATGGTGATTTGACATGGTACTATAGCAGAGATCTTGAATTTGAACCATGTATCCATAATTCACTTCACATTGTATTCTACATATTGGGCCCCTCACTTATTGAGGTGGAATTTGAGCCCACACGTGTGAGCGATAGAATATTAATTAAACGATTAAACTTTTGAAATTATTCGTGATTTAACAGTTATTACCATCACGAGCACCACAACCATTGTCACCATTGTCACCCATCATTATCATTGCCTTCTCCACCCTACCACCACGACCCTCTCATGTTTGTAGCTGTGAGTGTTGCCATCTAGCTACTACTACTTCCATGGCCATAACCACCACTATGACAATGCTTACATCCACCCTATCACAACAACTGCTACCACACTGCTGCCACAGCCATTACTGCAGCTACTGTCAATGATATTATCACCACCACCGATTCCCTTCAAGACCTTATCCATTAGAACTCATTTAGGTATTCAAACATATTTCTATTATCTTTTGTGATTACCAACCATATGAAATTTTACAAAATTAGATATAAGTTGTTTATTTCTAGCTTATAAGCATAGAATACTGGCATCAAATCCTGGTGGGAATTTATTACTAAAACTTTGAAATCCTGGTCCAAATTATTAAATTGAACGCCACTAACTTTTCTACAATTCCTTTGGGAATTTCCCTCTGTCCTTATCTCTAGATTATCTGAAATATATATATTTTTTTTGCAGCCTATTCTGGTTTATATGTCCAAGGTGGATGGGAGTTTCAAGTTTAGCCCAATTAGTGTCAATTTTTTGACAGAGGTTACAAAGTTAATCTTTGCTATTGTTATGCTCTTATTACAGGTACATTTGGCCATTTCTTTGTCTTTTTTTATTCATTTTTCTTCTAAGAACATATATGAATTGTGCTTCATAAGTAAAAGCAAGACACTGTATTGACAGGAAGATATTGGGCCGATTGAGTTGTTTTTCGTTATAGCATGTCATGAAGATAGTAGTGTTTTAATTTTTTTGTGTGTGTGTGTGAGAGAGAGAGAGAGGTATTGATGGAATACTGTCTCATAGTCTATTTTATTTTGGGGGCAAGAGCTTCTGTTTATCTTGGTAAGGTTATTGATGATTTTGCAGGCTCGGCACCAAAAAGTTGGGGAGAAGCCTCTTCTCTCAATTTCCACATTTGTGCAGGTAGTAGTCTATGACTGGTATCACACTATTTATGCTTTTAAATCTTTAAAATAAGCTGAAGCTGTTGCAGAAGGCCATTTGTATGTTGCATAAGAACTCTTTGCATAATAATCAAATTTAACTATGCTTGGTAGTTTCAGATTTATTAATGGAGAAGATAAATTTTTAGAATTAATGTTTAGTTTTAGTGGTGTTGTACTGTATACTGTGCAATTCACACTTTACATATTGATAAAGCGAACTCTCTAGCATTTAACTAGTTTTGGGTTTTATACACACTGGATGGATGCAATATTCTTCTAGTCTCACATCAAGGAAACTGAGGTATGTATTTTAGTCTAACTTGGATACAACAATGATTAACTGGAAGCTGAAATGATATTTTGTAATGGAACAAATAAATTTCCCAATATGGCTAAAGTAAAAGGCAAGAGTAGGTTTCCCCCTAGATTCACATGAAATATATCTGTGTGTAAATTTTCAGAAGTAATTAATGTTTGACATTGAGTTTGATGATAATGAATTTAATTTTGTATTTACAAGTTAAAAGAAGTTGCTGCTGTGTTTTTTAATTCTTCTAATTGCGGATTGTCAATGTTTGTACCGACTTCCTATCCATTATATGCATGAAGGTCAAAGACACAGATCTTTGACATGGATATAAGATGACAGGCTAGGTAAAATCTGCATGAGTGCCCTGCATTGTCTGATTGGCCTTTCGCTAGGCTCATAAGTGATGAAACTGTGGTTAAATTGTATTAGGCCTGTAAAAGTTCTGGTTGTGTAGGCCCACTTGATTACTTGGAAGAGTCTTTGATCCATCAATAGAAAAAGCATTGCTTGTTGGTGATAGTCTGTGACCTTTGCAGATTATTTAACCTGATTAGTTCTTTCAGTAAGTCTATTGTTTTCTCTTTACATTTAATAATGTTGTGGTACTTGATTTTGAGTGTCTTTTTTTTTTTTTTTTTTTTTCAGTTTGGTCTGCATAATCTCTTACTTGAAGTTTTGATTTTAGTTTATCTTTTCTCATCCTGTATATTTTGCAACCATCTTTGACTTATCTTGTTGTTTACTTTGGAAAAAATAAAAATTATAATCTCAGAAATTATGATTTCTTCCTCTTGCAGGCAGCTCGAAACAATGTGCTTCTTGCTGTTCCAGCACTTCTTTATGCTGTTAATAACTATCTAAAGTTCACAATGCAGGTAAATTCTTATATAGGTCCTCTTAGCATATGTTTGGGCTTTCAGATAGCAGGTCAAATAATTTTTTTTAATCTTTTCTTTGAATATTGACTTGATTCTCCTACAAGCTTTGTTGTCAATATCATGCATAGAAAACTGCCTCGCAAAGTTGACCACCTAGGTTGTCTTTTTTAAAGTAGGAATTTGGGTACCTAGGCAGTGCTGATGCAGTATTCTAGATGCCCATTTTAGCTCTTTTTCTACCGAGCCATCACCACAAGTTTGTTAGATGGTCAGGATTTATGAAACTGAATTTCCCACATTATGATTATAATTTGTATAATTTTAAGTGTCCTACTTTCTATACTGGAAAACTCAAAGAGGTATTAAGGAATATAGTTTTAGTAATGGTGTAGGATCAATCTATGGTGGTGATCCTAACCTGAAAGTTTTTTTCAGATTATTCAGATGCATGGTAATTTACTAAAGAGTGGCATACCTAGGCTTTTTAGCAATAACATTGCTACCCAATTGGAGGACTTAACTACTCTAATAGCTGATTGGAGATGCTGCTTTCTGATGTACTTGAAAAAGAGACTGGAGTTTGTTCTTATGAATATTGTTGCCAACATTAAACTCCCTAAGTTGATTTGGGGCTGTCAAGATTTTGAGAATGCAATTGTGGTGTTTTCTTGCTTGGGTGGCAGCATGGGGTAAAATATCAACACCTGATAATCTCAGGAAGCACAAGGCAATTATAGTTGACTGGTGTTTATGAAAAGCATATGGGGAGTTGTGGTTATGCCTAAGTTGGTGGTCAATTTGTTAGTGTGTTGAAGGGGGTTGCTTTAATGAAATTGAAGTAGTATCATATGGAATACCTTATCATTATGTCTTATATGGAGTATTTGGAATGGGAGGAATTCTCAAACTTTCGATAGAACTGATCTTCTAAGAAGTTGATTGAAGTCAGATCAATTTTTAGTAGAATGATCATTCTGGATCTTTCTAATTCTGGAATTAGATTATTATTGCCTTTTCTTTCCTCTTATACGATCTATTGTACACTGTTCTTTTTTTCTGAATACAATTTCATCACTCATCAAAAGTTTTTAACATACGTTGAGGAGAAACTAACAAGAACCTAATAATTTTAGGACTGGATAAAACTAACAGATCTGTAATAGATGCGATTTTTAGGTTGTATTTGGGGCTGGGATATTAGTATTAGGGCTAGAATAATTTGATCAAAGGGGAACACAGTAATCAGCAAATATAGGAAAACAAAAATAGAAGAACAAAGATCCACATAGCATCATATTAGGGTTCTTGAGAATTACACCCAAGTGAAAGGTGTATCACATATCAACGAGCAGCTAGTAGCTGACCGTGGGGTTAAGTTTCTCTAAGTCAACTGAATATGAAACTAAAATGCAACCAAAAGGGCCTGCATACTGACCAAAACTAAGAAATAAAGTCATGAAAATTCACCCATAGTCAGCCAGTGGGAACACTACAAAAAGACCAAAACACCCAACTTGCGAACTAATTAAAATTAAATCTTATACCAATAAGTTTCAGTTGGGTATCTTGCCAAAGTACTACGTTTGGCTTTGCATCAGCCTTTGCTCTGGTAGTATTTTCCCCGCCTCCATGGCATGTTGTTTGTATGATCCTGATCCTACCTAGATAGAATCCGCTGATTAAGACCAGAACACCTTAGATTCTCTCCTGCAATTGAGCTCTGGTAAAAGAGTTTTGGTTGTAGGATGACGTGTTGGTCATGCAGTGCACATTACATATGCCATGTTATGTACATATGGCAGCTGGTTTGCTGCCTAGGCTGGTATCTGCACTTCCAGAAATCGCCATTGTGTAGGCATGCTAGGTGTCTTGCATCTATTGCTGCTGTTTGGTCTAGAATAGAATTGTCTTCACCATAAGTTACTCTCGTACTGGTGTTTTGATAATTTATGTGTTTGATTAAAATCATAAAATAATTAATATGATGTCATTTATTGTGCAGCTATATTTCAATCCTGCGACAGTGAAGATGCTGAGCAATATGAAGGTATTTTGCCATTTGCTTAGCTATTGCTATTATTATCTCTCCCATTGTAATGCTTCATGCTCTAGGTAACTTGTTTGTATTACATTTTACATTGTCTGCTGAAGATGATAGTTTTGCTGGATTCAACAGATGCTGCTTGTACACTATTGTTGGCATAAATGTTGTGTAATTTTCAATATCTTTTAGAATCCTAGTTGCTAGGGCTGCAAGCATGCTTTTTCAATCTTTCTATGTCTAACTTTCCGATCTGTATCAGAGGATACCCTGTATCAGCAATTTCTTACATAGTAATGTTATTCTGTTTCTATGACTTTCTTTATTTTATCATATCAGATAACAGAAAAAAGAGTTGGTAGTAACTACTTCTTTATCATAATCTGATTTAATGTGGGGGATGGAAGCTCTTATGCCATAAATGAAGTAGCCTAGTATAGGAGGAGTTTTGAAGCTTAACTTCCACCCAGGATGATTGATGGTTTGTTTGAGTGATATCAAGGAAGAAAAATACCTATGGTCCTATGGCTCCATACCTAGGGCCCTTGTCATTACGACTAGGGTAAAGGAAAATGAATTTTTATAAGTGAGTCAATCTTATTAGAAGGTGCAAAGGGGCGCAACCCAAGTACTTAAGGAGTCAGCAAGAGAGACACCGGCTTAGGGAGAAGTAAGAGAACACAAATCCAAAAAATCAAGAAAATTTGAAAAACGAGAACTATTGGTAGCAACCATCCACCCTATAAAGGGGAGCCATCCTCCAGGCTTCTAAATTGCAGTGACTTCCAAACTGGCCAAAAAGGAAAATGATAAACAAAGCTTTCTTATTTAACCTGTATTTTTAGGTTTTTGATTTGTTGAGAACATTCTCTCAATATTCCCTTCTAGTGTTGTTAAATTTTTGTGTAGAAAAGGTTAAAATCTTGTAAAGATTTGACAGTTGTCTTTGGACATGCAGGTTTTGGTAATTGCTGTTTTGTTAAAGATAATAATGAGGCGCCGGTTTTCCATAATTCAGGTTGGTACCATATGTTAATTGCTCCTCATCTTGCCTAGCCAAAAAAGTTGCTTCTGACCATATTTTCGGTTATTGTTGTGTGAGTGTAGGCAATATGAACTCCATTGACTTTCTTTTGAAAATACACCTCTTGATGCCGTGTGTACTGTATTGTTTTTGTGAAACTGATTTTTTTTTTTGTTATAGTGGGAAGCTCTTGCTCTGTTGCTTATTGGGATTAGCGTAAATCAGTTGCGATCTTTACCTGAAGGTTCCACTGCTTTGGGTCTTCCAGTTGCAACAGGAGCATACATCTGCACAGTGATCTTTGTAAGTGACTTCTCATGTTTGTTGTCCTCTTAACTTGTACTATTGAAATGCTCAATTGAAGGCAGTTTGGAAAAAAAGAAATACTCTGTTTTCATTGTATCTCTTTTTTTAGGACTTTGTGTGTCAGAGGCTAATGTAAAGAATATATTTTACAGGTAACTGTTCCATCTTTGGCTTCTGTCTACAATGAGTATGCTTTAAAAAGCCAATATGATACAAGCATTTACCTCCAGGTGATATACTAGGTTTGAGTATAATTCTTTTTTATATTTTGCACCATGGCAGCAATTTATTTTAAGTAAGATAGCAAGTACATCTGCCAGTGTACATCAAAGCATGCTGAGTGACAGTTGGGTGTGGTTGTGTGCCCTGTGCTGGAATGTAAAATTGTTCAACATGTGTTAAGGTTTTTATTTATAGTATGGGCAACCCAAGAAAGTTGAAGCTCTCTTCAGTTCCGCTTTTGAAAGTTAAGAGAGAACACATTGTGCGGACCACATCTACCAGTGATATTGAGTTTGTTGGATCACTGGGTCCTGTCCTTTTGGTTTAGTTAATTGACCTTCAAGGGAATAATTATGTATCATCAATCATATCTGAGTCAATCTGCCCTGTATTAAAATCACATCCTAAGTACGTTTTGTGGTTCTGTCATATCTTACATTCAGACTCATGCCATATTCAAGTTCCAATATTTAGGAATTAATGAAAGTATATTTTGGTGTAGTTGTTGTCTAATTTTAATCTCTGAATTTGGGCATGCAGAACTTATTTCTGTACGGATATGGTGCTATATTCAACTTTCTAGGAATATTGGGAACTGTCATTTTCCAAGGTATGAGCATGAATCTTTATTATTTGATTTGCAGGGAATTTCAGATTATATTGGCGTAAAAAACAAATATACCTAATTTGTATCATTATTGTATCAATAACTGGTTCTTCTTGGATACTTCCTAATACTTACTTATGGATACTGAAGCACATCCAGTTTTTAAATTTAGATTTTGTCCATAAAAAAGTAGATACTTAGGTATTCTTGGACACTAATGGGGCACATCTGGTATGATAGAATTCAAGTAACATTTATTAAAGAACCGGGAATACAATTGCCAGATGGCTTGTTGGTTATACAAAAGTATGTGGTTTCCCGCTTGCCATAAGTTGTTCCTTATACATGGTCTGTGTATAGATGTATCTGTGCCATATCCTGTGTGCCTGCTTCATAGATATTAAGCAGAATGCTATCACTTTGACTGAAATGAAGCTTTTGATAGAGTATACATGGTTACACATCTACCTATTTTCCATGTTGGGTTTCTCTAAGTTTAATGCTTATATTGCTAACATTCAACTCTGTTAAAACTGTATCCATGTGAAGCAGTTTTCTGCTTCTGCTTCACTCAAGTTTGATTGCTTGTCACAATTGAGCTGGCAGGTTATAGTGTGTTTTGGATATGACAAACTATGTGAGAAGAAAAATCTATTAATGGAGCATTGGAATTAGTGACAAAGATTTAACTTTCATCTTGCTTGTTTTCTCTGAATTACATAAACCGCTTCTGCTTCCTGGAAAAGAGTGAAACCTGTTAGAAATGGAGAAATTTAATAGTTTTGTTGTCTTTCCCTATTTCCGTAAGTTTTGGGTTAGTTTGAAAATGTTGTCTTGGTTGAAATACTTTAGTGTGTCTTTGTTAGGGACCTTTTTGTTTAACATTTGAAGTAAATAGTATTATTATTTTCTAATTGTAAAAAATATTCTTATTCAGCCCATCTTCACAGTTTCCTCAAATGTACATACAATTTTCTTTGGGAAAAAGAATGATCTGTTGGATGTCCTGTGGAGAGTAAGTTATATTGATGTATTTTTTGTTGTATCACTGTGCAAATCCCTTGTCATAAATGAGACAATTGATGAAAATGAAAATGATAGGAAAATTGAAATGGCTGCCTCTGATACCATAATAGGGTGCTCCCATTTCTTTGAGATCCCATTTGATTGATCTTTGTCTTCAAGAACAATGTGAAACGCATTCCTGAGACTCTTAAAATACTCCAAATCAAATTAGGCCGTTGGTCTCACAATGTTGTTTTAAATGTTTCAGGTCCTAGTAGCTTTGATATCTTGCAAGGTCATTCTAAAGCTACAATGCTTCTGATCGCTAACAATGCTGCCCAAGGAATTCTATCATCTTTTTTCTTCAAATACGCAGGTTAATAATATATTTAGCTATTTGATTGTTCAAAATTTATGCCATACATGTAGCTTCATTCAAAACCAGATTTCTTAGTTATACATGCATCTTGTGCTTTTAGCAATCATATTTATTGGGATGTCGGTTAATATGTTCAGATACAATTTTGAAGAAGTACTCATCAACAGTCGCTACGATCTTTACGGGCATAGCATCTGCTGCATTGTTTGGTCATACTTTGACTATGAACTTTTTGTTGGGAATTTCTATTGTATTCATCTCGATGCACCAGGTATTTCAAGACAACCTTTTTGATGGATGAAAAACAAAGAGTTTGTTGCTAGGTGGTCTTCTTATTGATCTGTTTCTGTTTTTTGTTTTTTTTCCTTTCCCTTTAGTTCTTTTCATCCCTTTCTAAAGTCAAAGATGAACAACAAAATGGGAAGCTACAACCAATAGATGTTCACGATAACCACAAGTATGTTCTCATGTCCTTGCTGATCTCTTGATGTGACTTGATTTTGTAATTGGTTTTTGGGGTAATTACTTCAGTTGGGGTTTGGGCAACTTCGTGACTTGTATATCTTTTATCACAATTTCAAATATTTATTGTCTCCACAGGGCAAAGGATTCTTTCATAAATATGGCTGCAGGAGTAAATGAAGAGGTGTGAATCTGCAGTCCTTGTTTTGCAGAGTTTTTCTTATGTTCTACTCATACTAATCATTCCTTAATGATTTGCCCCTATATAGGCAAGTCATCGTGTAGAATCTAACGAGAGACAGCCACTTCTTCCCATCTGAAGTTACCCTTGGGTATTTTACTGCTTCTCTATTATGCTGTTGGCTTAATTTCTGTCTTGGGTATGTTACTGCTTCTCTATTATGCTGTTGGCTTAATTTCTGTTGCATTCTATCACATACCAATTGGAAATCAAACTGTACCAATCTTTTGAACTTGTCAAATTCATTGACCGATTATGGTGTTCGAGGTAAAGACAATGGTCTAATTTAAAATTACACTTATGAGGAGCCAACCCATTATTGAGATTGAAAGATAGGATCCCTTACACATCATAGCAATCTGAAGCTAGACACTAGAATTTATAAAGCATATCTATGTTGGGTGTTAGGTGTTTTCCATGAGTCAGATCAATCTATTCCACAAATTTTGGAACAAAGGGCAAAATTTAATTCCTTGAATCATCTGAATGATGTAGGTCTTTTTTATTTGTTTTTCTAATACTGGATCGTAGAAAAGCAGTTGGTCGTAGGAAACAGCATCTCTCTGAGAAAGGCTCACTCTTGAAAAACCTTGTCTCTGAGTCTGTGTAGTGTACTTTCGTTTCTTTGTTCAATTGCGACCATTATATAATCAAGCTGTGTTCTTCTAAATGTTTTTGCAGGAACTTTCTTTGAAGAAATTCTTTTGGCAGGATCTATTGGATGACACATGATAGTCAGGTTTCCAATTGCTCAACAAAATAAAACTAAGAAGAAAAAAAAGTCTTAAATACTTTTTTATTTCCTTACCCACTTCATGGGATTTTCTAGTGGGCGTGTAGCGCTTCTCAAGGATAAATTTGGAGTATAGAAGCTGGTTGTTGATCTGGCTTTTCGCTGCTGAAGATTTCGATGAGAGACTTTGCTGGTTTCCTGCGCAGATCTCCAGATTCTTCAGAGTCCTGCCTGTTTTTAATATACCAATTTGGTTTTACTAGGGGTAAATGAATTTTGTCTTAGACTTTCAGATATTCTTTTAACCCCCTTTTCTTCCCAATATCTCATTTTTTTTAAAAAAATGTTTTATATATTTTTTATATATATAGTGATAGAGTGTTTTGATGTTGAAACGAGACTACTGTCAGAAAATTGAGAAATGCATCCTTTTTCATTCTCAATATCAAAAGTGATATTATAGTGTACTTTTGAGTAACTAGTTTGGAATATTTAATGGTACAATTAGTACAATTACAAAGTAAGGGCTTGTTTGGCGACACAACATTTTGACGTTTCTCAAAAGTCCAACCTTCCAAAGTTGGGGCAGGAATAATAATCATTGAGTTTTTCGTTCTTTTGGATGGAGACAACATATGCCTTTTAAGTTCTAGCTGGAATGCTACCATACAAGACATGATGACAAGGAGGTACTTGCAACAAGTGTCTTCAGAAAAACAGGTTTGGGCTTAAACTTAAAGTAACATATTTAGGAGAACACGGCTTGATTATACGTTGAGTGGAATCTGAGCAAAGGAGCATGTAATATACCCTTCTTTATGTGATACTTCCTAAGCAAGGGCGGTAGGAAAAATTGGAATCTGGAATCATGAGGAGTGTCGGTGATCCGAAATCNTAAGTTCTAGCTGGAATGCTACCATACAAGACATGATGACAAGGAGGTACTTGCAACAAGTGTCTTCAGAAAAACAGGTTTGGGCTTAAACTTAAAGTAACATATTTAGGAGAACACGGCTTGATTATACGTTGAGTGGAATCTGAGCAAAGGAACATGTAATATACCCTTCTTTATGTGATACTTCCTAAGCAAGGGCGGTAGGAAAAATTGGAATCTGGAATCATGAGGAGTGTCGGTGATCCAGAATCTCCATTTCTAGCTACTAGTGCTAGTCAATGAAAAGTTCCTAAGAGGTAGTTTAATCGGCTGGAATTACGCCTAATAAAGTAGATGTCACTGATTTAAATCCTTATTCTCCTTTTGTGCGGATACGTAATATATATAATATATATATATATATAAGTCAATAAAAAAGAAAAAGAAAAAAAAAAGAAGAGTTATTGGGTTTTGATACATTTAAAAAATTATTCCCAGCACTTCCAAAAATAAAGAAATATGATTCTTTGGGTTTTCATAACTTTAAAAATTAGTCCCTCTTTTTAGCAATAAACCATCCTTATCCAAAGCCATCAAACGATTTTAGGGTGACTTGAGCAACCCCTCAAATGTGGTGGCCTACCCACTCTTAATAAATTTTGGGTGACTTGAGTACTCTTTCAAATGTTACTTGAAGACATCCCAATAAATAGCTCAATCGGTTAGGAATTATGCCTCATGAAATGAAAGTTATTAATTTGAATCTCTTTCCTCATTTTCTCTTTTCTTGTGCAGACAAATAAAAAAAAAGTTACTTTAAGAGGTGGCCGAATCACTCTACATCTCTGAGTGATCTCTCGTAGTTTATTTATTTATTTTATGTATGACATATTATTTTGTCAATTTAAACTACGTGGCACCGTATCGACAAATGTGATGTGACAAACCATTTTTGTTGCAAATGAACCATTAATTATTTGAGTGTGATGTTAACAAAAGAATAGATTTCAAACACAGATAAAAGCTATAAAGACTTCATTTTCAAAATTAAAAAATTTCACAAAAAAAAAAAACATTAGGACTAATTTTGATTTCTACCTAAAATTTATCAATAATGCCTAACCTTTTTCTTTTTCATTTCATTTTTGTGATATATGCAAAAAAACATGAATAATAAAATAAAAATAAAAATAACCATGATGTGGGTCCAGCAAAGCAAAGAAAATAGAAGAAGACGACGATGTTTCAGTTTCAAGTTCTTCTTCTTCTGACCATAACGAAATTGCGGAGAGCCATAGAAAGTAGCCTCAACAATCATCGGCGAGGCAACAAGTTGCAGCAAAAAATTATTCCCTCAGCTTACACTCTCTCTGTCTATATATGAACTCTGCAAACGCGCTAACCCATATCCACTCTCTCTCGCGCTTCCCGCTCCCACACCACCACCGCACCCAATGCCTCGCCCCGCTCTCCACCTCCTCCCTGCGCCCACGACGACGTCGTACTCACCGGCGGAAGAATCACAAGCTCACCTCCACCACCACCACCACCACCGCCTCCCCTGACGGCAAGCTCCAAACCGTCATCGACCTCAACGACTTCTCCGCCCAAACGTCGTCGTTCCTCCATACCCTTCAGCACTCCTCGCAATCCCAAATCCACAAAATTGTTTACTCAGCCAGAGACGCTTACGAAGACCTCCAAACACTGATCACCCTCGACGATGACCGTCGAGTTATCGTCTCGTGTCGCCGCTCCACGGTATACTTCGTGGGTGGTCTGGTCGTTTGGAGCTTCGTTTTGGTCTTCGTTTTAAGGGTTTTGGGTAGATTGGGGCTAGCGGTTCGTCGGGGCCTGTCGGGGTCTCGAAACGGGCCGGTTGTGGTGCGGAGGGACCGGAGTCTTGGGGGAAGAGAGGTTGTTGTTGGGAGGAGTGCCAATGTGGAGAGGAATACTAGGGTTTCGAGCAATCCGCTATCGCCAGCTTCGGGCACAAATGCAGGAGTGTCGGGGAGGATTTTGAAGAGTCGGGTTCGGAGCCGCGAGAAGAAGTTGCCGAAATGGTGGCCGGTTTCGGTGTCGCAACCGGGTTTGGTGTTGAATAAGGAGGAGTATCAGAGGGAAGCCAACAGGTTGATTCGAGGTTGGTGTTTGTTTTTTAAATGATTCTGTTGGTATTTCTGAGCTGCTCCTGGTTTCTAGCAGTAGCAGAAGCTGGGCTCTGAATCTTTCATCTATATGCGCATTTCTACTAATGAGTGTATGATATAAAATTTCTTAAACATTTTTGTGAAATTAATCTATTAGCAGCATAAGAACAGATGCATTATAATTGTTATATATCTCGGTGGATTTGTGTGCATAAATTAAATTTGGACTTTTGAATTACTATTTAATACGTCTATTCTGTTTCTATGTCCATTAATATTATAAATATTTTCACAAGCTTGGTCTTATTGCAGGACTTTTGTGTTTTCTGTAGGTAAAATTTATTGATTTTTCTAGTTTTCATGATGTTATGTGTCATGCTTTGCTTCTTCAAATCGCAACTCATCCACTTGTTTTCCAGTGATCATGGACAATAGAACGAATGGAAAGGACATAATGGATGATGATATTATTCAGGTCAGTGCTATTATGTATTTCTTTTATTGTCAAGTTCAGTATCATAAAATATGTTTAGAGATATACAATTTTTATCCTTTTCTGACCACCGAATCTGATTTTTGATATAGAAAATCTATTATTTTCTGGGGATGATCTGTTTCTTTTGTCCACATACTGGTGTTTGGATACTGAATACCTAAGTAGATGAATGCAGTTATATTTCTGCATGTATTGAGAAATGGGTAGCTGTGTTTGGCTGCAAGCATGCCCGTGTATGTGTGAGTCATGTAACTTCTTGCTGAAAGAAAGATCATCAACTACAGTATAAAGGAGGAGTAAGGGTATGTTTGTTAATAGTTTTGAAAAGCATTTTTGAGTTTTTATTTGAAAATGTTTTTGTTGTAATACAAAGTTGAGAATTGTTTTTGGTGGGGTCCACATTTGAAAAATGTTTTCTGTGGGATCCACTTAAGAAATTTTTTTGGTGAACTTGTTGAAAAGTGTTTTGTGTTTTCAAAGAAATGAATACAAACAGGTCTGGAGCTTATTTCTTATTTATAAAAAATTAGAGAGAGAGATTGTGTGGCCTCCCTCAGCAAAGGAGATGGGTGGCGGCGCAACCACTCCTATGTGGTTGAGGGGGCCGTGTGGGTCACCCCTGACAAGGACAAAGGTGGTTGCGTGGAGTGGTGCCTCTCTCTCTCTCTTGAAAAAAATCTTTCAAGAAATAATAATTTAGCCCCTACACCTGAAAAATTAAACACTTGTTTTCTCATATTATTCCTATAAGAAGGCGTGGAAAGTTTTCTAAAGTTTGTTGTGCTTTTCTTTTGTGTGTTTTGAAAAGTGATTTTTTTGTTAAATGTTGTGAGAAAAGTGTGTTTTTAGTTTTGAAAAGAGGAGACTTTTGAAACCGTTGGCAAAAATAGCCTTTTTTCTCCGTGGAAGTGCTCCTCTATGCAAATCTTGTCTATTCATGTTACACCATGTGGAAAGTAAATATACATGCAGTACAAATGTATGTGTATATGGTTGGGTGAGTGGTTAGTGTAACCCTCTTCTCAGAGTAGGGACGGCTCTGGTTTTATACATCTTATGTGAGAACCTGAGAACCTTTCATCTTGAACAAAGGTCCTTCGTTTCAACTTAAAGTAAAAAATGTTCATTGATCTATGTGGGCTTGGGTTAGATTTGGGATGGTGAAAAAGGTCATCACATGAGTAGCCAGTTTTGAATTATGTTCTGATATTTCAGAGTGAGTCATAGGACGTATTTTGACTTTTAGTCTGAAAAAAGTTGGTAGAGATCACATTTGTGTAGGATGTCCAATGTGAGTAGAGAAGCTATTATTTAGAATACATATAGCCAATATGGCAAACAAATTAAAATTTCACAGTTAGTAGTTAATTCAGTAAATGTTTGTTGGAAACAATGGCTATTTAGTTCTTGTTAAATCTTAGATGTTCCCAACAAACCAAAATGCATATAAAAGTCAATTAGTTTATATATTGGATGCCTTATATTTCAGCCTTTGTATCTGAGTATATACTTATACATAAAGAGGAATCCTTTGTATCTGAGTATATGATTCTTATTTTTCTACATGCAAAACCATCTTAATAGTTCTCTCTTCTCTGCCTTTGCTTCTATTGAACTCATTTTACAAAATTTGAAAATAATTATATGGTGGAATTCCAACCAGTACAGGAATAACTTTTTTTTTGCAAGTATTTAATCATTTAGTTACAATATTTTTTTTTCATTAACTGACATTTCCATAATGCATTGGACTCCTCTTTGCCTGTATGGTGAGCAGTTACGTCAATTATGCAGGACATCTGGAGTAGGGGTCTCTATTGACACAAAAAATACACGTGACTACTTCTATCGTGCTTCCGTTGACTTGGTATTAAATTTTTGCAGCTGGTATGTTGTTGGGTCTGCATAAATCAAACACCATAGGTAGTTGTTACCTCCAGTTTTTATCTGTGCATGTTTTCCTAGTGTTGTAACTTGTTTAGGAAATGGCAGGGCACCAAGTCATATCACCTCTGTTGAGATTGATGGTGAAGATGCTCCACAATTTGTTGCTGGGCTTGCTGAAAACATTGGGCTTGAAAACATTCATGCTGCCAGAATTGTGTCGGCAGCTGTTGCTGCACGTACACGTTCACGCTTTTTACAGGCATGGGTAATTCTTCTTCTCTCATTCTTATGAATCCATAACCTGTTTGGTAGCATTTGGATCAAACAGTTTAGCGTCTTGTGGGTTTAGGCATTTCTAATAAGATTATACTGTGGTAAAATCTAGAGATTTTTTATTGTGTACTTAGAGGCGCTTTGCACTCTTTTTGATATATAACACATTACTTATCAAAAAAAAAAAAAAATCTAGAGATTTTTTACTATTTCCAGATGTTGCAGGGTTTCCAACATTATCCTGCACAAAATCCAGACTATTTGTAAGGGTGTGCAAGATACACTATAACATTGCACTTCTGGGAACTCTCTAGATCCCATTGTACTTCTGGAACATTATTAAAGTTCTGATTGTTTAGGGGACCTCATGGCTAGTATTTTAGGAATCATAGGATTTCTGTTTTTGAAATTTCTCTTTTTCTTCAGATGCTGGAATTTGTTAGATCCACTTTTGTCCAAGTTTTATTACATTCTTTGTTCCAAGAGAGTTCTCTCTCTCTTTCTCTCTCTGTGTTTAGTTTACGTAACACTCCCCCTTTTTACAGATGATACAATGTTAGTTAATGTTAGACTTAACCCTAAGTTGGGAATCTGGAGGGATGCGTTATAATCTAAGGGTTTGAGGTGAAGTATAACTTAAACTGAGCATATGGAGTGCAATTTTAGTGAAAGTAGAAACTGGGAAAGAGGGATAATAAAAATTTATGTTCAAGAGATACTGAAGAGTGATCATTTACGATACTTGGATCAATAATTCAAAAGGATGGGAGATTGAGCGGGATGTGACTCATAAAATAGAGTAGGGTGGATGAAGTGGAGAAGAGCTTTGGGAGTATTAGGTGGTCTTAAAATACCTATTTAGTTGAAGAAAAAAAATTATAGGACCTCTAATGAAATGAGTGCAACTAAAATGAGACTGGTATATGGAACATATGATGATATATTAAATAAAGTCATCCGTTCAAAGTTAAGGGTGGCTTCCATTGAGGAAAATATGAGTCATGTTAGATGGTTTGATCATATGCAATGGGTATCGCATAGTCTACTACTGAGACACAGTAATTTAATTCAAGTGGTGGAATAAATTAAGGAAGAGGGAGGCATACGATAATATGTGTAGAAGTAGTAAAAAATGATATGTTGAATTCAGGGGCAATGGAGAAGATGGAAGCTATTCAGTTGTATAGAATTTCTCGTAGAGAGCTAGAGAAAAGGCTTTCGATTGCTTGTTCCGTCTATTTTGTGGACAAGGGTGGAGACTCGAGGATTGAGGTTAGGGATGTGGGGTGATTTGTTAGGGTTGTTGGGTTGATTCTGTGGGGTTTTGTGGGTTTGCCTTTGGGTAGGGTGATGCTTTGTTAGGGTGTTCCTTTTGGTTTTTGTGGGTGCTCTTAGAGAGCTTGAGTCTTCTTTGGGTGTACTTAGGCGCTCTTAGTTATACTCCCTGTATAAATGGGTGGCGCCCCTTTAAATTTGCGCTTTATTGATATAAATTTCTATTGACTTATAAAAAAAAAAAAAAAAAGATGTGTCTGACCCCTATTAGCTGATGAATACCTATAGAGTCAACGCAATTTTTAATTTGGATTGATATTCGAGTTAAATTGAGAACCTGCTCCCTTTTTGTCATAACCACAACGATTGATAAGTTCTTACAGGGATTTACTGAACTAGAAAGAATGAAATGATTTAATTTATCAATATTTTATTTGAATTTCTTTATATGATTCAATGGCTCTTTGAACTCTTTTGTACAGTAATTATTATTGTATGTAAAATCTTGGGTACAGAAGAACGTAGGTTTGACAAATCTTGGGACCAGAGAAGAGTGACTTGAATTTTTATTTTTATTTTTAATATCCTGTCATTTATGAATTATAGTGATTAGAGTATTGCCTAAGAGGTGACTGTTTAGTTAAAAAACCTAAATATTCTGTATCTTACAAATATTTGTGGTGGCTTCACTAGGAAGTATAATCTCTTCTTAACGCAATATTTCATGCTTTACTAAAGTTCATGTGTGCCTTAATTGTCCATTTCTATTTTGTCTTTCTATTAATGGATTATGTGCTAATAAAAAGAAGGGTAAATTACACTTACCTTCCTTGAGTTTTGGGAAAATATCAGAGATTAACTCCTATTTTAAGGAATGATACTGCCCCTTGGAGGCTGCCTTTCTGTTTTTCCTGTCATCTAATCAATCTGGTTTAGTGGCCATTAGCGGAGTTTACTTTTGGATGGGAATTTAATTTGAAAGAAGAATTTTGTCACAGTTTGTAATGGCACATGAGTGGTCGTAGGGGTGTATCTGTTATATGGATCACAAATCTCAAGGAACAGATTGACGTTTCTGAAAATAAGAGGTAAGCCCTGACATTTCTCCAAACGTCAAAGAAGGTTGGTGTAATTTACCCAAACAAAAACATTTCTAGTTCTTTTGTTACGTGGTTAAATTTGTGTTTTGACCTCAGGCTTTGGAAATGCAAGGAAAACATGCTGAGGCAAAATTGGAATTGTCAAAGATATGCCTTATTCATCGGATATTTCCTCCTGAGGAGTTCTCTGTATGTGTTTTAGCTTTCGTATATTTACCGTGCAAAGTTTAGAAATTTACTTTATAATCATTCTCTTTAAATATTTTTGTGGAATTTACCTTTGATGATTGTAGTAAACAGCTTTGTTCTCGTATTTTTTACGAGTTGCCATTGTATCTGACTTCACTGGTACTTAGGAGTGCACATACTCCCAATTCTGCTAGTTTCTAATTTGCTATAGCTCATCTTTATTTCTCTTCTAGCTGTTTATCTGGCCTTGGTGCTAGCAGTCTTCTTAGTACTTCGGTTACAGGTTTTCTATTTAAATAATAAGATCATACTAACTGGTCTTCTGTCCTACACCTGTTGCAGTCTCTTGTACTTACTTCCTTGCACAGTTGGGTAGCTTGGAATGATTCAAGCAAGCCCATTCATAAGCTTCCCCAGAGGTGTGGAAGCTAGCAACTTTGACCTGTTGGTCTTTAATTGTTCAAGCCTGAAGGTTCTTATTATGGCATAGAAGCTTAACAAAGTTTACGTTTTTAAAAATCTTGGTCATATGTTCAGGTTGTTGAGTGAGCTACATAATGATCTTTAAGCTTGCTGTGCCATACTATTGGTAAATCAAATACTGGGCATATAAAATGGTTGTGTTCTTCACTTATCCAAAAAAAAAAAAAAAAAAATGGTTGTGTTCTTCATTATTCATGGCTGTTACTGCTGGACTTAAAAAAGGGTGATGGGGGGTACTTTTAATAAATAGTTTTTGCATCCATTCAATGCTTCTTCTGGCTCCATTTTACATGGACTTTGGCTCATCTTTTTAGAATCAAATATTAATCCTAATATGCATGCTTTACTATTCATTTAATTTGTGGATGCAATACTTTTGTGACGAATTACCTCTAGGTTTCTATGTCATTCATGATGGATGTGTTTCTGCAGCCTGAGATGGAGATGGTTGCTCGAGGCCTCGAGAAACACTTGAAAGTAGAACAGAGGGAATTGCTGTTGAGTATGTTTGCTGGTGTTTGCAGTGAAGAGAGTCATAGAAGTGCAACAGAAGCTCTGGGTTTGGTGCGTCCTTATATTTCTCTTTCTTGCCAAATAGAAAATGCTAAATTACTGGAACATTTGTTATGCTTTATGTTTATTATTATAACTGAAATTATTTGACAAACCATGTTTATGACTGTTGCAACATAGAGGCATGAATAACACAAATCGCATAAAACCAATGAAGTTGGTTTTGGGGTTGGGGAAATGAACGGATGAATGAAAAAAGTCCATTTTGGTGTATCACTTGAAGAGAAGGAAAATCTCTGCCTCAAGATTCTTAAAATACCTGATCCTTTTTTGACACTCAAAATTTGAAAATAAAAAAATCACATTATGTGTGGCCGGCCACCCTAACATAAACCGGGGGTGCATCACATCTGTCGTATTCCTTATCTGGGGACAAAATATTTTCACAGTGAAGGAAATAAACAAACGTGAAGTGACTGATTTGGATTATTTGGAGCTGCGTATTATTGAGGAAGTGCTCTTGATGTAGTTGTTGAATGTCACTTCCTCAGATGCAGCTTATTTTTACTGCGTTTATTTTGTCATGGGATTTTCTGATATATATTTTTTTCTCCTTGTTACCTTGTAGATGCCCTCTCCAGAAGGTGTTGGCGATTTACAGTAGAACGACTAGAAGTGAAAAGAACTTTGTAGCAACAAGTTGAACCATAAATTCTTTTCAGTTAATCTTATATGGTTATATTGTATATCTCATAATTTTCTCCAAAATAAGTAAATAACGTTGTCCTCTTATTTTTTCTTTGTCGCCGGAAAATATTTACTCCATTCTTTTTCTAATTGTCATGTATGTAGTGTTTTACTTTGGTAGCTTATCGAAGTTCAATTGGCAGAGGATAATTGTGCCATGAGAGCATCTCCTATACGGTCAAGGCAGAAACCATGGGGTTTCTGCCTTCCACTCAAATTTTGACACCTCATATTATTAAAAAAAATGCACAAATGTAAAATAAAATCAAAACACCCAATCAACTAATCAACCAACCCAGACTTCGCCACTCACCGCCGCCCAATGCCCACCTCCGGCGAACAGACGCCGCCGCCCACTGCCTTCTCCGACGACTTTTTCGGCGAAAAAAAGAAAAAGAAAAAGAAAAAAGATCCAGCCACTGGGGGTGGCCGCGATCCACCCCAACGGCCAGGGGGAGAGATCCGGCCACCCTCAGTGGCCCTATTTGTCTCTCAGGCGAACCAGCGAACCAAAAAAAAAAAAAAAAAAAAAAGAGAAAGATGGATAGATCCGGCCACCTGGGGTGGCCGCGATCCACTCCCAACGGCTTGGGGGTGGCCGCGATCCACTCCCAGCGGCTTGGGGGTGGCCGCTATCCACCCCAACGGCTAGGGGGAGAGAGATCCGGCCACCCCCAGTGGCCATTTGGCCCATTTTTGTCTCTCCGGCGAACCAAAAAAAATTCTGGCCAGCCTAAAAAATTGTTTCTAATGCCTCAAAAATTGATTCTAATGTCACAAATTCATTTCTAATATCTCAAAACTAAAACCTAGAAGGGAAGGTGAACTCTTTTTGGGATTTTATCATCCTAAAACCCAAAGAAAAAAAAAAAAAAAAAATGCCGGCGAGACCCAGCCGTGGGTCTCGGTGGCCGGCAATGGGTCTCAACGCCGTGGGTCTTCTTTCTTTCTCCCAAGCCATCTCTCTTTTTCTGTTAAATGACAAGAAGAAGGAAGAAGGAAGAAGAAGAGTGGGAGGAGAGGTTGTCGGCAGGGAGAAGAAGTGGGAGAGAAGAAAAAATAGAAGGAAGAAGAAGAAATAAGAAAATAATCTAATGTTTTAGGATGTAGGAATGTAGGATAGTGTTGTGCAATTTTTTTCTTTTAGGTGAGGTGTCAAGTTTTCATTGGGGGGCAGAAAACCCCCCCTTTACACGGATCAAGATCCCCAGCAATTTTTTTAAAATTGCTAGCCAATTTTTTTGAAAATCTCAACCATTGAAGTAATCTAATAGCTCAAAATAAAACACTCTATTTTTTTAGTGGATAGCATAGATTTCGAGGTTAAATTTCAAAATTCAAAATTTTAAGTTTAGACAGCCTATATTAAATGTGTGTTTAATTTTGAGCCATTAGATTTTTTCAATGACTGAGATTTTCAAAAAAATACACACCATCCGAATTGAAGTTATTCCCTTGTGCAATTATCACAGAATTTGTAGCGGAAGATAATTGTGCAATTATCTTGCAGCTCTTCTTGCCTTCCAGAATGCTTCCTTCTTTGGGCTGGACAGAGTGATATTTGAAGGCGAATTTGAATCCATCATGCTTACTCAACCAGAACTTAAAGTCAGACTAGGAAATGGCTCCATTTTTCTTTTTTTCGATCTTAATATATTATATTGACTACTAGTATTACAAACACATTTGTTGAAGTCACAAATTTTCAACTTAATTTTTTTTTTCTTCCCTATTTTGATTAAAACACAATTTGACATATTATGTTGGGTGTAGATACGTCTCATGCTGATAATGAAAACCTTTGAAACACTCTCTACCTTCAACATTTTGTACAAACAAATATTATTTTCAGAATACGTCTACACTTTTCATAAACGCTTTTCTATTTTTTTTTTTTGTTTTCAATTATTAAGCAACACTTTTTCCAGATATAGTCCCACATAAGGTTGAGCAAATTCACTGACTCACCGCCAGTTGACCATAGCCAACCGTGACCGCCTAGATAATGGATGGGAAGCGGCATATTTTTTCTATTCCGAATTTTTCGGTGCGGTAGGCAGAAGAGATTTTTCTAATCGAACCGACTTTGCCGACCAATTTTTCATTTTTTCACTTATCAACATCACCGACTGCCATTTAGTGACGGAACAAAAAGTTGGCGGAATAAGTTGGTAATATTTTTGACTTTACCAACATTGTTAGTGTGAAATGCGAAAATTCAAATTTTCTATCGAAACTAACATTACTAAACGACTCTCAGCCCTAGTCCTACACAACCACTTCTCACTTTTTTAAAAACACTTTTTAAAACACAAAATCAAAAATAACTTTCAAAAATTAGATCAAACAAGTAATTTTTCTATTTTCCATATCGATGGTGGCGAAGCCACATATGCTGCCAAATACTTTAATTTTTTTTTTCCAAAAAAAAAAAAAAAAAAAATCAAGGATGCTGCTGTGTATAGTAAACTTTAATAATGCTGAAACTTAATATATACATATGGTAACAAAAAAAAAAAAATCCTTATTTAATACATATATATGGTAAACTTTAATATCCGTATAATTGTTTATTTTGTTGTTTAATATTTATAAACTTTGATTGTCTCTTACAAAATTGTGATCTAACTTGAAAATTTTAGATTACTGAATAAGCTTTTAAGTTTATGAATAAATTGATTTAACTTGTTGAAAGCTTCGATTTACATTCAATACTTGATTTTGTACTTCTAAGATACTGTAAAGTGTAATTTTTATTTTTTTTTATATTTTTTTTTTTTATTTCTGTCTTTTTGATATAGTGCCAACATTTTACATTTTTAATATATCAATTTGAGCACATACTTATGAACTTTTATAGATTTTTTTTTTTTTTTTTTTTTTGTGATGCATATATTGAGTTAATTATCAAATTTTTAGGGTGAAGAAAATTTTAGGATGCCAAAAAAATTTTAGTGGCACCCCTCGGTATGAATATGGAGCGGTGGAAAATTGTTCAGCTCTGCCACTGCATATTGAGAAGTGGCCATCTGGCTCTTCTACGCCGGCTGTTACCAGCTTTCCTGATATCAATAGTGAAGTACCATAACTAAATAACCATCTTGATATGACAACTTAATCATCATCCAAGGGATATACGTAAAAACAGAATGAGCTAGAACCCATTTACGCCAAAGTTCCTTCAAAATTGCTCAGCCTAGTACCTCGGTACTGTGTATACATACTACCAACAATTCTTGGTATAAATACTGCTAACAACAATTCTCGGTATACATACTACTAACAATTCCCGGCCGTGTATCTGGAGTTTACTTTCCACGTATAGGTTGAACGAGCCCAGCCTGCTGCCTCGGTGTCAAAATAAATAGAAAAACATATATATATTACAAACAATTCTAGATCATTAACCTCTGAAGAATGAGACAGCCACGCAAGCACAGCGCAATAGTACATACATGGTTTCTGATTCCGGCATTTTCTTCTTTAACTTCTTTCACCAAGCTGCAATTCCTTTTGTACCTCGAACCAAGATACCCCTAGGCCTCCAAACTTGCTCCTCCACCAAAACCCTTTACTGGAGGGTGTGAATTACTGCTCAGATCAATAATTTTGTCAATAACTTTCACCCATTAAAGCGACAGAAAATGCTGGAAGGATACCATATTATAAAGGCACTTTTTCTATAAAAATAATTGTATTTCACTTTCACGACAAATGCATGAAAGAATACTAGCCAGTGCCCATACCAAAGTTCATGACTATTAGTGCTCAATGGTGAGTTTAATTCCTGTGATTGGATACCAAATTCACATGATTCCTGCCCATATTTACTGGATTTGAGAAGTCCTTCAAGCATAGATATAAAAATGACTTCTCAAAAAAATGAAATATAGAAGTCATAATGACTGATTAAGAGTCAGGGGATGCAGTCTACGTAGCAGGAAAGGACGTATCAAAAAGGTAAACCCAATAAATAAGAAAAAAATAAAAGAGAAATTGCAGCTCAGAATTTAAAAAGTCTACAAAAGGGCCTGAAAAACCAAAAGACAGTAGCACCAAATCCCACTGAAACAACATCCTGAGAAATCCCGATTTTAATCTGTCCCACTGAGCTCTCTTTGCCTTCAAACGCCATCTTAATTCTCTCCAATCATACACACCACATCAGAGAAGATGCTATAACTCTCCAAGCAACAAAGCCCCTCCCCTCCACCAAATTTACGATCCCCTGAAGCCAACAAGTCAACCATAGACTTGGGCATAACCCAAATGGACACTTGTGATGGAGACAACTAAAGACGAGATTACAAGTAACAACAATGAAGTAGCAAATGCTCCACTGTTTCACCACTTTTCTCACACATATAGAACCAGCTCAAAAGAGAATATTTGCCATCTCAATTATGCAGATTAACCATTGCAATATACATCCTAAAGGCACCATCCAAGTAATAATGATAACGATAAAATATTGCAGAAGGCAATAGCAACACATATGAAACTGACTTTAATTATATACCTCTTAACTAGTGGAAAAATTCTGAAGCCAAGATTGATAATAAATATCTATCAAGTAACTTACTAGAATTATTACAAAGTGATACCTAAATGGAAGCAGCTATAGAAGGCAACTTAATATATCAATTCCTGGGCTTAAACAAATCCCACAAGATGGATGAGAAAGCAATATAATGAAAAGAAAGGAGTTATCCCAAATCCTCAAAGAAGTGCAGTGCTTATGCAGTACTGCATAAACATATATACGGGATCACCATTAGCCTTTTTGAAAGTTTCCTCTTATTTAACAATTCAATACAAGTGAAGGGGGGATACAGCCCGTAAGTGGTAAACAGTGGCAAAACAATGTTCCCAATATGAGAACATTGTCAAATGGGTGAGACAGAAGAACCGGAGAGGTAGGAAAGCCTTCAAATCTGAGACTCAATTTTGAACTTCATACTTAAATGGTGCGTTTGTATCTACATATAAATGGTGTGTTTGTATCTACATATAAATGGCATGTTTGTATCTACACGAGAATTTGAGCAAGAATAGAAATAACAATAAAAACATTACATATTTTACAAATATAAAAGCAATTAAATTACCTCTTCACCTTAAATCTGACCTTATCTTCTTACTCTGCATCAATACATCCTGCCGGTGCACTCTATAGAACCACAAAAGCAACTCTTCTTTTTTATATTGCCATTTGAATCACGAACCTGATCTATCATGTAATTGTAATGGTAAGTCAGCTCTTGCAACGGAGGAATGTTTTCAGCGGCAAAAAGCATTATGTGAGGAATTCTTTTGTCCTCATAATCGTATAGGACATTTTGCGCATACAAATTGGGAGAACAACTGTGGTTGATGAATCTCCCCACATTGCCATACTCCGCTGCATCAATAGTGAAGCCACCATCCTCCACAACTTCACAGGAAGTTGGATGCACATCTGGCATTAGTGATGAGAGTCCATCCCAAAGAGAACTGTCATTGTAGTCATTCCCAATATCAAACAAATACTCATCATTACCAGTTCTTCGTTCAGCCTCCTTATCTTCAAGGAGCTCTCCTATATACTCACAAATAAAACTTCCTGAAGGAATCGAATTAAGGGATCTCACACCCCATCCCCTAGATTTGGTTTTAAAAATTTCAAGCTGAAATTTGATACCATGCTGGCTGACTCTATTATGGCAAGAAGAAGGGCACTTGCAAGAAGGACCACACTCATAGACGAGGGGCTTTGCTTCAACTATAGCCCCATTATAGTTAAATGGGATTTCTCCTCCGTTCTTGACTGCACAGGAACATCCCTCAGAATCTGAGCATCCATTAATACAGTTACAACCCTTAGGAGGGAGAGGGTGGCACCAATGAGGATATATCATGCTGGTAATGTATTTAAATGGTGCAGGTTTCTCATCATCTATGGTGTTCACAACACAAATGGGAGTCAACTCTTTCCCTTGTGAGATATCATCCACACAGAGGCCCTCTCTTATTTTGAATTTCTTGGACTTTTTGACTTCTTTCCAAGCAAGCTCTGGTTGATCTGGAATTCTGTCCAACTGAAACTTGAAAACCAGCTTACCACGTGGCCCCAAATCCTGCCAACATTTCACCACCAGATATAGCCCATCATAGATATATGTTTTTCCATTTGAGGACTCAGAGCCACGGATCACCCTAACAGGATTCCTTTTACGCATGCTATTCTTCAAAGCAAGGTTGCCCCGTTCAAGTTTCTGATCTTCGGGTTCTTTATCAGTATTCATCACATTTCCACCCTGGCCTGTATATGTCAAGGAATCTGAATTATCCAAATCATCAAAATAGCCCCCAGACGACACAATGCTAATTGCAAGGATCTCCCCATCATGCTTCATAAAATCTATTCCAGCCATACTTGGGCGATGAAGGCCAATAATATTAAGCTCCATCCTGTAATGAAACTCATCACCAACTTCAACTCCTGGGACAGAACCCAAGATTTTTTCACCAGTGTTAACATCTTTACCTTTCCTCTTAAGAATCTTCGATGCTTTTTGATCAACCCTCCTATTATGTTTTCTTTGTTCCTTTGACTTCGCTTCTTCTTCCTGCAAAAGCTTTCTACAGACAGCTTGGAACAGCCGCAGTGTCTCCCTTACTTTGTTTCTGGTAATTGCATCACTGTTGTGACTTTGACCACTTATACTCATTCCAATGGGTGGAAGGTTTACACCAAAACTACATGGTTCTGGAGGCATATGAAAGTCTAAATATTCATCATCATTCTTAGGAGAATCCTCCTTGTCCCTAACAACAACAATTTGACCCATACCTTGTTTAGCAGTGTTTCTATAAATAGATGAGTTCTCTTTTTTAGGCTTTACTCCAAAAACTTTAGCTTCATCCTTTGTCCTGACAGCAGATTTATGTTTTCCAAGCTCTAGAAAACCATATTTCTTTTCTTTACCTTCACTTGTAATGCCAGTTGGGTATGGTTTATAGGCCCCTTTCCCACGCCTCCAAGGACAATTTGGAGCAGCCATCAGACCTAGAACCACGACCCTGTCCAACACAGGCTCCTGGTACACCTTCATCTCAGAAGACCTTTCAAATCCATCTTGGTTCCTGATTTTTTTAGTAGCATGCCCATCAGATTCAGCTCCAACTTTGTCTCCATTTATCACAGAAACAATCCCCTGAAATTTGCTCTTCTGCGCATCTGTATTTTGAACATCCTCTCCCATTCGCTTCAAGTCAGCTTTTTCAGTCTCCTCCAATGGCCTGTCACCCATATCAGACTTCTCTTGACCCAAACTCCTATTCTTAGGAGAAGTAAGCACTTTCACACTCTCTACCTTACTAAGATTTGGGGCGTTCCTTCCACACAAGGGAGGGAAGTCTCGGATGGCTGAAACTTTTCTTCGTGGAGGATACTTTTTAGCCATAGTCTTCCTCAAATCATTGCCATTAGGAACAACACTGGGTGCACCAGAGGGTGACCAGCATCTAGAACCACTTGGCAAAAACATCTCTTCCTTTGAAGCGGAAGCACCCACCAAACGTAAATCCTTTGACAAATCACAGGCTGCATCTTCTAAACCCTTTACAGGTTCACTCAACCCTGCATTGTTCAAAGCTTCCAAAGCTGGAGACTGCATTTTTACCAGTTCAGCATTCACGGATTCAAGTCCATTCACCTCATCAGATGAAAAAATCCCTATTTCTTCCTTTGGTGTCAAAACATTTTTTCCCTCGAGCATCTCTGTAGACTGGATTCGTGGAGCAGATGATGGTCCACATCCTGGTGGAAAGTTACCAACAGCAGAAACTTTGCTCTCTAAGACAGGTTCACTCAACTCTGCATTGTTCAAAGCTTCCAAAACTGGTGACTGCATTTTTACAGGTTCAGCATTCACAGATTCAAGTCCACTCACCTGATCTGATGAAACGGCCACTTCATCTTCCTTTGATTTCAAAACATTTTTTTCCTCTAGCATCTCTGTAGACTGGATTCGTGGAGCAAATGGTCCACATCCTGGTGGAAATTCCCCAGTAGCAGAAACTTTGCACTCTAAACCATTTACATGTTCACTCAACCCTGCATTGTTCAAAGCTTCCAAAGCTGGTGACTGCATTTTTACAGGTTCAGCATTCACAGATTCAAGTCCACTCACCTTATCAGATGAAGCGACCACTTCTTCTTCCTTTGATGTCGAAGCATTTTTTCGCTCAAGCATATCTGTAGACTGGATTTGTGGAGGAAATGGTGGAAAGTCACGAACCGCATAAACTTTGCGCCTCTTATACTTTGGTGGACTAGTACGAAAAGAACAATCACTGTTTTCCATTGTCGATTTTCTCAATCTTCCTTCAAAATGACCAGCATTTACAGATGGAACTTTTCTAGGAGACTCTGAATGCAGCTTATTGTCCATAACCCCCATTCGAACTCCGAAAACAAATCAAAACAGCACTTTAAAGCAATCCAGAAACCAAATAAGTATCAGTAAAGCATACTAATTCCAAAGATTAAACAACAAATGAATATGACATTATACTTGTGGACAAGACAACCAGAAAACAAAGAAGAACTCGAACTCTTATATTTTGGTTTCTCAGGTCATACCAAAACACTAAACACACAGGAATATATATAAAAAAATAAAATAAAATAAAAAAACCCACATCCAAAACATATAACACTGCTTACAAAATTAAACCAAAGTTCCACCGGCAAAATAACCCTTCCCTTCTTCTAGCGACTTCCCAAACCGCACAGAAAATTAAAACAAAAATAACATTCAGGATTTCATTAAAACATTGTGTCCCCAGATCCAAAAAATGAAAAATCTACCAACATTCAGAAACTTAATTATCCTCCTTCCCAACAATTTCCAAACAACCAAAACATACATGAAAGATATAACTGTTTGTATTCAGCCAAAACTAGGTGAAGAACTTAATGCTCGGAGTATACGTTAAAAAAAGAAAAACAAACAGAGTTTTAAGAACCGTACACCAAATTTTCGGCATATTAAGAGAAAAAAAGGAGATTAATCCTCAAATTCGCATCAAATTTGAAGTAAAATTAATGCTCAAAATTAAAATTTATTAAAAAAAAAAAAAAAACCTGAAAGTCTCCATGCAATAAAAGCTTTTAAGAGATTAGTGTCCCACAGACATACAAATCGGGAAAAATCAAGAAGAGGAGAGAAGACGAACCATGGACGTATAGTTGATCAGTGATTTTCAGAGTGATCAACGGCTCGTAATGATTGGAACCCGATGAATAATGTTGGAGATTTAAACTGCAATCCGAAGTGGTCGCATGAACTGAGCAAAATTAGGTTTTCATTTAACCACAGAGAGGGGAAGGCAAGGAACCTTGAACCGAGCACAACAAGCAGAATGAGATTTAAGGATGAGAGACCATTGTTCTGTTCTGTACATGCAAAACGACGCCGTTAAAGTGATTTAAGGAATCTTTGTTCTAAATAGAGACCGTTTTGTACAGGAAGAGGATCCAAGAGAAACAGGGGATGCACCATCCATTTCAGTCAGAATTTTAATATGTTCTTAAATGGTTTTTCTATATCGGAATTTATTATTATTTTTAAAAATATAATAAATATTGTATTAATAAAAATTAGGAATAAATGTGGTGAAATTTCACTACTTAATTTGAAATCAATGGTTAGTTAGTATTTAAGAAATTATTCACTCAGAAAAAAGAAAAAAGAAAAAAAATTATGCATTGTATAATATCTTCATAATTGTTGAAGATTATGATGGCACAAAATGTGGGTATGTTTGTTAATATCTTTTGAAAGTTATTTATTTTTGTCTGAAAAAATATGTTGATATGTCATAAATGTAAATTTTTATTTTTTATAGTTGTTTATTTTTTTATTTTTTATTTTTGACATGTATAGTTGTTTATTAATATGTTTGTTTTGACGGTGGAAAAAACAAATCATAGAAAACAAAGATTTTAGGGGAAACTTCACTTTGATCCCTGAACTTTCATTCGATTTGACAAATTCTCTCCAAACTTTAAAATCTCTTACTTTTGACCTTTGAACTTTCAGTTGTTTTCAATGTGACCCATTTGTCATATTTTAAACATTACATGATGTTTATACTCTTAACTTTTGTATAAAATTCAAACTTCTAAAATGTTTTTTTTTTAAAAAAAAATAAATAAATAAAAATTAGGGATATTTTGGATTTTTTTTAATATTTTTAACCGTTAAAACTAACGGAAGGATTATAATTGAGAGTAATTCAAAGTTTAGTAGTCCAAAATAAGATTTTAAAGTTTGAGAAGAGTTTATCAAATTGCTTGAAAGTTTAGGAGAGTTAACTAAAATTTTCCCAAAATTTTAACAAATGCAAAACGTTCTACTTCACTCAATATCAATGGCCGTTCCGAACATTTAAAAAAAAAAACAAAAATCATATCACTAACGTAACATGTTTTAGGAGGAAAGAAAAGAGGGATGAAGGATTGAATCTAAAGAAGTGATACTACTGTTATATCCTTATAAAAATGCGTAGCATATATATATATACACACAAGAGCTTTGAAAAAAAAAAATTGTACATATATATTCATCATTACTGTTTACATCTCTTGTCCAAACTGCATATCTTAGATACATCGCAACGTACACTATTGCCATACACAAAGGGCACATATACATCAAAATATATCTGATCAGGATAACATTGCACTCCGTTTGATCCAAAAACAGTACAAGCCGAAAGGAAACCCTAAGGATCGAGCCTACCTCCTACTCTGGTCCCTCTTCAGCTGCGAGTCCGACAACTGTAATTTCTGTAAAACAAAGTATTATAAGGAAAACTGTGAGCTCAGGACTCAATAAACAATGTGAGCCATCTTTTAAGTATAGGTTTGAGTCGAACAAAATTTGGTGTTGGAACTGAGAGATTAAAGATCTTGCTCAAACAAAATCATTCTTGTTCGAACAAGACCAGCATGATTTGATCGCAACCACGAACAGAGTCTTAAAGGCACTTATAGAATGATTCGATCATAGTCTCGTTCAAAACCCATTTGAATAAGAGAAGCACATAATAGCCCTTTATTGAAGTGCTATTTGAAGCCCGCTCGATCGTGAAACCCTAGATCTTGTTTGAACATAATTAATTATTATTCAAACAATATTGCTTATATGATCATAATTATTTGATATTGTCCGGTATCGTGTTAGAGTCCAATAAGTATATAACTGTAGATTTTATAGTCTAATAAATTGTTAGATTTTTTTTTATTAGAGTCGTTCAAAGACCTAATTGGTCTATTATATAATCAATAATATATTATTTCTCTATTTAAAGAGGAACTATCAATAACAAAGTATGAGTTAATTATTATTTTAGAATATGGTTTACTGTGTTTTGGAGGTCAAGACTCCCTCAAAGTAGCCGATGGAAATCACAGCTCTCTCGAAGTAGCTGATTTATCCTTTCATATGTTATTTACTAGTTGGTTTGCATCAATTGCGGCATATTGGTTTTTCAGTAGCCAACTAAGCCTAAAAAATTTAGTTTTCTCCCCTTCTATATAGGCCTCATATGCCACAACATCCATACACCCAAAGAGGCTATTTTCATAGTTATAAGGGGGGTTTACCATTGTTCTTTAGCCAAAATAGTTTCAAATCTTCTCCTTGTTTCATACTTGCCATTCAAGCCACAGAAAAGCCTATAGCCTCTTATGCATTGAAGCGGACAAGATTCGCTTGTGAAGGTGATCCATGGAGAAGAAAGACAAAGGTTCTAGAATTATTATGGTAAGAGGCGGTCGAGTAGTTTGTTGGGGTAATGAATTGAGTCTTGGGAGTTACAAAGGTTTTATAAGTAAGATCAATCCCTAACATAAGTCTTCTATAGTGGATGCTTTTGGGGGTTGGCTCCGCTCTATAGTAGTTTTACTTTGAAGAGTTCTTCAAAAAGTTTCTACTTTGTTACTAAAACCTTTGTGTTGTTTGATTTTATGCTTTCTTGAATTTTCGTGGTAATTGACTTAACAATTAGCTTGGTGATCTGGTGAAACCTCCCAAAACTGGTGAAAAGTCCAACCGTTGGGAGTTCTCAAGAGAAGAAAGTCTGACCTTGAGATTCAATTTCTACCTTCTTACTTAAACGGTGTGTTTGTATCTATACAAGAGCATCAGAGCAAGAACAGAAATAATAATAAAAACATTAATATTTACAAATAGAAAGCAAGAAAATTACCTCTTCACTTTAAATCCGACCTTCTCTTCTTACTCTGCCTCAATACATCCTGTTGGTGCACTCTGTAGAACCACAAAAGCAACTCCTCTTTTTTATATTTCCATTCAAATCATGAACCTGATGCATATTGTAATGGAAATTCAGCTCTTGCAATGGAGGAATGTTTTCGGCAGCAAAGAGCATAATGTGAGGAATTCTTTTGTCGTCGTGATCGTATAGGACATTTTGCGCATACAAATTGGGAGAGCAACCATGGTTGATGAATCTCCCCACATTGCCATACTGCGCTGCATCAATAGTGAAGCAACCATACTCCCCAACTTCACAGGAAGTTGCCTGCACATCAGGCATTAGTGATGAGAGACCATCCCAAAGAGAACTGTCATTGTAGTTATTCCCAATATCAAACAAATACTCATCATGACCGGTTCTTTGTTCAGCCTCCTTATCTTCAAGGAGCTCTCCTATATACTCACAAACAAAACTTCCTGAAGGAATTGAATTAAGGGATCTCACACCCCACCCCTTCGATTTGGTTTTAAAAATTTCAAGCTGAAATTTGATACCATGCTGGCTGACTCTATTATGGCAAGAAGAAGGGCACTTGCAAGAAGGACCACACTCATAGACGAGGGGCTTTGCTTTGACTATAGCCCCATTATAGTTGAATGGGATTTCTCCTCCATTCTTGACTGAACATGAACATTTCTCAGAATCTAAGCATCCATTAACACAGTTACAACCCTTGAGAGGTAGAGGGCAGCACCAATGAGGATAAATCATGCTGGTAATGTATTTAAACGGTGCAGGTTTCTCATCATCAATGGTGTTCACAACAGAAATGGGAGTCAACTCTTTCACTTGTGAGATATCATCCACACAGAGATCCTCCCTTATTTTGAATTTTTTGGACTTTTGGAACAGTGCAGGTTTCTCATCATCAATGGTGCTCAAAACAGAAATGGGAGTCAACTCTTTCCCTCGTGAGATATCATCCACACAGAGATCCTCCCTCATTTTGAATTTTTTGGACTTTCGGACTTCTTTCCAAGCAAGCTCTGGTTGACCTGGAATTCTGTCCAACCGAAACTTGAAAATTAGCTTACCATGTGACCCCAATTCCTGCCAATATTTCTCCACCAGATATAGCCCATAATAGATATATATTTTTCCATTTGAAGACTCAGAGCCCCGGATCACCCTAACAGGATTCCTTTTATGCATGCTATTCTTCAAAGCGAGGTTTCCCCGTTCAAGTTTCTGATCCTCTGGTTCTTTATCAGTATTCATCACATTTCCTCCCTGGCCTGTATATGTCAAGGAATCTGAATTATCCAAATCATCACCATAGCCCCCAGATGACACAATGCTAATTGCAAGGATCTCCCCACCATGCTTCAAAAAATCTATTCCAGCCTGACTAGGGCGATGAAGGCCAACACTATTAAGCTCAATCCTGTAATGAAACTCATCACCAACTTCAACTCCTGGGACAGATCCAAAGATGTTTTCTCCAGTGTTAGCACATTTGCGTTTCTTCATAAGAATCTTTGATACTTTTTGATCAACCCTCCTTTTAGTTTTTCTTCGTTCCTTTGACTTTGCTTCTTCTTCCTGCAAAAGCTTCCTACAGACAGCTGGGAACAGCCGCAGTATCTCCCTCACTTTGTTTCTCGTAATTGCATCACTGTGATGAGTTTGACCACTTCTACTCATTCCAATGGGTGGAAAGTTTACACCAAAACGCTGTCGTCCGGGACCCCTGCCTTTATTCGCATTATTTCCTGAAATAAATGAGTTCTTTTTTTTTTACTCTACTCCAGAAACTTTCGATTCATTCTTTATCCTGTCAGCAGATTTTTGTTTCTTAAGCTCTAGAAAACAATATTTCTTTCCTTTATCTTCACTTGTAATGCCAGTTGGGTATGGTTTATAGGCCCCTTTCCCATGCCTGTCCAACACAGGCTCCTGGTCCACCTTCATCTCAGAAGACCTTCCAAATGGGTATGGTTTATAGGCCCCTTTCCCATGCCTGTCCAATACAGGCTTCTGGTCCACCTTCATCTCAGAAGACCTTTCAAATCCATCTTGCTTCCTCATTTTTTTAGTAGCACGCCCATCAGAATCAGCTTCAACTTTGTCCCCAATTACCACAGAAACATTCCCCTGAAATTTGCTCTTCCGCACAACTGTATTTTGAACATCCTCTCTCATTCGCTTCAAGTCAGTTTTTTCAGTCTCTTCCAATGGCCTGTCACCCATATCAGGCTTTTCTTGACCCAAACTCTTGTTCTTTGGAGACACATGAACTTTCACACTCTGTTCCTTACTAAGACATGGGGCGTTCCTTCCACACAAGGGAGGGAGGTCTCTGATGGCCGAAACTCTTCTTCGTGGAGGATACTTTTTGTCCGTAGTCTTCCTCAAACCATTGCCATTGGGAACAGCACTGGGACCAACAGATGGTGACCAGCATTTCGAACCACTTGGCAAAAACATCTCTTCCTTTGAAGCAGAAGCACCCACCAAATGTAAATCTTTTGACAAATCACGGGCTGCATCTTCCAAACCCTTTATAGGTTCACTCAACCCTGCATTGTTCAAAGCTTCCAAAGCCGGTGACTGCATCTTTACAGGTTTGGCTTTCACAGATTCAAATCCATTCACCTGATCAGATGAAACAATCACTTCTTCTTCCTTTGATGTCAAAACTTTTTTTTGCTCAAGCATCTCCGCAGACTGGATTCGTGGAGCAAATGGTCCACATCCTATTGAAAAGTCACGAACAGCAAAAGCTTTGTGTCTCTCATACTTTGGTGGACTAGCACGAAAAGAACAATAACCATTTTCTCTCGCCAATTTTCCCAATCTTCCTTCAGAACGTCTACCATTTACTGATGTAACTGTTCTAAGAGACTCTGAATGCAGCATATTCTCCCTAACCAAATCAGCACTCTAAAGCAATCCAAAAACCAAATAAGTATCCAAAAACCAAATAAGTCTTAGTTTTGGTTTCTCAGGTCACACTGAAATACAAAAACACTAAACACAAACGAATGAAAAAAGAAAAGAAATCCCCATCCAGAACATAAAACACTACTTGCAAAATTAAACTAAAACTCCACCAGTAAAATAACCCTTCCCTTTTTTCTAGTGTGTTGCGCACGAAATTAAATACAGGTTCCCAAAGAAGCGGAAAAGAACATAATAGAAAATAGATCAATCACACACGACACAAATATTGAAGTGGTTCGGCTGAACAAGCCTACATCCACTGCGGAGACAACTCGGAGGAAATTCACCAACAAAAGATAGTAGTAGAAAACCACTTAAAGCCCAAAGCCCCAATACGCCCAAATCTCACTCTCACACAAAAGAAAAAAATATATATGTTAGAATATTTTATATATTATTCTATAGGGTTTATTGTCTTTCTTATTAGGGTTTATTCCCTACCTTAATTAGTATAAAGTTTCTTGCTTATCACTCTTAACCTCTTTATATATAGAGGCCTCTATAATCATTCTCAATATATAGAATACATCAGACTACACAATACAATGTAGTCCATTATTTGCTTTTGCTCTCTCTTCTCTCTTTCATTCTTCCGCTCAAAACATATATTCAACAATATATTTAACATGATATCAAAGCTATTTAACATGATATTAGAACCACTTTCTTATGGCCTCCAATATCCAATAAAAGTCATTGACATTTCTTGGAGCTCCCTCTAGCGACCTCTCTTTTCCAGTTGTCTGTGCTCTGCCGCTGAAAATCTTTTCCACGCCTTCAACGCAACCTCATCTGGGAAAATTTATCCCATATTCACACTTGCGAGGCATAGATCTACAAATTTGTGGAAGATCCTCCGCCATCGGCCTCTCACACACCGCCACGCGCCTTGGCCAGTTCCTGCACGAGCCACACTCGCTGCCACTGTGAATCCTCTCGGCCAATCAGCCACCAAGAGTGGTCTCCCGGGCCCAGATCAGTGGATCTGAGCAATTTCAGCCACTTTCAACATTGCACGCGCCCTCACGTGCCTCCTGGAGAAGCTGGTGACTCTTCCACGCGCCGCCATGTCCGGTGGATCAGTTTGGTTTTTAGACCATTCGATAGATCCACCACCAGCCATCCTAGAGCCATCCAAAAAAATCCAACGAAACCTCCACGCGCTGGCAGAAGGCTCTATGCGTGGGCCTCACGCGCCTAGGCGCCACCAGCCACTATTGCGCGTGCACCACACGCGCCAGACACTTCTCTTCTTCTCCATGCAGCCACGTGTCCCTTAGAGAGCCGGTCATGTTAGCCTTAGGCTTCTGCCATGTGTTAGATCAAAAAAATATGTATCGGTTCCATGATATTCGACCTAATTCAAGGGGTTAGAACCGGATCATCTCAACTGAGTCAGACCATCTTCAACTGGTCCACGGGTTTGGGCAATTTTGGCCCGCTTAACCGACCCATATATATCAACATCAACCCGGTCCAAAACCTGTTCTAACCAAGTCATCAGATTCAATTCAGTCTATCCAACAGGTCCAAATTAGTCGACCCAGTTCAACGGGTTAGACCGGGTTCACTTGTTTTTGGGTTAGACCATATGGAATGGTCCATGGGTTTTGGCAAACTTTGGCCCATTCAAACCGGCCCAAATAGATTAAAGGCCAATCCATGCCAATGGATTCAAGTCACCATCAGCCACCAGCTGCCATCACTTCCCACTATTGACGGCCTCTGGCTGCCCAACTCTGGCCACGTCTCCAGTGACCAACAAAAATCATAATTTCTCTTTCTTTTTCCCAAACTCAAGCTTGCACCTTGAGTTTGAGGGGATGTTAGAATATTTTATATATTATTCTTAGGGGTGTCAAAAAAAACCGGGGAACCGGAACCTGAACCGGAAAACCGGGAAACCGGAAAACCGGAAACCGGGAAACCGGGGTCCCGGTTCCGGTTCCGGTTTGGAGAAACCAAAAACCGGGTACCCCGGTTCCGGTACCCGGTTTTTGGTACCCACTTTTTACCGGGTTACCGAGAACCGGGTTAAATATATTTATTTTTTAATTTTTATTTTTAGTTAGGTCTTTACATTTTAAAATATAGATTCCCCTTTACTCTAATTTTTTCATCCTCACATATAAAAAAAAAAAAAAAATTATTTCTTTTTATTATTATTACTTTTAAGTTAGAGAAGCCGTCGCCCAACTTCTCTCTCAATTATCAGAAAGAAGTAAACCATAAAGTAATGTTGTATGTTACGGCCAAAATTGATGTTAATGTTGATCTCACTCACAAGCTATGCGCTTCTTTGATGCTTACTCCTTTCAGGTTTTTGATTTTTCCATATCCTTTCATTCCATTTCCCTCCTTTCCCATAATTTTTTACTCGGTGATTGATTTCTTCTTCGCTTACTCTTTATAACAGGAACACTGGCAGTCCTTTTTCTCTGATAATTGGGAGGTAGCAATTTGATTTTGGTTTACTTTCTAGTTTTTACTATGTCAAAGTTTTTTTTTTTTTAATGTTTTGATTAGTTTTGTAATGATATATTATGCTTTCTTGATGTACCCGGTTACCGGACCGGGTACAACCGGAACCGGCCGGTAACCGGGACCCCGGTAAAACCGGGGTCCCGGTTCCGGTTTTCCAAAACAAGGAACCGGGGTACCCCGGTTCCGGTTCCCGGTTTTAGCCAAAAACCGGGAAACCGGACTGGGTTGACACCCCTAATTATTCTATATGGTTTATTCCCTAACTTAATTAGTGTAAGGTTTCTTGCTTATCACTCTTAACGGCTCTATATATAGAGGTATCTATAACCATTCTCAATATATAGAATATATCAGACTCCACAGTCCATTATTTGCTTCCGCTCTCTCTTTTCTCTCTCATTCTTCCTCTCTCCAATATATTCAACAATATAATTAACAATACCAAAAAGAATATCTTTCCCTAATTCTCTAAACCATGAACGGCACTACAAACATGAAAGAATAACAAGAGATTTACTAGTGGCTTATTTTTCTCTAATGGGCTTTGCATATGTTGTTTTCCCCAAGTTCATAAACTAGCCAAGTAGGTTCTTTTATAGGAGCTCAACGTCGGCTTATCATAGGAAATCCAAATCCAAGTCGTAGAAGTAGTAAAGACCGTGCTTCTACTATGAAACAAAAAAACCAATACCAAAAGGAAAAGGAATAAAGGCTGGCCCCAACAATTTCCAAATAACCAAAACATATATATGAAAACAATTAACAAACCAATCAATAATTATTTGCGGTATCTAAGATTCAGTAATCTCTTTGGTCGCAAACAATAAACAAAATATAACACTAAGTTCTAACAGTTTCCTTCATTTTCTGAGCAACCAAACAGAGAAACAAGAACATAAACTAATCTTCAACCTCGACGACAATACAACATGCATCAAATTTGAAGTAAATTAAATTACAGCTGAAAAGTAAAAAAAAAAATATACCTGAAAGTCTCCCCGCAACAAAAGCTTCTAAGAGATTAGTGTCCGGTGTCCCACACACAGATATTTAACGTACCAATCTGGAAAAATCAAGGCTCGTAATGATGTCACGTTGCTCAAAACACTGCGTCTGCGCGTGACAACACGCAACCGCAACTCATGGAAAGAAGGGAGTTGCTGGCACGTCCCGAGATAAGCTCAAGGAAATGACAACACGTACGAACACAGACGAAGCAGCACTTGGGTGCTCAGAAGGCGTAAATGAAGTAACCCAGTTCAGTCTGTTCAGAGTACCTGCTGCATAGGTCACTGAACGGGTTTCGAGGAACAAGAAACAAAAGTGGGTCCCTTTTTTTTATGTAATGGTTCGGTTCGGTTCGGTTCTGATACGAGGTTGATTTACAGTTCTCGTTGTTTATTTTTGGTAATTAGTGGTTGTTTCTCTTGCGCTTGCATCAACGAAAGACTGAAGCTAGCTTTTTATAAAGGTGCTAACGTCAGTGAATCAATCCTGTTGCAAGTAGGTTTTCTATTCCAAGTTCAACTTGGAATTTTTTATGTCTCCCAAACCCACAAGCAAAACACATTGAATAATTGGGAAAACACTCATCCAAACACATATAGTAGAAGAAACAACATACAAAACTATAATGATTTGAGCTACAATTTAGTGCCTTTGGTACATGTCTTAAGTAAATACAACTCCAAAACCTTGTCAACAACATCGACCCACAATTTTCATTACATCAATTAAATACAACAAAACAAAAGAGAGAGACTTGACTCTGTTTAGATGTGTGTTTAAGAGGCTCAAATGTGTGTTTAACTTTAAAAAAATTTGTTTAAAGAAAAAAAACTCGTTTAATAAAAAAAATTGAAAGCACTTTTTGAAGAGTCCAAGAAGACTAAAAATGGCTACAATATACTTTTTGACAAAAAATATTTTTTAACTTAAAAGCTCTATTTTTCAAACGCAATCCTAAACGCAACAAAGACTTCATTTCATATCTTCAAAACATTGCCTCAATATGCATGGGACATCGATTTATCTTTAAGTTATGAAAAAACATTTTTCTCAAATATAGACCCGACCAAACATCAAAAATACTTCTCACCTTTACTTGCATAAAAATATTTTTTTCAAACTAAAAAAAGAAATACCTCAACATAGCAAGAGTGTGTTTGACGCTGAAATTTTGTAAAACAAATGTGCGATTTTGAACTAAATTGCAAAAAAATGTACAGTTTAAAAGTGTGTTTTTAAAAATTTATAATTTAAAAATGTAAAAAAAAAATGTGTTTCAAATCATAGGTACATGTATGTGTTTTTTAAATTACACAATTTTAAAAACTAAATTACAACTTTATCAAATGCTTAAAAAAGCAGTTATAAATTACACATTTTAAAATCGTAAACCAGAAGAGCTGCCAAACCGGGAGTAGCCCAGACCAACGAAAGCCCAACTATCTGCAAAGCCCAAGACATTTGTAGCTTGAAAGCCCCGTCAGCAGCGCATACTGGCCCAAACACGCAAGGCCATAAGGCCCATGGCGCCCTTGCTCTTGCCTGCCTTGAACAATGGAACACTGAGGTTTGGGTTCCCATATAGAAGTTGGGGCTCGCGTGCCAGCTGCAAGCTCGTTGCTTAGACGAACCTTGCTTGCTTATGAACCAAACCTAGCATTAGCTCTGCAAGACGGGTTTGTCGCACGAGGCTTGGGCAGTCTTGGTGAAAGAGAAAATAGACATCCAATTAGCATAAAAGAGTTGTCACATCAGACGACTTTTGTCACGATGTCTTGTCGGAGCTTGCCATACTATGAAGGGTCGTTGTGATCGTGTTAAAGTCAAGCGGAGCTGACATGCTAGTGTAGCCTCCGAACCCTAGCACGCTCTGGTGTAGCCATGGTGTGGATCCCGAGGAAGAGTGGTTTATCTGTAATCAAGAGCCGAGTCGAGCTTTAAGATTTCAAGTTTGATTCGTTTTCGAATATGCTTATTCGAGTTGAGCTCGAGTTCAAGCCGAGCTATAAAATGCGTATTCAAGCTCGGCTCGTTAAAATTTGGACGAGCTCGAGCTTAAACTCGAGTTCGTTGAGAATACTATTTGAGCCAAGTTGGGCCCAACTCGAGCTCGAGTTAAGCTATTAAATTCTTTAAAGTATGATCCGAGCGAAGTTCAAACATGAATTTTAAAACAACTTATATATATATATTTATCTATAGTATAAATTAATGTAACTAATTTTAGTAATATATATATAAGATATATGAACGAGCTAACTAACTAGTTAATATGTTAATTAACACATACACATATAAATATTAAATAACATATATAACATATATTACTTAATTACTAATATACAAATTTATATAACTCTTTTTTGTAATATATATATAAGATCTATGAACGAGCTAATGAGCTGGGCTAATGAGCCGGGCGAGTCGAACAAGCTCGATTTAAACAAGTTGAGCTCAATCGAGTGAGTCGGATATGTGTCACTAGCTAATCGAGTGAGTTTAAACAGTACCGAGTGAGCTTGTATAGTGTCGAGTTCAAGTTCGGATCAAGCTTAGTCAAATAGGTATTGAACGAGCTGTCGAGTGTGTTAGTTCATTTACAGCCCTGAGTTTAATTAGACAAAAATTTTGTAAGTGAGAGGGAGGAGAGTTTTGTAAGAAGAAAGACAAAAATGAGAGAAGATTTTTTCATGAGTTCTTGATCAACTTTGTGTAATTTCCCGGTTCAGTCGAAGTTAGTGGCCGCAAACTGGGTGAAGACAAACTAACACTAATTAATTTCCATGCCTCCTTAACTCATTTTTCAATTGTTTTTTATTTTATTTTTGAAAAAACTTCACAAACTCTTGAACTATTCCACGGATTTTAGAAAACCCCGGTAAAATTAAAAAATTATCCATTTACATTCATAAACTTTCAATTTAAATCAATTTATCTTCAATGGTTAGATTTTAAACCTAAAAAGTAATAAAATGAAGTTTGTATCAATATTTTTTTTTTATAAAATTTCAAATTTACCTTTAATTTCAAATTAAAAATAATAAAAATTAATCCACCGCAGGTCATAAGGTGATCATAGGACCAAATTTTTATTATTTTTTTAAAATGAAAATCGAAGGGTAATTTGATATTTTTAAGAATTAAAAAATTAATAGCTAAAACTAACAAAGGAGATAAATTAATTAAAATTAAAAGTTCAAGAATATAAATTAAGAGTACTTAAATTTTAGGAGAGTCTTATCAAAATTCTCGGTAATTTAAGATGAAATTTTTTAATTTTTTAATTTTTTAATTTTTTAATTCTTCAATTGGTTAAACAACGTCATCACCAGGCGTGAAAGAAGTTGGTCAAGTCTCACAATATATTTCTGTCGCAACATATCATTTGCTTCGCATAGAAGCAGAAAACCGATATATACAAATTCGTGTTCAACACGCGCTTCTCTCTCTCTCTCTCTCTCTCTCAACTTCTGCACTTGCGCTGTGTCTCAGCTTCAGGCTCACACAGGTTCTCTCTTCCCCTTTCTCTGCAATTACTTGATCTTTCCCATTTGTTTGCCGAGAAACACATACGAAAGGAAGAGGAAACTCAGGGCTAGGTTTTCACTTTCTATTTCCTTCTCTCTCTCTCTGTTTTCTGCAACCGAACAGATATTTAGGCTCTAATAAATCTCTGCTTTGACGACTTGTTCGATTCAAATCTCTGATTTCTAGGTCCTCGTAGGATCTCCGCTGTCAATTCGAGTTCCTTTTTCTTCAGATTCACCAAGGTGGTACTATTACATCCAGATCTTATGAATTCAAAGTTTCGAAACTAAGCCCTAATTCGAGTTTTTTTTTTCTTTGCCTTTCAATTAGATATCTCTATTTGGTGTTTTCCTTTGTCGATTCTAATTTTCTTGTTTGCGGTGCAGTGTAGGCGAGGCATTTCCGAGTCATTGAAAATATGGTCTCCTTTGAGATGAATGACCGCAAGAGTGAGTGAAAATTGATATGATTCTGTTTCTTTCACTTTATTGCAATAGCATTGCTAGTTCAATTGCGTTCGATTTTTTTTTTTTTTTGTTGGTTGTTGTTTACTTTGATTTAATGTGGAAATGCCTGTAATTTCCAGTACTAGTGTTTCTTTCCTTCCCGCCTTTGTTTATCGGTAAGCAATAGTAGGGTTGGGTTAAGATTATTAGAACATTCGAGAAGGTGTAGCTTAAAGCTTTGATTAAGAAGGTTTATTATACTACTGTAACTACCTTTCCTAAGTTTTATTTTCAGTCTTGATTTGGTGCTAGTACGAAACATGCTCAGGATCGTTTTTCTGTAGTTATGACTTATGACAACTGGCTTTATGATGTTTTTCATTGTTGATAAATATGTACAAGTTGTGTCGATTAAAACAGTAATTACAACTTTGCCGGCCTCTTTTGATGTGGTTTTCTTCATGTCATTTAGACACTTAAAAGGTAAATACAACTCACTCGTGCACAGGATTGAACCCACGACCTTACCATCCACTTCTTGCTTATAGGGTAAGAAGATGCCATGTTTTATAGAGACCATTAGCAACAATTATTGGTGTTTCTTGGACCTGTGACCTTATATCTGACCCTTGCTTATGGAGCTAGAAGATGCCAATTGGTCTAGAGACCATTGGCAGCAATTATTGGTCTGTCTTTAAGGCAGCATACCTTGTTGCATTTTAGGCATAGAGAATAACGTGCAAATACTTTGAGGAGTTTAGGTATTTTCATGCTGAATTTGGTTTAGTGTTTTAGAATGTTAGGATGTGCTTGACTAAATGTGAGTCACATGTGAGTTTCTATGGTTCTGCCTAGAGGCCCTATACCAAAATTAGAATGATGATGAATTGTAGTAGGAGTCAAGTCACTTGATTTTGGTTGTGGTGGCCAAGACATCTAACTTCTCTACACTGCTAGACCTTTCATATAATTGGGTACTAAGATACAAAGGAATGGCATATAATGTCATATAAGGTAATATTACTATGGGGCA
The DNA here is from genome assembly GCA_006937295.1 of Carpinus fangiana. NCBI lineage: Eukaryota > Viridiplantae > Streptophyta > Magnoliopsida > Fagales > Betulaceae > Carpinus > Carpinus fangiana. Next base: position 29,585,926 of record CM017326.1, read on the forward strand.
TGATTAGAAGTGCTTGAAGCCTAGAAAAATTGCTTAGATTTATGTGAATCTAGCTCAAACATATAATATACATGAATGTATCCTTGAAACTTGCGTCATATTGAGTTGCGTGTGTTTCTACTTTATGTTGATGCTATTTAGATGTAAATTTGGGACTTCTATCTGAATTATATATATATATATATATATATGGTTCTGCCTACACCCCTGATATTTGGAAATTGTGAATTGGGACAGAGATTGGACTAGGGTTGACAGGATTTGGCATATTTTTCTCGTTCCTGGGAATCATCTTCTTCTTTGACAAGGGATTACTTGCCATGGGAAATGTAAGTGCCTTATTCTTCGTTTGTGCTTGCTCAGGTTCCTTTTTTTAAGTCTTTAAATATCACATATGCTTCTTGTTGATATGATACATTGTTTAACACTTTCTTACTTTTGTGTGTGCTTAATCAGATACTCTTCTTCTCAGGGGTGACTCTCACCATTGGACTGAAGTCTTCCATGCAGTTCTTCATGAAACGCCAAAATTTTAAGGTTTAACCTGCTGAGTCTCTCTCTCTGTGTCACACACACACACAAACACACGCTCACTCAAATGCAGACACAGAATGCAGCGTTTCATGCATTGCTTCATCTCTTTTAACCAGTTTTTTTCTTCTTCTTCTGATTGTACAGGGAACAATTTCTTTTGGTGTTGGATTCTTATTGGTTGTCGTGGGATGGCCTATTTTGGGCATGATTTTGGAGGCATATGGATTCATTGTACTCTTCAGGTCTGTAGGAGTCCTACATTCATGATTGTTGCATTGATCTTTGTAATTACGCATTTTAATTTTTACTAAAACATATTTTGCAGTGGCTTCTGGCCAACACTGGCGGTTTTTCTGCAAAAGATACCTATTCTTGGTTGGTTGTTCCAACAGCCGTATATCAGATCGGTATGTGTATTTTGGAAAAAGTTTCATTTTTTTGCTATTTATTTCAAATTTTAAACTGTAAGATTGTTCATAGAATGTTGCTAGATTTTAGTACTTGTGAAAGCTCATATAGGCAATAAGGAAATAAATAGTCTCTTTTTTACTTGGGCAGCTGCGTTTTTAGCTCTTTTAGTGATTAATTTTAATGATTTTCTTGTACTTTTTTCTTCTTCTATTTAGGCTTTCTCTTGTATACTTCATGTATACTAGGGTTGTGCCTTTACGCTTTTTGATATATACATTACACCAAACAAAATTTATGGTGTTTGACTGCATGTCAGACCAACGGAGATAAGGTAGGCTGGTTACTTGGGTAAGCTGACAGGTCCCCTGTGTGATGGGCTGGCATTTCTAATGATTTGTTTGGGATGCTTTCAGGATAGGGGTTTAAGAAGAGTTTCGCATACATGTCAGACAATTACCTTAATTTTGTTTTGCAAATATTTGTACAGATGGAAACCTAAGCAGGCCCTGTGCCTTCTGCCCCTGTTTGAACAGGATTACAGAAACCCTAAAGAAAATGGGAAAAAGAGAAAGAAATAGACCAAAATCACGAAGGTGGGGAAGTCCTTGGGATCTGTGATGTGATGTAGCATTTAATAGGGCTGGAGGAGGTTTCGTGCAAATTATTTCCTTGCCCATTCTGGGTTTAGAGCAGGCTTGGCTTTAGGTTAGCCAAGGATGGGCGCAATGCTGCCTGTTATAAACTAGCCAGTGGTCATATTTATGGGAATAACTTCAATTCGGATGGTGTGTAAAGGGGGGGTTTTCTGCCCCCCCAATGACAGACCAACACCTCACATAAAGTAAAAAAAATGCACCCAACAAAAATATATCTGGCAGCAGAAGAAAGAAAAGAGGACAGCAGAAGAAAGAAAAGGGATGAAGAGAAAGAGGAGAACGTGGGTCTGCGAGAGACCCACGGCATAGAGCTTCACGGCGCAGAGATCGCCGCTGGGTCTCGCCGGAGGTCGCCGCTGGGTCTCGCCGACAGACCCACGGTTTGTTTGTTTGTTTTTGTTTTTTTTTGTTTTTCCGGCCGTGGGTCTCGCAGCCTCACCTCGCTGTCGCTGTCCCTCGCCGTCGCTCTGCCCAGACACCTTGCGGCGACCCACCTCGTAACAAGTCGACGACCGGCCACCGAGACCCACGGTTGGGTCTCGCCGGCCGTGGGTTTGGTTTTTTCTTGGTTTTAGGATGATAAAATCCCAAAAGGGTTAACTTTTCCTCCTAGGTTTTAGTTTTGAGGCATTAGAAACGAGTTTAGTGGCATTAGAATCGATTTTTGAGGCATTAGAAACGATTTTTTAGGCTGGCCGGATTTTTTTTGGGTTCGCCGGAGACAAAAATGGCCACTAGGGGTGGCCGGATCTCTCTCCCCCTGGCCGTAGGGGTGGATCGCGGCCACCCCCAGTGGCCGGATCTTTTTTTTTTTTTTTTTTCCGTTGGAAAAGTCGCCGGAGAGAGCGGTGGGCGGCGGCGTCTGCTCGCCGGAGGTGGGCGGCGGCAAGTGGCGGCGTCTGGGTTGATTTGGTTGGTTGATTAAATGATTGTGTGTTTTGATTTTATTTTACATGTGTGCATTTATCTTAATATGATGAGGTGTCAACTTATTATTGGTGGCAAAAAGGTGGGGTATTTTGCCATGACCGAACAACAGCACCTCTCCATATTTATGACAAAGTGCAGGAATTTGAACATTGTGGATCACAGGCATCAGCATATTTAAGGAATTTTAACGTGAGATAGAAGCTTCATAGATATCTCATATACTCAGTGTGATTAGTAATGTAAATGTTATAATAATTAAATTTTAAAAAAAATGTGACCTTTGTACTGTTGATCTATGAGATACCTAATGTTGGCATTATTCTAAACAAGCACATGGAGTGCTTTGCATCTGAGGCAGAAGCCCTTAAGGTTCACAGCTCTGGGTATTATCAATGCATATAGTAAAGTTCTTGTCATCTACATCACTCATTTACTTGGTTATTAGGGTGTTTTAGCACTATTTTTGGGGGGAGTGGGAATGTTTTTTTGAGGGAGCTCATTGACACAATACTGACCACACGGAATATTCAATGTTTCATTCCCCCCTCCCTTTTCTTCTCTCTCCCCCAGTCTCTACACAGACGCAACCCTTAGGACCTAAATTGGTGGAAAATCATTGGAGAATTGCCACATTCAACACCCACACACAAAATGGTGGTATATGAATAGGTTTTGCATTATTGCAATGTATAAATTATGTACTCTAATTGGTGGAAAAGAATTACTAAAGTTCATGTGGCTCAAAATCTGTCCACACTGTTCACTTTTGCAGGTTGAACCAAATTTTAGTATCCAATTGTATTTTGAACTAAATATTATTTTTTTCCATGCAGTTCTTTGACCGGTATCGGGGCAGACGAGTGCCTGTATGAGGCAGAAAAAGACGTTTGAGGAAAGATGCAGACAGACCCAGTTGTAAGTTCTTGTAATATACAGTCAGAACGAGATTCATTGTTTTTACATTCAGTTGATATGGTGGCTGTAGAAAAGATTAGAAAAAAGTTACTCATTTGATGATGAGCTTTAACTTTTACCAAAAGAAAGAAAATAAACATTTTGAGCTTTTATCTGTCCTATTCCATGTTTGTCGGTCCACTGCGTTGGTGCATATTCCCACCTTTCAAATTGCCATTCATTTTGTAGTCAGCTTTCAAATTATTTTTACATGGCGAAAATTGTAAAGCACGATTGTTAACTTTAACTTTATTCATTTATTCATTTTTGCCCAATCTTTTAGGAAATGTCAATAGTAATAATAATAATAATAATTCATGATTAGATGATATTAGGCCATATATATGGAGTCATGTGGATATGTGATGTCTTCACCAAAGGCGGTGTGATAATTATTCCCATGAAAATATTTGCAACTTGTTTTGGTCCGTACTGCTGGAAATTAACAATATAAGGGAAAGATGATGAAAAATTAATTCAATAGTCCCAGATGGTCATTGCACATGTAGAATTCATGTATCGAAATTCTAAAATTTTCTTAATTTAGATATCATGATTCATAAGCAGTGATTTATGTCGGGGGGGGAAAAAAGAGGAAATGTTCTTTTCTTCAAACACGATGGCCATGGTGAAAGGCCCAATGTGTATGCCATGGTCTTTTACATGAAGCTTCCTAACTGTTACCCCTAGCTGTTTCAAGCGCTATAACAAGTATTTGGGGGGCAATGTTTATGCGAGGTTCAATCTTAAAATGCCTAGTGCCCAGGAAAGATTGGCAATATTATAATTATGCATTGAACTTGCGTCCACCATGATAAGGTTGGAGGAGATATGTGGTAACTCGTACTATAGTTGAAAACAAATTCTTTTGAGCATGCTGAAGCAGGATGACTGATCCAACACAAACAACTATGCTATAAGATTTATTCAAAATATAATTAAGGCATTTGATTGGGGAAGATTATCATACAAATGCATCTAATGTACCAACATTGGGAACAAACAGGTCCACGATTAATTGTGCCCCCAATAAGCCTTTGAAAAGATACCAATAAATGACAATGTTGATGGGCACAGAAAGAGCCATTCTAAACTCGGAGAAGGAAATGAAATGGAGAGGAGTTGGGTCTTTTATTTTAGAAGGGTAAAATTGTCCAAGAAAAAGTGAAATGATAATTTTACCCTTCTTAAATTAAGGAATCGGCTCCTCTCTATTTCATCCAATTCCCTTGAACTCTGTACTCATTTACTAGAAAAATTTAACGTCCTTTAGTTACATGTTAACATGTGTCAATGTAAAAGAGTTGTATATCAAACATTTTTTTATAAATATATATATTTTGTATTCAACGAGGTAACAGCTACCCCAAAATTCTTAACACATGAACCAATAATCACTCTTGATGATCGTCAGCAACAATGAACACACAGCCAAATCCTCTGCTAACAGCGTGACGGGTGCATGGTTGGGCAGCAACAAAGGCGGCCAAGCATTCTCAGTGCAATTTCCGGCGGTTACAGTGAGAACTTGCCGGCGATTAGAGGACTAATTGGGACACACTAGATTTTACAATACAAATTGAAATCCAACTGCTTTATTGATCTAAAAGTCACGTGTAAACCACGTGCAAATACATCGCCATGATTTTTAAAACTACCTCTCTATAAACAAAATTAGTTCTTATCATCTCCTACTTCTATGAACAATATTTCAAAACATTTAGCAGTAATTGGCCTTCTAACTTACCAAGGAAGTAGGCTTTGTTGCCAAGCAATGAAATAAAACACAAAAAAAATAGACAGGGCACACAATTTGAAAATAGAATTTCAACAGCCTTAATGCAGGAATCTAAAATATTAATTTACCATTCCTTCCTTGGGGGGGCTTAGGGCATTACTAAGCAGTAAAATGAGTTGATATGCTGTAAATCATTCCGAACAATTACTTCCGTGAGACGTGTACGCTGATTGTTGCAAACAAAAGCCATAGACACAGGGAGGAATGGAGGAGGCTAGGTTAGCTGAAAGTCAAAATAATGATTAACACATTCATCAAGCTGATAGTTGAAACCTTTAACCAAAAAAAATAAAAAAATGACACCTTATGAGATTGAATCATGAAGTTTCAAGATCATTCAAGATATTCATAAAAATACGACTCGAGTTCCAAGCCTTTTCCATCTAATAACTGATAAGAAGACAATAAAAATAGGAAGGTTGAATTATTTTCTGCACAATACCAACCAGTTAAAGTAAAGCATAATAACATTAACATGAAAAAATGCATTAAAATGTCCACATGTGGTTGTGACTTGTGATTTCTTTCTTTTTCTTTTTGTTGATAACCAACATCTACCTGTGATTCTCATGCATTTGTAGCATTGTTTGCAAGTAAATCGACAACAATTTTTCAGTTGCTGGTTTGGACTATGCCTTACAGATCATTTCTTTGGATTCATCAGCCTCCTTGATCTTCTGACCACAGATTTATCAGAAACTACTAAGAATTCCTTATCATCTTCAAATAATTTGGTTGGATGACTCACCTTTGGAGCATTTCTTTTTACCATTCCTCCAATTCTTTTCCTAGTGGCATCTGATGAAATAGTCCGATCACTATATTCCTGCTTAGTTTTTGAGTTTGGTGAAAGTCTCTCTTCTTGTTCCATTTTAAAATTCTTCAATCTAGTCATGCTTCTTGTCGAAACGCCTATAGTTGGGGTGAGGACATTCTGGTTTTCTTCTGTTGTCATATGCCTTGAATAGAAGAAAGTATCCTCATTGTCGTGCTTATGGTCAACCTTAGTCTCCTTTTGATTAACTGGAGTCTCATTCAGTCCAGATTGCACATTTTTCATTGGACTATTCCCCATCGACTTTCCCAATATATCATTGTAAATGCTCTTTGTCAGCAAACAATAATCTGGATCTTCAAAAGTGGATATTAAAAGATCACGTACCCTAGTCACTGGGAAATCATGTAAAGAAAATGGAAAATTTTTATCTGCATTGTCACCCGAAGAGACATTGGACTCGTCAGAAGCAGAAATCCTTGTTGGAACACCTCTACCAGTAGATTTTTCTCTAGAACAACCAATAGCATACTCCTCCCAGTTCCAGGGAAATCCAAGCAGGAAATGATTGCATACCTTTTAACATCAGGAGTTAGAATCTTAACTTCAGTCAAAAGAACAGTTTTTAACTGGAAAGCTTCCATAGTATTTAGTAATTTAGATGGCAACAAAAAAAAGGATGGGCTAGGCTAACACCACATCAATGTCAATGGTTCGCGACGGGGAACAGAAAAATTACCATTCCATTGCTCCTCATGTTAATTACTGTGTCATTTTCAATGGCATGCTTCTGCATACAAAACCTGTGATACCAGGCTATACCAGCCCATCACACTACACCAAGTAGTTTTCAAGAGGGCTTAGCTCACTTGAGTCAAGCTCATTCCTCAACCAAATATAACACCCAAAATGTGATCATGCAGCTAATGTAGTAGTGAACTCTACATTGGAATTAAACGAGACAACAAAATAAAAAGGAAACTCATTTTTTTTTTTATAAAAAAAGTAATGGAGATATCATTGAAAGCGCGCTTCAAGTACACAACAAGTATGAATGAAAAAATGAGACCGACGGAAACACATACCTCGGATGGAAAACCATTGTGACACGACCGAGACCTATTTATGAAGCCACTGATTGTGATGTTGATGCCATCCGTTGTCTCAAGAGTGGTGGCATCGTGTCTCTTGGAAATTGCAGCAGAGGAAAAAACTCTTACACCTAGTCTCCTGTCAAGGAACAGACAGAATTTAAGAAAAAAAAAAACGAATCATCTATATACAGCAACCTCAAAGAATGACGTTAATTGAGCAACTAAGCCTGATTAACCAACATTTATGCAATAGCACGGCTAAATGCTAATAGAAGTCCTCATTGGACTGAAACTTACACTAAAACCTAAACAACCGCCAATTACCCTTCTTGGGTTCACCTAATTCATCTTAAATTCTTGATAGTTGCTTCGAGAACTATACAATTTTATCCACATATCACAAAACAAAAGGAAGCAAAACTAAGAAACAAAAAAAGGTAAAAAAAAGATGTGTAACGACGAAAGCCTCTTACTCTAACGAAGCAAACCCTCCTACAGCTAAACGCTTCCCGTTGGGAGCCTTCACCAGCCACCAATCATGCAGTGAAACCTGCAAAAAAATTTATCATCAAAATTAAAGAAAAAAAGAAAAAAAGAAAGAAGGGCAAAATATGTACATATTTGTAGAGTGAAGAGGAGACGATTGTGGTGGTGGAGGTTGGGGTTATCGGTTTGGGCGATGCTTTTGGATTGGGAGGCGTTGGAAGGCCCCGGTTTCTTCTCGTCTTCAACATTGGCTTCGATCTCTCAGTGGCAGTGGCAGTGGCAGAGCTGCAATTTTCCTTCGAGCGAATTAATAAAATATTCTATAAAGTCTTATAAAGTCTTTTTAATTCCCTCAAACTATTATTCCAATGACAATCTACCCCGAAACTATTAATTGCGACAATTTACCCCCTAAACTACTAAAACAATGACAATGAAACCCCCAATGCTAGCAAAATGACGAATTTACCCATATAAAATTTTCAATAAGACAAAAATACCCTTAAAATTTTGAAAAAAAAAAAATTTATATTTATATTTATATTTTAGTAAGGGTTATTTTGTCATTTTGTTAAAATTTGGAGTACGTTGTCATTGTTTTTAGGGCTGGGTATCGGTCATATCGGTCCGGTTAATAGGGTTATCGGTTATTGACCGATAAGCTATCGGTTATTGACCGATAAGCTATCGGTTAACCGATTCTTGACCGATTACCGACCGATAAGCTATCGGTTAATCGGTCATATCGGTAATCGGTTAAACCGGTTTTTGTTAACTTTTTATTGAGTTTTTTATTAGTTGTTAATTGGGCAAAAAATTAGTTATTTTGAGAGCTCAAATACTTTTTGTTGGGTTAAAGCCTAAAATAACTTATTAAAAATTAGTTGTTTTGGCCCTTTTGGGAGCCTAAATATATATATGGCTAAACTAGCTTATTGAATCTTTTTTTATATTGATCCACTACATATTTTTTATATTATAAAATAAAAATCAAAAGAGTAAAAAGTATAAAATTAAAAAAAATTAAAAATTAAAAATACTTATCGGTCATATCGGTTAACCGATAATAAAATTTTAACCAACCGATTACCGACCGATAAGATTACCGGTATAAATTTTTTAACCGATTATCGACCGATAACTAACGGTAACGGTTATATCGGTTCAGTTAATATCGGTAATCGGTCGGTTAATCGGTAACGGTTAATTTGCCCACCCCTAATTGTTTTGGTAGTTTGAAGGATAAATTGTCACAATTGATAATTTGGTGGGTAGATTGTCATTGAGGTGGTAGTTTGAGGGAATTAAGTGAACTTTATCTTAAAATATTTTTTTCTTATCTCACAGAACCGATTTTTTATTTTATTTTTTTTTATTGGAAGAATAATTCTGTTCTTCACGCTCATTTTATCTCATAGTTGAATGACCACTAAAAATACAATACTTTGAAAATGGTTTATATAGTTTCCTAGTACTATTATCTAATTGAAAATGTTTCACGGACTTTAGATTACTATAGCATCCTCTCCAAAATTACAAAAAAATCCTTATAAATTTGTAAGAAAAAAAAAATTGGGGATGGCTGAACGGGGTGGTTTAGCCTCTTCAAAATGGCCATGCGGGCCTCAATTTTATTTATTTATTTGGCCAGTTGGGGTGGCTCGACTACCCCCTTAGTCAAACGGGGTGGCTCGGCAAATCCATTGATTTTTATTTATTTATTTTTTATTTTTAGAATTTCTTTCATTAGGTATATTTGTTATTGGGCAGCATTAACAATTTTTTTATAGTTTTGGAGATATTATCGTAATTTAAAGTTTAGAAGAATATTGTAAATTAAGTGATAATTTAGAACGGGTACGCCGTATGCGAAAGTTTTCCCAAAATTTTCTTCCTCCATTCACCTCATGCCAAGTTACTGGTGTGTGTGGTGTGAATAGATGTGAAGTCCAATATTACTCAATTTGAAAATGTTTTAGACATACTTTTATTTTTTTTAAGCCCCGGTGTTTTAGATGGAATCCGATTCCACCTTCCAGCTTAAAAATAAAAAAAATAAAATTCAAACATCCCACAATGGGTTCATCCAAAAAAATACAAAACATACAAATTACAAAGAGCAAATTGTTCAAATGTAACTGCAACAACATTACAAATTCAACGAACATAAAGAACATAAATTACCACAATATAATATATTATATATATATATATATATATATATATATATAAGCATGGACGGATGAAGGGGATAGCCCATATAGGCCATGGCCAACCCTCAACTCATAAGGGAAAAAAAATATTTGTAAGGTATTTTTTTTTTTTTTTTTTTTTGACATATCGACCCCTAGCAACACAATTTATTGGCTGATGCCCATACTAATGTAGATGTAATTATTAACAGCAGCCGCATACCATAAAACAATTTATTGGCTGATGCCCTACCAACAAAATATGAATGTCTTAATCCTACCGTTATGACTCATGAGCCTCGTAGTTATACTTGCCAAGTGTTGCATTTAGAACTTACATTTATTTATTTATTTTTAAAAAAGTTTTAAAAAAGTACCTTAAGGTAATTAGCAAAATAAAAATAAAAATGCTCTTCCAATAATGCAATAATCTGTCTATCTTCAAAATATCGAAAGGGTTATTTAGTTGAAAAAAAAAAGAAGAAAGAAAATAAAAATGCTCTTCCAATAATGCAAATAACTGTCTACCTTCAAAATATCGAAAGGGTTATTTAGTTAAAAAAAAAAAAAAAAAATTGTAGGGTTGGCAAGTGATTCAAGAGTACACTTATCCAAGAAAAAAAAAAAAATAGGGAAACCCATTTTTTTTATCCAAATTTATCATATTCTAAGAAACTAGAAACTGAGTAATGATATATATATATGCCACATTACTCAATAATATGATTTTAAGAGCTACATTATTCTTAGAGGAACACAATAGTGACTTATAGCATTACTCTGAACCGCGTTTAAACAGATTATCTAGCTCTGTAATAAGCTTAAGCTCAACTTATATTCGAAAAGAACTAAACTAACCAAACTTGAATATTTAATATTTAGCTCGATTACCGCCATATTTGACTTTACATTCCTATGGCCTTTCACTAGTATGATTTAATTAAGGGTTTTTTAATCGTAAATGTTCCACCGATGTTATGTAATAGCCAAAGTCATTTAGTAGAGTATGGTTAATTAATTAAAGATGAAACATATATAGCAATTTATGCTATAAATATGAGTAACACTGTTTTTGTTTGGCACTAGAGCCAAAAACATGGCTAGAGTTGACTACGTTTTGGTCTTCTTTGCCCCCATCCTTCTTACAAATGTTGTGAGTTCATGAATCATGCCACGACTTACTTTTTCAATATTTACATGCTAAATAATAGCTTCCTTTAACCTTATTGTTATTCTTATCTCATCAGCACTATTGTGATTTAATGACGAATTACAACAATTCTTGCCATATCAATATGATATGATTCGAACTTAACATGCAATATAAGAATCGATAATTTTTACACGATTTATAAACCTGACATGAACCCAACACGAAATTAGTCGATTATGATTAAAGGGTCTGATGATCAGTTTAATTAAATGGGTCGAGTTAATGCAAACCTATGTAATCTTATACCTAAGCCTTGGTAGAACCCGATGCATATATTGCCACCACTACTACGCATACTGTTCTCACAAATAGCTATCTATCTAGTCACTAGAGTGGCTTCTAATATGTTTTTAGGTAATTTACTATCCGTTTTGTTTCTAAGATGTTCCATAATACAGAAATAGGTATGGCTTTTGTTGGATGTGGGACATCTACCGGATTTTGTGAAGTTCCAAGTATCACATGGTTCATGTAGAAATTCTGCACACTGACAACAATTGCAAGGAGTTTGAGGATTCTCATTATTATGTATGGGGATGATTCGGACCAAATGTCACTGCCTTTTCAAATGTTGAACAAGACATCATAAAAAATCATGATATATAATTTGTTAGGGTTTTGTTACATGGAGCAATGTTTTTAAATAAATGTTCTCGTGCATGTGTGTGCTTTATTGGAAGTATTTCTATTGTATTTCTTGTACCTAATATATGTTCTTCGGTGGAATAAAATGTGTGCAATGTCAATATATTTTTCACTCTGCGTACTATACCTACCTATACCTACCATTTTTTGTCGCTTTTTTTTTTTTAAAAAAAAAAAATACAGGAGGAGGCAACTGACGTGATTATTTTACCAGAACATGATCATAAATTCATAATAACACTTACCTGTAAGCAAAGTGGACTTGTGTAGGCTCTTGGGGGGACATTTAATTTTAAAATTACCTTTAAAATATAAAATTTTACTTCTAAAATTTATGGGTTTTTATGAAATGTCCCCATAAAAACTAAATTTTTACCCCTAAATTTTTATTTTTTAAATTTTGTCCCCTTACTCTTTTCCGCTCCTGCCCGTATGGAACTGATGACAAGAAGATGCTAGACAATGAAAATCACAGGCATTCCCTCATGTCCAGTTGAACCATGAGTTGATCCAACCTTAGCATAACTTCAGTGGGACCCAATATAATTTACACTAATCAAGCATGATGACTTCTATTGCATAATCAAATTCATATCTTAGTGTTTATCTAATCATATGGAGATTACTTGGGGCCACTTAATCACTACCTTAAGGTTGCATTTCACATGTTAATGATCATCCACTTGTTAGTCTTGTGGAGTAACGTTCAAAACGGTACTCCAAAATAGATGGGTAGGCTGCCATGCTGATGGGTGCCGCTACCATTAATTAATAGACTCTGATTATATTCATACTGTACTTAATAGACTGTGAGATCCCTGTGTACACTTGCAGAAAATGTTGGGAGATTGAGTCAAGTACTGCAAGGACTAGCAGTGGCGTATACACAAATCAATAAATTTTTATTTTTATTATTTTTTTTCTTCTAAGGGTGTTTTTTTAGTTTTCTTGACCCGAGCCCTTACTCTTCCTTCTCCCGTCCCTACTCCTCTTCTTTTGCCATGTTTAATACAAATTCTTAAATTCGCCACTGGACTAGCTAACATAGCTGCATCCCTTTTAAGTGTTTGATTATCATGTGCACGACAAGTGACATCATCACCGAGGAGAAATATCAATATTTCACATGGTCACTCAACTACAAACGATTAAGTAGTGTTTTATGACCATTTCTCTCCGTATGCAATTACACATGCATGCAGTAACATCCAAAAATCATAAGTCTACTACATTAAATCAAGAGATTCTATTTTCATTTGTAAAATAGACCACCACAAAGTCAGTGATTCTAATTGTGACTCTTATCTTTTACTCAGACTCACAAGGTGACCTTAAATTTTAGTAAACAAATCATATTAATTCATTTAAGGTAAAGCGATTAAGACTAAGTACCTAAAGACAATCATAATAAACTAGCCATCGTCTAGGAGAGATATCTTTTTCTTTCTTTGTATCACGTCGACTGTATGCCGTCCGTATCCGCTAATGGTACTATTTTATTTTTTTACCCACTCCAAAAATTCAACACGTGGAATTTACTTAAGGTTGGAGAACTTGAGTTTATTTAATAATAGAAAAAATAAAAATAAAAATTAAGGGTGATCTTAGAGTGATACCAAAAAGTGCCCTTTCACTTATTCGAATAAACTATCTTTCTCAAAACATGGAAAAGTTTTTTTTTTGGATGAATAAAAAGCAATATTGAAAGGTTGCTAAAGAGATTTAAGGAAACTAACCAAAATGAAGGAACTCACTAATTATAAAAAAAGTAGTGGTTTTGTTGCTTTTAGATTTAGTTCGTAGTCAACTTCTGTCCCTTTTGGATAGAGTTGTTGCCACCAAGTTCAATGCATAAAAGATTTGTTGGGTGGTTTTAGGCCTCTCTCAACACTAAAAACATAGCTTAAGAGGTGATGTTTTTTATCACACTTATAAACTGACCACCAACCTTTTTTACAATTGATGTGGGATAACCCCAATAATCTCTCCCTTATACATCGGATAGGTCGGAGCAACGACAATTCGTTTCTCTCTTGAAATATTAGATTGAAATATATTGGCAAACCTGAGCTTTGACTCAATTTGGCCATTAAAAAAAAAGTATTTCAATGTAAAGTACAGTGGTAGAAACAAAAGTTGAATCTAACTCAAACTTAGCCTTTTGTTTTAAGTTTAACATTTTAGTTTTAGAGAGAGAGGGATGAAACTTTGATATCTTGAATTATTTTTTCTTTTTAAGAGTAATGTTATTTAGTAAACTATTATACGATTATCATTCAATTAGGATGGCGTAATAATGAAAATTACATTTTTTTTTTTACAAGTATTAATCCAATGGTTGATTTTTCATTGTTACATTATCAAATTGTATATATGACAGTGGTATAAAAATCTATTAAATATTATTATTATTTTTCAAAAAGTAAATGGCAGGCATGTATTTAATAGCTTGCTTAATTTGACTTTGTACTCCTATTCCTTTGACTAGTATGATTTAATTAAGGATGAAACATGGCAATTTATGCTATAAATATCAGCAACACTTTTCTTGTTTGGCATTTGGAGCACAAAACATGGCTAGAGTTTTCTACTTTTTGGTCTTCATCGTCCCCATCCTTCTTACAAATGTGGGTGATTTCATGAATGCCCCTAATCACTTTTTTCAACTGTTAATAGCTTCCTTTAACCTTACTACTATTCTTATATCACTACAGTGATTGAAGGGCGAATTATAGCCATTCTTGCCATAAATATCGGTAAGAGTTTATCTTACTTGGCATCACTCCAAAAACAAGATTCGGATTCCTAATAATTTGTTATTCAAATTGCTAACAATCTAGACAGTACATGTAAAAGAGCTCTTATCCACTTGCTCGAACAAAAGGGCGGATTGCCTGAGACCTGTTTGGGCAGGTGGGCTCCATAGGAGTTTTTTCACGTTTGTTGTCTGAATTACTAACAATCTGAATAGCAAAATTAGTAGAGATCTCTTCACGCATAAACATGGTTAAGACTTTTTTTTTACCTCTCTTAATTTACTACAAATAGCTATCCAGTATAATCACTAGTGACTTCTAACATAGGTAATTTAAGTACTATCCCTTTTGTTTCTAGCTAAGATGTTCCATGTTACAGAAATAGCTATGGCTCTTGTTGGATGTGGGACATATAACGGATATTGTGAAGTACCAAGTACCACATGGCATGGTGCATGTAGAAATTCTGCACTCTGTGACAAAAATTGCAAGGAGTTTGAGGATGCTCATTGTGGATTATGTGCGGGGCTGATTCGGTCCAAATGCCACTGCTTTTACAATTGTTGAACACAGACATCTAAGAAAAACATGATATAAAATTTTTGTTATGATTTTGTTACAAGGAGCAATGTCTTTATCGGAAGTATTCCGGTTGTTTTTCATGTAATGTATTTTCTTTGGATGAATAAAATACTTTTATCTTCTGTTATTAGACTGCTTGAATAACACAAATATTCAGATAGATCAAAAAAAGGGTTACAAAGCTCACTAGCTTCAAGCAGGATAAGATCCAGGCCACCTGAACACTCCACGCTAAACTCGATTTGCCGACCTAACAATTAACCGCAACTAGACCAGCAACATATATGGCCCTCACATTTGTACATTGTTGCTCTTGGTCTCACATGCTTCACACTCCACACGTGCTACGGTGTTGGACAAGCCGCTCGCACCACCCTCTCTATGAGCCTCACCCGCCACACTCCAAGATGATAATCTTGAAGAAAATGTATGGTATGTCCACGTGCGAAGCTTGAATTTAGTCTGAAATCAAACTATCAAAATTGTCAATAAATACTCTTATGGTCTTATTTGTTTCGAAGTAAAATGTTTTCTGTTAAAATACATTTTTAGTGAATTTCAACTAACAGTAGGTGCCAATTAAAAGAAATATGGTAGTTTTAAGGGGTCAATTGGCACAAATGCTAATTTAGGAGACAATATGCAAATGATCTTTTAGCTCATGGTAGAAAATGTACTTTCCCTTTACTTATATTTCACTATGACTCAAGTTCCATCAAGTGCAATTCGCATCATCATCTATGCTATATCGATTCAGATTCTAAATAATTAAAATTAAAAATAATTTAATTTTACAACAAATTCTGGTATTTCTGCTACAATCTCAACTGTAAAATGTAAGTGAGCTCCTACATATCACCTCTCCCGCTCTCCTCTCTGCTCTTCGCAGACACTTTAGTCCATGAATTATGAAACAGATACAACAAAAAACCCAGGAAGCTTCAGCTTTCCGATTGCCCATAATACCTGCCTGCAACTGTGATCAGAATATTTAGCATCACAATGTCGTCATCAAGTTCAGACTTTGCAGCCCGCAAGATGGCACACTTCCGAAGCAGGCTCCGAAGAGCGGCAACAGTGTCGCCATCAAGTGGCGTATCAACTGCTGCGCATAGGGCGAATAGCCATGCACAATCATTTCTCGACAGAGTATTCGTGGTCTCTACCGAGCTGATGCGTTTCTTCAATGTTGACACTCGAGCAACAGAGTCCATTCTTAAGATCGCAGACACTTGAGGGCCAGAAATTTCTTCTGCAGAAGTCTTTGGACTTGAATGTTCTGAAGGCAGAGAGGAGGTATCATGGTCTTCAGAAGTCAACATAGATGGCTGATCAATGGAGCTTTCAGGCCCGGAAAAATCATGAGGCTGCTTGGGATGGACTTCCTCAGTATCCAATTTTTCAAGAAACCAAGGCAAGTTGCGGGAATGACATTTTTCATGAATAACAAACATTGGTTGCAGCTTTCCAGAAAGTTCTTCTCTAGAATCCTCAAGACGTGACAGGGCCTGAGATTAAGAGAGAATGGAAAAATATTGATAAGTAATAGAAATTCATTAAAAAGTGCGTAAAGGCGCACATCCCAAATATACAGGAAATATAAAGATAAATACTTAATTAAAAAAAAAAATCAAGAAAATCATGAAAGCGACAAAAATGAAAGCAGTCATACGCTACCATCCTCTGAATTCCTCTCGGGATCTTCTTAACTTAGATAATTTCTTTCTCTCTAGATACTCTATATTAGGCATGACAAAACCATCTTCTACACTATGAAGACTACCAAACTGCCCTCTCCAACAAGCAAAGAAGTCTACTACTCATCTGCGCAGAACCCAGTCCAACCCAAAAAGACTAAAAATAGTATTTCATAAGGCACTGGTAACTTCACAGTGGAGTATGAGGTGATCAGCTGACTCTCCACTCATCCAGCACATGCAACACCAATCTATAACTATGATATGTTGCTTCCTGATATTATCCATCACGAGGATCGTCCGTAACTCTGCCAACCAAGCAAACAACACCACACTTAAAGGAACCTTATTCTGCCAAATATTCCTCCAAGAAAAAGTACCCATAATTAAAGTAATCTTTCTACCCTTAGACAAGTACATCTTCCAAACAGCCAACCAACGTTTTATCTTCTTAATAATGTCATCCCAAATAGATTTGGCCTTAAAAAAAGCTCCTAACAAAAAACTTAGAAGAGATTATGCAACCCAGAATAGTAGCCAGACCATCAACATTATTGACATTGCCAACATGACAAATTTTGATCTAGCCAAGATTAATCTTCAAATCTGTGACAACTTTGAAGCATAACAAGCCGCACAAGTAAAGGTGATCTAGGTCTGTCCTGCAAAATATCAAAGTGTCGTCCACAAACAAAAGATTGGAAACGTTAAGCACCAACAATTCTTAGACCCTACAGAAAAGCCTAATAAAAAACCTTGTTCATTGTAGCAGAGATCATTTTACTTAAAGCCTCCATAACGATAACAAACACGAAAGGCGACAAAGGGTCTTCTTGTCTCAAGCCATGCAAACTACTAAAAAAATCTTGTCAAAATTTTGTTCACCAATACAGTGCACTATCCAATTACGCCAATTCTCCCCAAAGCCAAACCTCAAAATATACAACAAAAATCCCAATTGACATGATCATAAGCCTCTTTAATATCCAATTTGCAAAATACACCTAGCTGCCCATATCTAATCCTGCTATCAATATAACGACCTAGGAAAAAACGTAACCACATTTATGCTACCACCTCAAAATAATTAGTCAATTTGGAGCTTCCCCAGAATTTCTTATAAAACACAGTTTCACCTAGTAACTAGGTAATACGAGACTTAACACTTATGACTATCTTTATAAATCAATCCACTTTATGTGAGCTACTTCTCAATTTTCCAATATGGGAACGGGTGTTACAAATTTCCCCTCTTAAATTTCTGATGTCCTCGTTAGAGCCACGTTATGCAGTGCTCCAGTACCACATGACATGGTGTTACTAGGTGACTTTGATATCATTTGTACCGACTTAGGAAAAGAGGAAAAAAGGAAAAAATTATTTTCCAACCATTATGTTACATTTTGCATTATTTAAGATACAAATTTTTGTAAAATCGCGTAATGTTCCCTAATGTGAAGAAATGAAAAGATACAGGCATCATTTTGAAGAAGAATTGTCATCATACCAATAAATTATTCCACCCACACTGAAACAAAGAAAAAGAAATAAAAATATATCAAGCAATCACTAAGTTAAATTGAGGCCATAAGAAAATACCAGCCGTAGCTCTGAAAAATCAGCAAGAAATGCATCCTCCCATTGTTTCAAAGGCAGTAGATGTTCTGGACACTTTGCAATATCAGGAATCTGGGGCATATAAACACTCTGTTCTTTGTGAAATTTACTTCTATCAAACTTGGCCACCTTCACTTTTGGAATCTGAGAAGCTTCCCACCTAAGCAAGAGAGAGGACTACTTTAGATTGATATCAATAATCAGTTCTGTATTCTTCTTAAAGATCTAGATTATCCTGCACACTCCAATTTGGCAGAGTTAAAGCTAATGAAAAGTGTATCAACAAACCCCTTCCCTTCCCCCCCCCCCCCCACTCTCGCAGATGGGCTTTTCTCTTCATCATACACATTAAAAATGTTAATATTTACAATTTTGTATAAATAGAAACATATGTATTATATATAATGGTGGAAGTGCGCCAAATTAACTCTCTCCCTTGTGACTGCCGAATGAGCCTCGTAAACCCAAGATTCAAAAAGTTTGGCTAGAAAGCAAATTTATAGCACATCTAAAAGTTATGCATGAATCACTTAGAATATCTCCTTAGGTAAGCAGCAAATCACTGCATTCAATTATAGACCAATATGCTTGGCAACAATCACAGTGATTAACCAAGGAACCAATCACCCTCTGAGAACCAGTTTTTGAACTCTAAATAACTAACATGCAATTTAATTTATTGGACCATCAAAGGCCATTCGCAGCTTTGGTCCATCATAGAAGAGGCCTAAAGAGAAGATCTTAGGTTCAGTCTTGACTTTCTTGTTATTGCGAAATAGCCCGAGACTTTGTCATTGCAACAAATGATAGCCCCATGCAATTTATTTAGGTTAACAAAAATTTCTTTGCATGTGATTGCAACATTTACACTGCTGAGAGTTCTAAGACTTCCTATTGCACCATTTCAGATAAGGTAACAGTAATCAAACAGAAGAAGTAAGGAAAAAACAAATTCTTTTCTCTCTTTTTAAGGTCGTTTAATTTGGAAAATTGGTGCCAAAGGTACAAGAAAATCTTGATGGCTTAGGGCTTGTAAATTGCATGGAAAGGTGATGGTTAAGGGTTAACATTATGCAAAAAAGAAACCAAATCAAAATATAAGATCAGTAATGGGCTGTTCTACGGATTTTGGACCGCTATGATTAAGAAGTTAAAAAAAGGAAAGATATTTACAAAGGCCAGGCTGAATTCCCAGGCCTTGATTTGGTGCAATTCTGCTCATATGAGGCCAAATTTGGCACATATCTTGCCATGCGGTGCAGAAATTCTGCACGTCTAATAATATGGGAGGCTCACTTGCACTCCACATCATCAAAACAGTTCAAAATAAATTCCCTGGCATTGTTATCAGCCATGGTTTAGTCTTTTCAAAGAAAAATATTCCATTAAGAAGATTAAATAAAAAGAAACAGAGAAATAATCTACCTGACACGTCTGAGATATTCGAATCCATCTTCTGGTGGACCAGAATCAAAATTTGGTTCTCCTTCAACCAAAAAGGCAGGTTTCTGAATGCTTGCATATTCTTCATCACTGTCATCGTCATCACTGCTATCTTCTTCTAGACCTGTGTAGCCATATTCACCACTAACACTCTGACTGCAAGTGGGATCCAAGGGGGACAGACTTTCTGTTTCATTGCTCTCCATGTCTTTTATATCACTGTCCATATTTTCAGAGCATGCTTCCCCTGAAAGTTGTCATAAAAATTTAGCAATGCAGTTCTAAAATAGTGAAGTCTTGTCTAGAGGAAAGATGGGGGAAATAAAGTGTTCAATTTTAACTCTATGCAAGCAAAAGTGAAGAGAAAATCATCTCCTTAGATTCATAGGACCAGTCAAACAATTGAGCTTAACCACTTTATTACTTTTTCTTCACAAAAGAATGTAACGTATCATTGTCCACATGACCAAAGTATGTTGCCTAAACCCGCCTATAGCAGAAGTTCATGTACAAGACTGTACACAAGTAGTATACTGTATACACAAGTAGTATACTGTATACACAGCACAAGTTTACAAATCAAGGGAATATATGTTGTATGTTGGACATAGGGTCTTCCGCATATTCCTGTAGGCCATTCTTCAATGCACAAAGATTTTCATGTGATTCCTTCCACTTCCAGCAACCACCCCTGTGCACAAGAGAATTTGAACTATCAAATGGACCCAAACAGGATCAACAACCAACAGAGAAAGGGTGAATGAAGAAAAGCTCTTAGAAAGGTCTACGATTTTCAACATTTTCTTTTAGGAGGAAAAGAAATTATTGATATATTGTTTCAGTAACGGGAAAATCTCAGAGAAACACTAACAAGTTTATTAGAAAATGAAAGCCAAAAACAAGCCGGTTACGCACTCTTGACTGTGCACAAGCAATTGAATAAATATGAGAACAGGTTACGAGCATGGAAACAGAACAGGATTGGCCAATAAATTTTATACCCAAGGTGCAAAAGCAAGAGTGAGAAACTTTTACAGCTCCATCGTAACAACCATGGATCTCTCAGGCACTCAAACAATAATTACTTCAGGCCAAGCAAATAAATACAACCCCTGTTCCGTAACCAGGCACCAGGTCAATTTTGATCTGGAAGTTATTGTACAAAGCCCCGATTTTAGCAATCACATTCAGTAGCCAGCCTTGGGAAGTATGATGAGCAATTCTAGTCTACAGTTAGAGTTATTACAAAGTAGTAAAATCATCTCAACAACCTACTCAGTAGCCCACAACCTGTCCACCGTTCCTCTCACCAAATCACAAATAGTAGTCACATTTAGCGTTTTTGCCAAATTGAATAAAATTTGCAACTTTAGGTTCTACATGGGTCACTTTCTTGTTGAACCAAACAGCTAAAGATAATCACATCCTTCTATGAAACTAAAGCCACTAACACTAAAACTTCTACAGGTTTCATGGATGCCTTGCCCAGGCATCACCTCAAAACTAACTACCCTAGCAATAAGTAAATGTTGGAACTGCTGTATGGCTAAAACCAGGTGATATGTCTTTAGATCAATCCTATATCTCAGCAGATTTAATATAGAACAAGGGGTTTTCAAGGCCTAATAAGGCCAACACGGGCAAGTCCTTTAACATCAAAGACGACCACATTCGCATTATTATACCTCACATTAATGCCTCAGAGAACGATATCTAAGAGGACTAAACAAATTCTACCTGTTCATTCCAGATACTTCAAGAGCAAGTCATGTGCTTTTCCATTAAATCGAGAAGGTTATGAGTCTTCACTCCTCAGACAAATTTTTTTTTTCTTCCTGATTGATTCTGAATTTAGACATTTAAGATCATCTCTTGAATGTGAGTTAGCTTGTGTTTAAATAAGTACAGAAAACAAGAGCAGAACAGGTTCACATTTTACACCTACTAACTGCAATTAAGACAGTTTTTAATCACAATACTGAACCCCGATCCCGCACAACTCTTCAATATAGTGAATCATCAATGTCTGTCATTAACATATTTCTGATATTGCATGTAACCTGGACAAGTTTTCACGCCAGTGAATGGTCAACGTCGTTAACATATTCTGATACTGCATCTGTTATAATGCTAACGACA
Source organism: Carpinus fangiana (assembly GCA_006937295.1). Taxonomy (NCBI): domain Eukaryota; kingdom Viridiplantae; phylum Streptophyta; class Magnoliopsida; order Fagales; family Betulaceae; genus Carpinus; species Carpinus fangiana. The sequence goes on from CM017326.1 coordinate 29,607,848, forward strand.
AGGATATTATCATACACTCTTCCAAACAAATAAATTAACATATTTCTTTTATAATGGTCAATGATCAATCTCACAAGATTCAAGAAGGGATCTTTATGACTTAACGGGTTAATTGAAACACAGCTTCATTCATCATGTTTTCACCATTCAAATACATTCTATGAACCAAAAATCCGCAGCGAAGAGAGTGAACAAATAATAATACTTACTGAGAATTGCAGGGGCCTCTTCTTGCTTCGCAATGCGCTGCCGAGGATCCAAATTCACGCGGATATGCTTCTGGTTCTTAGAGTTTGCCAAGTCCTCGTACTCCTTCGCCACAGCAGCCCCGAGCCCGGTGTATATCACTTTCCAAATTTTGCGCTGTTCTACAATGTTTGCGAACCTCAGGGCCTCCATCTGTTTCCTCGAGTAAATCTTCTTGGTTCCATCCCCAATATTTCTGCACCCATTTTCAGTTTCACCCCTCACAACAACATTCTTTCGATTCATCTCGAAAACCTTTTTTGCCTTTCTACGTGACCTCCTCGCCTTCTTTGCATCCACTTCTTGATTCACATTCTTGTTCCCTTTCCTCTCTGCACATTTGTCATTGAAATCAATCAATGCAGTTTGATCGATCACTTCAATCTTCAAAGAACCCTCAAAATCAGCGAATCTTTCCGCCTGGGTTTTATCTTCAGCCATTAACACAACTTCAAGCTTCTCCAAGAGTTGCTTCTTTTTCACTTCCAAGAGAATTTCAGATTCAAATTCTTTTCCCAACTCCTTACTTTCTTCCTTAGCAAAGCCTACCTCAACACCCACTTCACTTTTCACAAAGGCCTTCTCTTCTTTGTCAGCAGAAGCAGACAACAAGCCTTCTTTGGCAGTCTCTTCAACCCCACCCTTCTCTATATCAAACTTTTCTTGCTTTGCTTCGCCATCACAGACATAGCCAGCTTCGCGATTCTCAGTCTTTTGCACTTCTCCACCAAAATCCTCAACCTTGTTCACAAGATCCCCAGTTCCAGAAGGCTCAGAAGCCAAAGAACCCAGCACTTCCCCACTTTGTTGAGCACCAGAAGCAAAACCCAGTTCTTGATTTCCTTGAGTAACGATTTCAGATGCTTCATCACAATAAGAAGAAGACTTGGACTTCTTGGAGTCACAGAGAAGGCTCAAGTTCTTGTTCTCAGCGACATCTTGCTCTTCTTGATCGTCCTGGTTATCTGTACAAACAGAAGTGGAGAACTGTGGCGGTAGTAGCGGCGGTGTCTCTTCGGTGTCTCCGATCTCCGTGATTCTTCGTTTCAGTCCAACGCATCTATCAGAATCCATATCAAAAGCTATGGCTGTGAGAGAGAGAGAGAGAGAGAGAAAGAGAGAGTTTTGGGCGTTTTTAGAGAAAGAGGGCAACAGCACAATGCGGGCTGAGAAGGGTTTTATTAGCTCGGAAAATTCTTGAGCGGAGAGGGGGTTTTATAGGCTCGGAGATCACACGTGACACTTTTGGGTAGCACGTGCCGGTGATAGTGCTACAGAAGCTTTTTGGGCTGTACGTGTATATTTTGAAATAAAATATAATTTTTAACCTTTTTATTAATTGTTTTCTTTCTAAAATACCCTATACATACATACATGCATTGTACTTCATACACCTTATAATATCAATTTAAATGATTATATTTGTTTTTATTTTTTAATTTAAACTTATAGATGAGTCTAAATTCTAATTACCAACTTAAACAGTTGAAATCATCATGTTAGCGACATTTGATATTTTAACAATACACAATATCTTGGCCAATGTCATAAATATATATGGTTCCCAAAAGTAGCTCAATTGGACGTGGACCATGTATCATGAAACGAGGATTATTAGTTCGAATCCTTTCTCATTTTTCTTTCGTGTGGACATGTCAAAAAATAATATATATATAAAGAGCGAGATAGAGAGAAACAATAGTTGAATCAATTAGGTTTAGTTTAAAAAACCATCAGAATCTTATTATTATTATTTTTTTAATATATATGTACTTTTAGACACATTAACAAACATAGCTATTGGGTTTAGGCTTGGGCTAAATCAATTTTATCAATTAAAAAATATCTTTACCCATATTCAATTGTTGTGATTCATTTCAATCCATGCTCAAGTTATAGTAGTTAGTAGTTAATAGTCAATCTAATTATAATTACAACGTTATATTAATCTACTTTTACAATGTATATGTTTCTCAAGCCGTTTTACAAATGTAAATGTGAGCCTTTTTCCTTGAGGAATCAAGGAAATGAAGAGATCCACATTTTGTTTTATTGTATATAAAAATTATTTTTTAAATAACATATATAATAAGATATTTACAATGCAACAACATATTAAATATGTAACATGTACAATATAACAAATATAATAGTCTCACATTTCTTCATATTTGTTTTCAACCTTTCAAAATCAATGGTAAAGTTCGTGATAGGTCTTGAACATTTAGCCCCTTCAAATTAATTACAGTACTGCAAAGCAGATAGTGGTAACTAATTGCAGCAGCTGGTCTGAAATCAGAAGTAAGCAAACAAACATGGCCTAACCAAGAAGAGCCAAAACTGAACACAAATAATTCAACTTTTGAGTCAAGTATGAACTCAACGATACATACAAGGAGAGCCCATTTACCAGAAACATGAACAAGTAGCAAATATATATCCAGTTGACAAATATTATCAGCCACTGCCAATCCCATATATAGTCAATTTATGATTCCACAGACTTTAGCACCAGCAACAGTCAGAAGTACGCAAGAGCATGAAAGGGGCAACATTCGAGATCTCATATATAAAAAATTTAAATAATATATAGAGTATTTGACGAAATCCGCAGACAAATGAAACTGAACTGTGCACAAGCAGAAAATGGGACACCAAAAAAACTCAGTTTATTTGCTTAAGTCTGTGGAGCTGGGGCGGGAGCCTTCAGAAGTGGCTGGAGAGCCTTGACAACAATACTCATATTTGGCCGGAACTCAGCCTCGTACTGCACGCACAATGCTGCCACAGCTGCCAGCTGCATTTGCCACACAGACACCACAACCACATTGTAAGCTACTACTAAAGAAAACAGGGGTGAGTTCATGCACGTGCGTGAAAGAGAGAGAGAGAAAGAAGAGAGACCTTAGCAACTCCTTTAGGAGGAAATTCTCCCTTCAGTTTTGGATCCACACACTGTTTAACTTTGTCTTCGCTCAACCTCGGAGTGGCCTATAAAAATGAGTTTCATTGTAAACCAATGCCAAATCTGAAAGAGAACTGATAAAAAAAAAAAAAAAGACATAACAAAGAAAGGGAATACAAATAATAACACTGAAAGAAACTAGGCTGACAAACTCACCCAAGTCACAAGACTCTGTTGGCCACGAGGCATAGTATGATCAACAGGCTTCCTCCCAGTCAGTAGCTCCAGAAGAACAACCCCAAAGCTGTACACATCACTCTTCTGAGTCAACTGTCCAGTCATTGCATACCTGCAAATTGTTTTACAGGACAAATTACTCAAAATACTTCATAGCCATATTTCTCTTGTGATGAAAAAATAAAATAAAGAACAAGCGAAAGCTGCTATGTGTTTACTTCAGAACCAATTACACCACCATGTGTTGCTATCAAAGAAACAATCTGTCTGGTTATCATACAAATTTACTTAACAAGCCAAAAAACCATCACTGTGGCGGGTCTTTGGAAAATCAGCTGCTACAGACACTTTAGAACAGTTTGGAAGGATATAGATATGTCCATAATCATAAGGGAATAACTTCCCTTCGGTCGGTGCGTAAAGGGGGGGTTTTTTGCCCCCCAATCACAAGCTGCCACCTCACATAAAGGCAAAAAAACCCACGAAATTATCCTACATCCTAAAACACTAAATTTTTTCTTATTTCTTCTTCTTCTCTCCCATTTCTTCCTTCCTGCCGACCTCTCCCATTCTTCTTCTTCCTTCTTCTTGTCATTTAACAGAGAAAGAGAGATGGTTTGGAAGAAAGAAAGAAGACCCACGGTGTAGAGCAAACCCACAGCCGGCCACCGAGACCCACAGTGACCGGCCACCGTGGGTCTGGTTTTTTTGGTTTTTCCGGAGAGTTGGGTCTGGTTTTTTATTTTTTATTTTTTATTTTTAGGATGATAAAATCCCAAAAAGGGTTAACCTTCCCCTCTAGGTTTTAGTTTTGAGGCATTATAAACGAATTTTGTGACATTGGAATCGATTTTTAAGGTATTAGAAACGATTTTTGAGGCATTAGAATCGATTTTTGAGGTTGAGTTTGAGTTTTTCGGTGTTTTCCGGTTGGGTTTGGCTGGAAATGAAGAAAGTCGCCGGAGATGATTTGGCCGGAAATGGTGGGTCACGGCTGGGTCAGCCATCGCTGGAGAGGTGAGGGAGAAGAAGAAGGAAAAAAGAAAAGAAAAAAACCAGGTGTGTGCGTGAGGTGAGGGAGAAGAAGAAAAAAATCAGGGGTGTGCGTGGGTGTTTTGTTCTCATTTTAGTTTGTGTATTTTTTCTTGAAATGCTGAGGTGTCAGGTTGTGAGTGGAGGGCAGAAAACCCCTCCTTTTTGCACCAACCGTTTAGCAGTTGCACTCTAATCATAAAACTACACCTAAACTACTTTCACTAACAATTACATTGACGATGAGACAATTATATTTACTTGATTAACATAGCACTCCAACTTGTGCAAGTCTCTAAAGCAATGTCAGTCAAAACTACCCTTGTACTTTGATCTGGCATGCTGAAATTTGAATAAAGTAACAAGTTTTCGGGAAAAGCGTCCAAGCTGGACTACTGAAAGTCATTCAAACACATCTTTAAAATTAACTTAAGATACAATAAACCATCAGTGATTAGGTTCTTTCAAAATAGCAACCAAACTAATTTTAAGCAGGTGTCGCCATAATGAAGCTACCAAAGAAGCTCCAAATAAAGACCTCTCAAAATAATTTTAAAAAGGATAACATGAATATTTATTTTAACAAAACCTTTTATATTTCTGTTTCCGGAACCTTTAATTGATTCTCTAAAGAAAGTCCTTTCCAACAGCTAATTCTTTCTTCTGTTTCTATTTCATCTCAAAAAACCAATGCAAATGGATAAAAACCAAGTAAAGGCAGACCTACAGAAGAAGGGCAATAGAGACAGCATTAAATGCAATCAGTGAAATATTTGTTCATCATCCTCATGTCATTCCTATAATGTGCTCCTCTGATTAATATCAGCTATATATGATGGCAACTTGTTTTTGTTTATTGAAATAAAAACAAGGTAGATTAATTTTTCTTTTGGTTTTTGGGATTGTGAGGTGAAGCAAAGGGGAAGGAGAGGGAGAGAGTGAAAATTGAACGGGTGAAATCCACCCTATGAGGGTGGTCCCCAGCTAAGTGTGCTTCCAACCCACAAGATTTGATCCCTCTTTAGGCAATCTCCTCTATTAGACAAGTCTTCTGGGTTTATAAGCTGCCCATTGCATTAAATGTTTCAAGGTATCAACCATACTGATGTTAATTCAGGTCAAGCATTACTGTAGTGATTCAGATCTTAGATAATATTTTGAAACCTACTAATTTGAAGTTATATAGAGCATTCAAAATGAAAAGAAAATTCAATGAAAAGCAATGCATTTAGGGATAGAGGCATTGGCCTAAATAAAGATAAATTGAAGAAAAATGAGGAAGGGCAGTAATTGACAGCTGTAACAATATAATTGAAGTCACATGAAAAGATGAACTGATCCCTAGTGATTACATAGGGGTTTGCAGCAGTCTGTAACATGAAAGTAAACACAGCATAAAACCATCTAAACAAGTACTTTGTTTTAAAAAAACAACTATTAAAGATAGCCAAATAAACACGAGAAAGGGAGTTTCAGAAACGTTACTCTGGAGCATGATAACCGAAGGTTCCCAAAACTCTAGTAGAATGGAGGCGAGCAGCCATGTCCGGAGCCTGATTTGAAAGGTTAAAATCCGCAATCTTGGCTTTGAAGTCTTCAAAGAGAAGCACATTGCTGGATCTGATATCTCTGTGTATTATAGAAGGTTGAACCTTCTCATGTAGATATTCCAATCCCCTTGCTGCGTCAACTGCAATTCTAACGCGTTGCATCCAGTCAAGTGTTGGACCTGGTTGTGCCCCTTGAACTCCCTTCCTACCTGTGATAGTCAACACAAAACATATTAATGCCCATTTTCTACAATACTTCTTCCTGTGAATTTAGATTGCATATTTAAAGTAGGACAAGCTGGCTTTGCACTACCATGCAATATGTCATGTAACGATCCCATGGTTGCAAACTCGTACGCAAGCACACGGATATTTCCCTCCACACAGTAACCAAGCAACTCAACAAGATTTTCGTGCTTCAATCTAGAAACCATGGAAACCTAATATAAAGAATATCAATGCTGTCAGATCTGCCCAGAAACTAAAAGCAAAATCATATATCAAACTGAATTGCTTTAGCAATAAAGATAAGATAATGATTCTATAATTGTTTATGTTCAAAACACACCTGTGCCAAAAACTCAGGATTTGACTCGGGTTCTGATGAAACATCAAGCTTTTTCACTGCCACGGCTTTCCCGTTACTTAGATTCGCATAATAGACTCTCCCATATGATCCTTCACCAATCAAGGCCTTTGATCCAAAATTATCAGTCTTTTCTTTCAGTTCATCCAGAGACAGTGCAGGCACTTCAATGGGTGGTGCTGGCTTTTGCACTTCAGATTTGACAGGAGCTGCCACCCTAGAGCCTTTTTGGTGCCCTAAAAAGCACAAAAAGTTGAAATACAAGCAGCGGGAAAGAACAAAAGAATCAAAAATTTATCTGCTCAGCCGCCAAAAGTAGAGAGCAGGTGTGCCAAAGACTACAAATTATAACAGCTGCCAAAAGTAAGGCAATGGTTGATTAAATTAGAGCAGTGATTTGGCAAAAGTGACATGAAGCATGGCATTCAAATAATGCAGATAAGCTTCCTGCAGCAGGTGATTATGATGGTGACAGAAGCTTTGTGGGGGCAGTGGCGGTGGCCTAAAGAGTAGAGATCTAAGAATTTTGGCAAAACTGGACACTAAATTTACAAGTGTAAAATGCATTCCAACCAGCATTCCAAAAATGATACAAATCTGAAAATTCATATCTAAGCTGTTCTTATTCAAGAATATATAGAAAGAGATCATCATCGGAGGGCTCAAACCCCAAACCCAATCCTCTACATCCAATTCAAGATCCACTCAGCATTATGAAGTTCATGATCACAGAATTTATTGAACATTACTAGATCAACTACTAAAGTTTCTAGGTAAGACCAAATGACTTCAGAATTCCTAAATGCCGATCATTATTCCAGCCTTCCAACTTCTTATTTTCAGTTAGAACCAGAAACATAACCACAAATGTTACAGACAATGGGGAAATACCAAGATGTTTCAGATGGACCGAATGATTAATTTACTTCCAACCTCTAGTACTCTAACCAAATTAGTAGGAACGTTTTGTTTTCCTTTTTGCATGAGGCAAATTTGCACAAGCATATAAAGCAAGAGTTGAGGCAACATACCACCATCTGCATGATTCGCAGGGCTTTTCAGGTGCTCGTTTTCATTTGTGGGGTAAGACTCATCTACTTGACAAGTACAACAGAGCCACCTACGCATCCTGACTCTCTTACTCAAATGTAGATCTTCTTCAGCACTAGTATTCTCCAGACGAATAAAGTAACCAGGGGGACGCACATGTGCCTGCCATCAAATAGTCACAGAACATTTAGCATGTCAACGTAATAGTTAAAACCTAAAACGAACATAACTAATATATATATATATATATATATAGAAAATAATAATAATAAAAGCTAATGGAGTCCTACAATAGTGGTAGAGGATCAAGGCCAGTAGTAAAGATGGGTGAGGCTTTGGATACAGTTTCTTGGGGAAAAAAAGAAGAAATTCCAGCCTTTAAACCCTAGGAGCAACCTTCTTAACCTACAATAGAAAACATTTGATGAATCCACCTTGATTGCTTATACATTCATTTTAAACCACCTTCCAGCGTCTCAAAATCAACTAATATAGGAAAATGCCAAATGCAACTTGCCACAGTTACTGTGATGAAAATAATATTAAAAAAACTACAGTGATGCTCTTCAACATTAAACATTAGAACAACTACTGATTTCGGTATCATATATAATTTTAAAAAACTCCTATGACGCGATAAAGCAAACTAATAATTTTCTTAATCTGGAACCCGAAAATGGGTATGATATTTTGATTTATTTTTATTTTAAATTTTAATAAAACCAAGAGCTGAATTAGCCAGGATTAAATCACAAATTTGTTCCCGTGATAACAAAAAAGGAAAGCACTAATCTACGTACCAAAACCCAAAAGACTACGTAATAATTCTACAAAGCTTCTTTCACAATTTACAATAAAAAAAAAAAAAAATCAAATTACCACAAACATAAGCAAATATAAACAAACAATAAAAATTGCAAAACAAAACACAACATGAAAAGAAAATTTCCATATCAATTCAAATTGTAAAACTCTCGTATCCCAAAATTCACACACCAATACCGACTCAATAAAGAACAAAGTTCCTCCACATCCTAGAAAGAAATCTAAGAAAAGACCCATTAATCCTTACCACTAAACCACGCCGAGGACAATCTCCAGCCTCCATAAAGAAAATCCACAAACAAATTTCAAAATTAACAATGCAATCGAGAGAGCAAACACAACCCAGAAACAAAGGGATCACAATTCGATCAATTCCCAAGCAAAAGAATCAAACAATTCAGCAAAATAAAACAAAAAAGTTTTAACAAATAAACCCTAAGATTATGAAAACCAATCAAAGAGAAAAATGGAAATAGATTGAATTGTGAGATTGTGGAAAGGAAAGAGAAGGGAAGGGGTCAAATAAGGCAGAGGCAATGACAGATGGGAAGAGACCGAGATTAGGCCAAAACAAGCCTTTAGATCGGAACCGAAATTACAGGATTCGGCATAACAGAAAAAAAGAAAAATTGGATCGCGGAGAAAACCGAAAATTGAAGAAATGAAAAAAGAAAAAGAAAAAAGAAAAATATAATACCTCTTTGGCTTTCTCTCTCTCTTTCACTCTCTATTTGTCCTTCTCTTCTCTTCTCTTCTCTCTCGCTTTTTCTCTCCAAAGCCAGCCAGCCAGCCAGCCAGGTTCTGAGTTTTTTGGTCTTCTCTATATACGGGAGAGGTTTCGTTTTGTTTTTGCTTTTGCTTTTGTGGGATGGTTGAGACAGAGAGGCAACGCGGGTTGAGACCTTTATCGCTTTTCCTCCCTTCGAAGTCATTTACAAGAAATTGCACAATACAATTACAATACCTCTCTCCCAGTCTCCCTCCCTCTCTCTCTATTTTTTATTTTTATAAATTGAAATATTAGTTAGTATTCTTATGATAATATATGGATATTATTTTTTAAAAAAATTAAGTGAGAACAAAAAAAAAATCATTTCTTTTGTGGCTTTTTTGAAAAATAATATCAATCTACGATTAGGAGCACACTTAAGTCAAATTTCGTCTGGAATCGTGTTTGGAATTACGTTTGAGAAATAGAGCTTTTAAGTTAAAAATGACTTTTATTAAAAATGCGTTTGGACCATTTTTAAGCATTTTAGACCTTTAAAAGCACTTTTAATTTTTTTAACAAACAAGTATAGACTTTTTAACCATTAAAAACACTTTTAAGTCCCTCGAACGTAATTTTAAACTGGCCTAAGAAATCACCTAACATTTTCCTTTTTAAATAATCATTTCTTTTTTGTATATATTTTCTTGAGGAGAATGCTATCACTCTTTTGAATGTATTTTTATTGTTCTCTTGATACTAGTGGATATTAAAAACTTACCCAATTTGTATACAAATTCAATAATTAACAATTAGATTAAGGGTTAAATACATAATATCTCAATGGGGTTTCACAACTTTATTTTTTCTCTCCTAGGATTTTATTTTTATCACAGAAGGTTCTTGTGGTTTTGATAAAAGATCAAATTGGCTCTTCTATCAGTTGACCATTAATTGACTTAACGAAAGTCCATGTGGATGAATAAAAATTTGACACATGGCAAAAGTGGCAACATCATCATTGATGACGTGGCCACCTCATTAAATTTTTTTTAAAAAAAAAAAATTGGGGTGGCTTGGCCACCACCTTTGGCGCCTTGGGGGTGGCCTTTTTTTTTTTTTGTCTTTTTTGTTTAATTTTTTTAAATAAAAAATTTAATTATGTGGTCATGTCATCACTGATGTTGTGGTCACTTGTGTAAAGTGTCAAATTTTCATTCATTCACATGGACTTTGGTTAAGTCAATTAACGGTTAATTGACAGAATGATTAATTTGGTCTTTTATCAAAACTATAAGGACATTCTGTGATAAAAATCAAACTCTAAAAAAAATAATTATAAAACTCTAAAAAGTATTAGGTATTTAACACTTAGATTAAATGTTTTTGTTATTAAAAAAAAGAAAAGGCAGGGCATAGCGAAGGTGAAGGAAGTGGTGATATGTGTCTGGAATATGCTGATTTGGAATAAAGTAATGATTTGAGTCATTTGACGGTGTTTTTTTCCCTATTTGGGATTGTTTGCACCGCTGGCATTTTACTTTTTTCCGTTGTTAAAATATTAATATAATATACTAATTAGTTTTGGTTGGTTAAAGGCATCTATCTTGTTTCTTTTTTGGTAGTGGTTGGAGATCTTTTTATCATTTCATTCTTTCTAATTCATATTTTAAATTCTCTCCCTCCTTTATCATCCGTACATAACTCCTCAATTGCTTTCAATTCTAAAACTCAAACTGTTTTTCTTTTGGGATATTTAGAAACTTATGATAAAAGAACATAATTCTCTTTGCTTTAAATGAGTGGGATAATATTTAATTATTTATATTTGATAGGTATTTTTGTCATTTTATTTTTTGAGGAGACAAAAATACCCTTCTATTATAACTAATTGAATATTTTTCTGTTTATTTAAACTGGAGATGATTCTATTAATCAAGATCAAGTAGTTCCTATTTGTTATTTAATGTACTTAAAGAAAAAAAAAAACTACAAAAAAAGTTTTTGTAACACCCTACATGATAACGTGATAATAAGTTGTAAACAAAAAAAATTATAAATCTAACATTTTCCCAAAATTATAATTAGCATCGTAACGTTTTTATACCACAATTTTATCATTTTCTTAATTTTTTTTTTTTTAATCTCACCTTAGTAGTAATGATGCAGTGCTAATGAACTCTTGAATTTTTGTTACTAGAAAAAATACAAAATTAAGTTATTATTTACAATTAGCTCCATGTGATATCAAAATAAATTCCTAAATTTTTATGGTCAAATTCTATCTACTAATTTAACAAATTTTGTTTAGTGTAACACTTGGTTAAATAAGACACGTGTTACAATTTTATTAGTTTTAACGCTTTATTTGGTTGTAAAGACAAAATTATTTTTTTGACATACTTCAAGAATCTCTGAGTTCATTTTGATACCACATGAAATTAATTGCTAATTAGGTAAACCACTAATTTTGTATTTTCTCCCCTTTATTTTACATAGATTGATCAAAGAGCTGATAGATAATGCTACATTAGCAAATAAAAGTATAGTAATTAACATTTCCATTTTCATATTACATAAAAAGCAAGCAAAAAAATTCACCATTTGTTAAAAAAATTAAATGAATTCAAATTTTAGTAAACAAAACAAAGTGGTATTTTCTGAAGAATAGTTCCGAAATGCAGTTCATCTTCCATTCCTATTTCATACAATCAATCATCAAATTATTCGGAATAAAACGAAAATCAAATAACAGGCTGCCTAGTTTTGCAGATGGTACAAATTCACAGTTGAGTAAAACGAAAATAAAATAATAAGGCTGCCTAGGTCTGTCGCTGAAGCTTGTACATACCAATACCAATATAAACCAGACAAAAGCCAAAACAGAATACCAAAAATCCTTTGCACTTTTGTACAATCCACAAGACTTCACATGGCCATGATCCTGACCGTTTGATTTGTGTAGGCACCATACAAAATAGCTCCTCAAGCAGACACAGCTGTTTTCTCAACCGGATTCTTAACTGGGGATTTTCCCTTGAAACCTAACATCTTATTTAATGCACCAATGTAGGCCTTGACACTGGAAACAACAATATCCATTCCAGCACCATTTCCACTGGCACCCAAAAAAAGAAAAGAAAAAAAGACAGATTTATGTGTTGTGAATCTGGAGTTTAAAGAACACTATATGCAATTCAAAGAGAAAAAACATTATTTAAGTGCCATACCTAAATGTCCGCTGTACCGTTTCTCCGGTATAGGCGTTGGTAGCTGTGTGATTATTTTCCCCACGAATTAGAACACGAGTGGCAGCAATTGCATCAATGCCTTCTGTGACTGCATTCATAGAGTATTCAAGAAGGGTTGCCGGTTCCTGCATACAAAGGTAAAGAAGAATCCTTAAATACATAAGTCACGCTAGATAATCGTAGAACAAGCTTAGCTAAGATAACATTTACAATATGGAAAACAAATCAAGACTTGAGAATATTTTTCCCAAAATGATTTCTATTTCAAGTTATCTTCACAATGGCCAATCCCATGAATACTACAAGATTTGAGAATATGGTTCTTGACGAGTCTTAACAATCAACAAGTTGAATACCACGACTACGATATATTTCAGGTTCTTCAGGAAAAAGAGCATCTTTGTAATCTTAGATCGTAGTCATTTCCCACCTCCACAATAGAGGCTAAACAGATCATAATGATTTGTCCAGGAATACTCGCACACAACTTTCAATGTCTAAAATAAACTTTTGGTGAAGTACACCACCATTAACTTTTATCTCAAACCTTCACGATGAGATCAACGGCCTTGTAAGCTGAATCTACTGGTCCGGATCCAACTGAACAAGCAACATGCTCTCTTCCATCAGCATCAATGAGTTTAACAGTTGCCGTAGAAAGACCAAGAGTTCCACAAGTAACCTGCGTATTAGGTTCACATCAATTGGAGACAATTCCATTGGAACAAACTAAATTGAACAATGAACAGAAAAGAAAGCAAATTCCAAATTTACCTGCAGATCAAGAAGTTTCCACACAATTTCTGGCTGAAAAACTTCATCAGATACCAGTGCTCTTAGGTCAGCATCAGTAACTCTCTGGGACATTGGCAAACTATACATAAGAACGAGATAAAGACAACTTATAAGGAATAAAAAACAAGGACACGTGCATGAACAACAGGAATACTTATTAACATGTCTAAACAGGTGACAAATGATATATAATAATGAGATAAAGCCAAGCCCCTTCATAAGAAACAAAAAAACAAGGATTTGCAAGCATGACGCAGGAATACATGTCAACATGTCTAAACAGGCATATTCCAAGAACTCCTCAATTACTTGTAATTTAAACACCGAACAAAGTTAATGCTTGTCGATTTGCTCCATTTCTGGAGATACCTAAGGACCTGATAACCTGTCATCTAGTACCTTGAAGGACTCACACTAATGGCCATTCCAGAACCTAAACATGATGCCAACTTGGTATCTAACTTGTCATCTAGTACATGCCAACTTGAAGGACTCACACTAAGGATCAAGCTTTGGGAACAAAGAAATCAATGAATATGATCTAAAGTTCCATAAGACTGTGAGGCCCACTTGGTATCTAGTGGTCTAATCTACTTACATTAGAATCTTATGTTAGATCTTTTTTCTTTAGTATGCCACTTGTTTGTTTAAATTTTAGTTTTCTAAAATATCTGGTCTGAAACGAAAGCCTTTTAAAATTAAAGAATAAATGGGTACTTTTGGTTATTACTAAGTTAACTGGACATGGACCATGGTAGTGGTCATAGGTCTTATCTTTTTCCCTGCTTAGTTATCTTATTTGGCCTTTGGCAATGTTTCACCTGCCATTGTTTATAATTCCTAACTTGAGTTCTCATACAAATAAAATCATCGAAAAGCCTATACTATCCACTGTAAATTTTTTTTTTTAAAGTCGGGGAACCTCTCTAAGACAGAGCCCTTCGGACCCACCCCTGCAGAATAAACCACGGTCCCGTGCACCGCACCCTCGGAAGTTTCCTTACACGGAATTGGTTGAATCGTTAGCTTTTCACCAGGGGGTGTGGCCCAAAAAGATTGTTTGTAGCCATGAGGTGTTGAACCTTGGACCTTGAAGGGAGCAAACCTTAAGACCAAGGCCTCCACCACTTGGGCCAACCCCTTGGGGTTATCCACTGTAAATTCGAAAGAGTAATTCAAGGAATTTCACTTGCTCAATAAAATTAAACCCCCAAAAAAAAAGACAATAAGATCATCACTTGCTCCTACCCACCTTTTTCTGATCAGCTACTGCTTTGAAACGCCAAAATATATTCTCAACCTGCTCACTCTCAATCTCATAACCAAGCTGAAACAACATGCAAACAAAGTGTCAATGCTTAATAGCAAAGAAAAAGGTGATATAAAAAACCAAGCACAATGGTCCAAGCAGCAGGGTACCTCTTCAAGTCGCTTTTTCAATGCATGGCGTCCACTGTGACATTACAATGAATGAACAAGAAAGGAGGAAAAAAAAGAAGGTGAAATGAAAAGAGTTCAGCTTATGAGAAAAAGAATTTCTCAACAACATTTGCTCTCATATAAACAGCCATAATTACAACTGTAGCATCCTACATTATGAAAGAACAGAGAAAAGAAGAATGAAATATTAAGAATTGATGTATATTTCTGAGATAAGTGGTTGATCCAAGGAATTATTTGTTTATAATTTAGAAAGGGTGGATCAACTAGCCCAAAAGCAGATCAGCTAGCTCTGAAACAAATTTGTCAGCTAAAAGATGATGATGTAACAGTCACAGTGTGAATAGTATTTGTGGACACTAACCATAATCAGTATTTTCTGTTTGTTAATCTTATGAGGGATAAATGGTTTAGGGCTTTGAAGATTCAAATTCAGGAAAGAATAGGTCTAAATTTCTAGAGTTCGCTAAAAAATTATGAAGAATTTCATAAGGAAAACAAAGGCAAACCTAAACATCAACCCTATGCAATGGTGGAGCTAGGTTTTATAACTTAGGGTGCCAAACTAATATATAGAAAGCTGACAAACAAAGAAACAAACAACCAAGAAATAGCTACACACTGAAAATTCCCTATAGTTTCGGGATAGGGAAAATTCCAAGATATTATCAACTCTCCTTTATGGTAACTTCTAAGCCAATGCCCAAGCTGGGGCCAACGCCTAAGCCAAGGTCAGCTCAAGGCCCACGCATGCAAAGTCCAGCTGAAGGCCCAATTGTGAGGTTGAAGGCTCCTGACAAAAAAGGTAAGGCAACGATGGAATTTGAGGGTTCTCGGCCCAAATTTACCTTTAAACCCAAACTACGTTTGCTAGGTTCACACCTAAAGAAGGGGTCAGGTTTGGGCCGAAAAACGCCATGGGTTTGGGTCATACCTGTGACCCGAGAGTGTCCACCTCATCTGGTGGCACCACTACCGCTTCACATCTCTAGTTAGCCACTACGGCTACCATTCCTGGCGATTCTGTCCCTTCTAGCACCCTTGTCGGTCCATTTGTCGAGCTTCAACGTAGGCAGGAGGTGGGAGGAAGAACAAAGGCTAGATTTCTTTTGAGGCGGAGTCGATGAGGAGTTAAAATTCCACCTAGTCCATTGGTCTAAGATTTGTACTCTGATTTCCTCGGGCAATGTGGGGATTCAAAATTTTCTCTTGTTTAACCAAGCATTTTTGAGAAAGTGGTTATGGTGATATGCCAAGGAGATGAAGGATTTGTAGAGATTGGTGGTGGAAGTTAAACTTGACAGCTTGTGGAGCGGATGGTGCTCCAATGCAGGATATGGGTCCTATGGGGTCAGGGTGTGGAAATGCATTGGGTTTGTTTGGCAAACGACTTCATTTTGGTTTCAGTTTGATACTGTAGCAAAAATTGATTGATGTGAAAAAAAGTAAGATTTTTTATTTTATTTTTTATTTTTTATTTTTATTTTTAAAGTCAAAAGGTAAAAATGCTTGGTATGAAAAAATGAAAAACTTTTGTTTTGTAGTAATTTTTTTATTTGAATAATAATAAAATGTGATTGATATGATGTAAAAAGTAAGAGAATGTTGAAAAATGAAAAAGTTGGATGAATTGCCTTTGCCTTGCCTTTGCCAAAAACGTTTACCAAACGCACCCATTAGGAGGGGAAGAGGGGAGTTCTCTAGATTTGTGAGGATTGAGGCGGGAAAAGGGTTTAGGACCAGGTTTTGTCGTGGTGTGTGGTGTGGAGATCAAACCTTGAATGAAGCTTTCCTGGTGTTGTTTCTATTGCTCGCCATAAGGAGGCCTCAATGGAAAATCATGTGCAGTTTTCTAACGACTCGTTACAGTGGCACGTCACCTTCA
The DNA here is from genome assembly GCA_006937295.1 of Carpinus fangiana. Lineage (NCBI taxonomy): Eukaryota > Viridiplantae > Streptophyta > Magnoliopsida > Fagales > Betulaceae > Carpinus > Carpinus fangiana. The sequence continues at coordinate 29,624,359 of CM017326.1, forward strand.
TCTTTTGTACTCTCTTGGGTTGAGCCAAGGTTGACAAGGATAGAATGTGTTGAATCCTTTCCAAAAAGTGGAGGTTCGAAGTCAGATATTTTTAACAGGCGAAGCCATTGGCTAGTTAGAGAGGTCAGTTTGTAAGCCACTGTAATTTAGAATGGAGGGAGGTTCCTTTGTTAGGACGAGACGTATTTGGCCGGAGAGCAATGCGTGAAATTTTGAAGATAGTGAGAGTTTGGTGATAGAATTAAAAACATAATCAAATCCATTTATGTTTGGATGGCTGCTCACAATAGTCCTCTATTTTCTAAGTTTCTAGAGTTTCTGGATTTGTGTTCTTCTTCTTCTCCCTAGTTGGGTATTACTCATGTATATTCCTAGTGTACTTGGGTTGTGCTCTTCTGCGTTTTCTAATAAAATTGAATTACTTATAAAAAAATCAACAATTTTATTAAACTTGTGAGGAGACATCCCTCATAGACTTGGGATGATTATGATAATTGGTGAGTAGAACATAGTTTTCTTCACTTTTTCTTAGTGGGAACTAAAAAAACTTGAAAGACATGAACTATGACCAACACGAGAAAAGGAGTTTTGCATAATGAAATGCACCATACCTAAGTTTTCCAAGGACAATACCAGCTTCGTTGGATCGTTCGAAACCAATATCTTCAGGAGCTATTATTTCATATGTGCCTTTGTGTTTAAGCATTCCATCCTACAAAACAAAAAGCTTTGTTGACATAAATCCTCATACCATAAGTTCAACAAGCTGCTTTAACGTATGGAAAAATAAAAACCATGTTGTACTTTGCATGATAAGTTTTTTACTTCAATAGCCTTAGAAAGACACTAAATAAGCCATAGGAAATAATATTCGCTTGAAGGCTAGTGGGTTCTATGTGAACCTATGGCGCTTTATTTGCCTAATTCAAAATCTTACCTTTCATAATCAAAAAGTCTTGTAAATAATTATAGAAGCTACCATAGTCAATGGTTTTTCCTTTTATTAGTCTAGCAATCGTCAAACAAAGAATAAACTAGGAGAAATATGGGCAAGCGGAAGAAAACAAGTATCAGTACAAATTATTCTACTCTCATTACACATAATATATAAGAGAACAGAGATCAACCATAATGCCCCAAAATAGTAAACCATTGTATATAACACTCCCCCCCAAACTCAGACACATAGGTCATTAGATTAATGCTAGACACACTCCCAGTTCCTCATGCCGATTTCCACACTTCCTTAGGTGGATTTTAAAACTATCATTAGATTTAGAATGAATCTTTATTGGATTTTAATCCAATAGTGGTTTTAAAAGTCCGGAGTGTGAAATGGGTGCGAGGAAGTGGGAATATGTGTAGCATTACTCATGTCACTAGTGCCAAGCTTGTTCCATAAATGATATACTAATTCTCAAAAGTTCTCTCGTCAGAAGGGCCACGCAAGAGTCAATAGCAAAGGTGCTTGTCCAGGAGAAGCAAACTGTCAACTTCTAAAAGCTGCTGATTATATCTTATATAAAATAAAGCATGCAACTTTAGGCAATAAATACACTGTCAAGGACATAAAAGTGAAGAAATGTAACTGGCAAAGATAGAGACAATGGTATAAAATGCAAAACCCAAGAAAACTTGAAACACTCTTTTTAGGAGGGAGAAAGCAAGAGAGGAAGGCAGCTAACATATATGCGTATGCATATACATATTGTAAGATTTTGTCACTTCAGATGTTCTTGAAGAAATACCCTTTTCCTATCATGAGCAAGCCATGACAGATTGCTTGCAAGCCACATCCTACTGCTGTTCAAAATGAGGTAAAAAAGGTAAGGAACAGTGACAGAGACAATAAGCTTATAATTACCTGATGGATACCACTTTCATGAGCAAATGCATTAGCACCAACAATAGCTTTGTGTGGCTGAACATGCATCCCAGTGTACTCTTCTACCTAAAAGTTATGTTGTCAAGTATCAGAAGAGCATTCAACCAACTAGGAAAAATAGGTGTAATTTATGCATTATGAATTTGAGAAATTACCATCTTGCTTGTCATATAGATGTGTCGTGGATTAATCCCAGTATAAAGACCTCCAAAGTTCTCCCCATGGCATTTTAAGGTCATTACAACCTACAAATTTTTGTAAGCATGCTAAAGCAACTTAAACAACAAAAAAGTATCGATGGCAAAGAGAACAATTACACAAATTTTTTGCTTTTTTTGGATAAGTAATCATAGAATAATTACACAATATAAAAGGATATGAAGATAATTAGCTAGGAACAAATCCTTTACAAATGAATTAAATAACTTAAAAACTACTTAGTTTTTTTTTGGTTTTATTGCTAAGTTAAAAACTATGCACCCAATGGATTTTGAACCCAAGCTCTTACCTCCAGACTAAGGAAAGTGCCATTTTAGTTAGAGCTCATAGGCTTAAATTTAGGCATTACAATTTAAAAGGATGAATGATGCAAAAAAAGAGAGGACATGGTTAAAAACCATCTCACTTTGCATAGTCTTAAATAACCCAGTTCTGTTTGCTAATGAAGAATGCAAGATGGCATAAATGGCAAACCAAACCAAAGTCCATTCCACACAATTGACAAAAATCTTAAAAGTGAGTGCCAAAAACCTAAAGGATTCAAAAATTGAGACTCTACCTTGGGCTGGTAGAGAATTTTGAAGGATCATTCCACACAATCTACAAAGATCTTAAAAGTGAGTGCCAAAAACCTGAAAGTATTCTAAAATTGAGACTCTACCTTGGGCTGGTAGAGAATCTTGCAGGATCAGATGGCAGATCCCTCACCTACAAGTGACAATTTGCAGATTTTTAAAGTATATGCAGTAGTCAAATCCTTGCTGCCCCCATTACATGCCTCGGTTGTCAACCAATAAATTCACATTTTCTTTCTCCTGCACTGTTATTTTAATTTCATCGAATTATCTTGTCCAAGGCTACTTCTGATTACCAAATCTCCAACTATCAAATATTTTGATTAGTTTAAAAGGGAAATTTAAGAGCTTGAGCACTTCACATGCTTATTACTCCAATCCTACTCCATAAGCGGCACACATGATAAATTGTGTTAACCGAAGGAATTTTCCATATGTTCTCTATAAGTATTCAAAATGTCAATTAAAAAGCAAAAAGCACAACCCAGACACACTTTACAAAGGCATTACAAAAGGCATGAAGGCACTATCTTCCACACAGTTGTACTCTAAGTACTACCAAAAGTTCCCCTCCAACAAGCAAACAAGTTTACTACGCCAAGACAACTCAACAGGACCAAAGATAGCATTTCATAAGGCACAAGCAACCTCATAATAAAGAAAAAGATGATCCACAGACTACATGTTTCTCTTACACATAGCACCAATTGACCACAATGACATGCTACTTTCTAAGGTTATCCATGGTAAGGATCTTCTTTAAGGGGTCGACCAAGCAAAGCAAGTCGCTCTCAAAGGAACCTTAATCCGCCAAATACTCTTCCAAAGAAAGGGAGTGCCATCATTACAGAGCGAAGGGATAGCCAATTTGGAGATTTCTTATAATCACTTATGAATCTTAGGTTCACCTAGTAAGTAAACAATGTAGGACTTAGGACCAATGAGTATCTTTATAAACCACTCATTATGTGTTTTTTTTTTTATCGGTTAAACCACTCATTATATATAGGATACTCATCTTCCCAATATGGAATTTAGGTGTTACACTAACTGCCCAAGTTAGCAACTAGAGCTCAGTGAGCCTAGGATTTATTACTCTTTTTCTAGAATTCCTAGTGCAGGTCAGCCGTGCAACTTTTGAGACTAATGTAATGTCTTGCAAGGAAGGTGGTAAGAACCAACTCAAAGGGATTGAGAAAAAGGATTTATAATGTTTAGGTAGATAGGGTAAAACTGAAAGAATATGATTTGGTTAGGAATCAGGTGAAGAAATCAAAAGTAAAGGAAATCCCTAGAGTTACTGAAACAAAGAGCGAGTGAGAAGTACTTGAAGAGCAAAACAAAAAGAATTTAATTTGGTTATGTATCACATGAAGAACTCAAAAGTAAACGAAATGCTCAAAGTTTCTGAAACAAAGAGTTGGAGAAGTCCTTGAAGATCAATAGTTAGAGAGAGAGAGAGAGAGAGAGAGAGAAGCGAGGATGTGTGGAAATTGGGATCAGAACGGGATGCATTTGAATTTTGATTTCATTTGATGACAATGATTTAATGTAAGTGAATATATACTTGTAGGCCTAAAAAGTGTACTGACTAATGAGGCCTTGTTGTGAGAAGTGAACACTCACCTCCTCTAGTGAAGCATTTCCAGCTCTTTCGCCAATGCCATTGATTGTCACTTCCAGCTGCCTCGCACCTGCACATGCACCCTGAACTAGATGAAATGAGACATGAGTGCAATTTGATCATCTTGCCCTGAATAAATAGAGCAAAAGAAAGCAATGGGCTTACCGCTACAGTGTTAGCAGTAGAAAGTCCAAGATCATTTTGGCAGTGAGTTGATATAATAACATTTTCAATTCCATGGGTATTGGATTTTATGTCAGCAATCAATTTCCCAAATTCATTTGGAACAGTAATACCCACAGTATCGGGAATATTTAGAGTTGTGGCTCCAGCCCTGATAACTTCTCCCAATATTTCGTACAGAAACTCCCTCTCAGATCTGGTAGATTCAAAGAAACAAACAACCATTACACTTTATTCTAAAATGAAAAATGGCAAGTGTCTAACAATAGAGACGCATCATCACCTACAATAGGATTTTTCTTAGTTTCCTCCCCCCCCCCCTTTTTTTGGTAGGCAAGAAGTTTATAGTTTCAGCAAGATTGGAAAGACCAGTCATTCTTTTCCGTACTATGTGAAACAGTCATGTCAGCACAGTAATGGCAACATGGCAATAACTGCATAAGCATTCTCAATAAAATAAAGAGACTCCCATGTATGAATGAAAAGCATTCACAATAAACTTACATAAGGAGAAGGTGTCCCTTGAATTATATCACAACGAATACAGAGCACATTAAGAACTAACCAAAGGGTTATCAATTACAAGTTAAAATAAAGAGTAACATTTGAACACGAATGTTTATTTCACAACTCCAGAAAAAGAACTTGGCCAATGGCACAACAATGAAGACCAATTCAAACACCAATCCAAAAAATCTTCCTAACTTCTTAGCGGTCTTAGTGATGAAAAAAAAAACAGAAGTGTTAAGCTTTTTGATAGAATTAGTGAAGAATAGAAACAGGCGAACCTCCCAGCATCCTCGGGGCTAAACTCGACATCGTCGCAGCCCAAACTCCGGGCGAACCTAACCATACGACTCGCAATCTCAATCACCTCCTCCTTGGTCTTCCTCAACTTGTACTGCAAGTGAATGGGACTGGTGGCAATGAAGGTATGGATCCTGGGCCGCTTGGCGTACTTCACGGCATCCCACGCCGTCCGAATATCGTTCTCATTACACCGGGAGAGGCCGCAGATGACGGGAACGTACCCGTCCTTATCGACGGCGTTACCGACTTCCTTGGCGATGGTTTTGACGGCCTCGAAGTCGTCCTTGGAGGAGGCGGGGAAGCCAGCCTCTATAATGTCGACGCCGAGCTTGGCGAGCTGCCGGGCAATGTCGACCTTCTCCTTGGACGTCAGCGAGGCGCCCGGGGACTGCTCGCCGTCGCGGAGAGTGGTGTCGAAGATGCGAACGTAGTTGGGGTCCGAGATGCGATTTGGGACGTAATCTGGGCGGTTCCTAGTCGTCTGCTTTGTTGTAGTTGCAGACGGCGGCGGCGGCGGGGCATGTTGGTGGGAACAGGAGACGGCGGTTTTTCTGGAGCAGGCGTAGGGGAGAGGAGGAAGGGAGGGTTTTGGGGAGAAGTGGTGGGGAATTCTGGTGTGGATGTTAGTATTGGCTGCGGAAATGGAGGTTGTGGGCGTGGAGGAGAATTTGGGAGCTGTGAAAATGGCAGCCATGGAGGAGGAGCAGGGGCCGGGGAAAAAAAATGTTTTAAGCCCTAAAAAGAAAGATACTGCATGTGTTGGGTATTTATACTGTCACGTAGGCAGAACAGTGGCGGCGCTGTATTAGTCAAGGGATTGCTGGATCTTGGAAGAAGCTGGATTTTGTCTTTTAATTTTTTAATTAGAATCTCTCAATTCCACGTATGCGAGGGGAAGATTACGTAGATTGAGATAGGGATGGGAAAGAAAAAGTAAAATTATATGATTGAAGGAAATAAAGAATATTCGGACATTTTCCATTCTCATCAAAAGGATTAGCTTAGCTAGGATCTCAATCCGTTTTAGGAAAAGTGTTTAACTCTTGTCTGTTAAAATAACAATGCCTGTCTTTTCAGTTAAAAGAAAACAAACTTTGCGGTTTGTGAAGAGCCAAACCATTTTGCTAGAAGGTACTAGTAGTTGTATGTATCATACTAAACCTCTCCTTCTAAAAAGAATTAAAATTTGTGAAAACAAAAAGAGAGGGAGAGAGCAGAGGCGACAGGCAGCCGGCCACCCCTTAGCGGGGTAGCCATTACAAAGGATGACTTTGCACAAATGAGGGTGGACTTTCGTTTTTTGTTGGGGGTCTTGCACGGGCCACATAAGAGTTAGGCCTTGTTTGACAAGCTACAGCACATTCTCCAACCCCCCACAATACTGTTTCTCGGTCAGAGCGAATTGATCACGCTGCCCTTCATAACGTGTGCGATAGGTCAACTTTAGTGTTAAAAGACTAGAAAACCCTCATGTATGAAATACAATAAATTGGGTACAAGGGGTAAAATAGGAATAGGGACCTCTCGTTTTTTCAAACCTACCAATTTGCAACCAGGCCGTATCTGTCGTTTGGTTAAACAATGTCGTGGAGAACAGAACCGTGGAAACCCATGTCGCTTGCCAAACACCGTCTTATTGTTTCATTTAAAAAGTCAACTCTCATTTATGAGAGTTGTTTATCCATCGTGGGGTAGAGGGTCACCCGCTCTCCCTCTTTTTTTCTTTTTTTTTATTAGGGGAAACTTCAGAAAGCTTCCCTCAACTTACAACGTTTTACACAAGACACCCATGAACGAAAAAAACTCACTTGCCTCCCCCCCACACGAATCTTTTGTTTTCTCACTTAGAACCCTAAACCCTAAACTCACCGTTTTGAGCCCTAAAATGACACATTTTTTGGGCATCAAAACGACACTGTTTTAAATATTTAAGGGTTCAAAGTGAGAGGAAATGAAAGATCAAGGGGGGTAAGTGATTTTTTTTTTTTCCCCACTCATGAGTGTCNAACTCACCGTTTTGAGCCCTAAAATGACACATTTTTTGGGCATCAAAACGACACTGTTTTAAATATTTAAGGGTTCAAAGTGAGAGGAAATGAAAGATCAAGGGGGGTAAGTGTTTTTTTTTTTTTTCCCACTCATGAGTGTCTTGTATAAAAGCCTGAAAGTTTGGGAGAGGGCTTTATGAAGTTTTCCCTTATTATTATTATCTTGGTATTTTTAATTAAATAAAAAAAATATATGTTTCAACATGTAATAGTAAAACTGCTTATGCTGCATTAACTCTTTTAATATTGGTGTTAATATCACATAAATAGTTTTAAATGGAACGAGCGGCTTAAGGGGTTAAAAGCCATATTTAAATGTCGGGTAATAAATTTAAATATTCAAATTCAATATTCATAAAGAATATTAGATTTCGGGGTCCAAATGCCACGATGAATGTGTTGGGGATTCTCTTTGGAATAATATCTCCAATCAATATACTCTTCTTTGTTTAGTTTGCGGATTGTCTAGTCCATTGAAAAATGATTAACTACCACTGGGATTAGCCACCACTGGGAATAGATTAGCTATTCTTATTCCTTTGTTTGGTTGTAACATTGGAATAGACTACCTAATCCTATTCCTTCATTTGGTACACTGTAATATGTTGGTGAATGGAATCGTATTGTGATCTTATTTCCTAAAATACCCTTATAACACGAATACAATTTATATTATTAGGGATTTTTTTTCTTCTTTGAAACATAAACAACTATATTATAAATATATATATTTTTTAATTATGTCATGGATGTGGGATTTTTTTTTTTTTTTTTTTTTTGCAATTATGCTAGAAAATTAAAATTATTTATATAAAAAAAAATCACATAATCACCATATTTCATATTTTATATCGGTGATTTCTTTTAGGATTTTAATCCAATTATATCGGTAATTTCTGTCTGAATGAGGAAAAAAACTGAAAGAAGAAAAGCAAAACTGTGTGCGATTTGGGAAAAAAAAAAAAAAAACTCTGAGAGAGAAGAGAATGAAAAAAAAAATTGAGAAAGAATGAAGAAAAACTGAGAAGAGAACGAAAAAAAAAAAAACTGAGAGAGAATGAAGAACGAAGAAAAAAAAAAGAAAAAAGAAAAAAGAAAAAAGAAAAAAGAAAAAAAATCCAAGAAACACAGAGAAAATGAAATAACCAAGAAAATAGAGATCAAAGAGAAAAGATGAGAGAGAGATACCTTGCTTTGAGAGATGGAGATCGTTGCTTTGAGAGATGAATAACGTTACTTTGAAAGATGGATATCATGAGAGGTGTGAGAAGCCTAGGGTTTTTTTGGACAATTTTACACAATATTTTTAATCCCACATGAAAGGATTAGCTAAGCCACTCATTTTTGAATGGCTTAACTAACCCTGTGTGTATGAGATTAGTAGTCCCATGCGAATAAACTACTCCCAGGAATAAAATGTTATCAAACAAAAGACTAGCTAACACTAGTGTTACCTAGTCCAATTCAAAGGCCTAATCCATGAACCAAACGGGTTGTGTTGTTTCAAAAAACAGAAAATGTAGAATATATGCAATTATCAATGCAGTGAACCTCATTACAAACCAAGCCTTCATCTTTCATGTGTGGGTTAAACATGAATCACCATTACATCGGTTATATATAAGACTAGGCCCATTCATGTCTTGCATCACTCTATCACAAAATACCGGGGCCTCCTCAGGGCCATTTGAATTGAAATTACAAGCTAAAGAAACTAATTTGCTCATGTTTTTGGTCAACTCCATGCTGTAAAACAATGAGCAAACCAAGCAAGGACGGAGGACATAGGGGAAATATCGGTGTCATCCTCAACGAAAACAACTTCCATAGTAAATCCAGAAAAATATATATTTGGCTTCAAGAGTGCGGTCTGGTTTTTAGCATTACTCTTAATAAGACAATTTATATACAAAAGTGGCACTAGAATGAAGCATTTCAATTACATTATTGGGCTTATTCTTCCTCTATGGGCAGAAAAGAACTACTACATATTACACGGCAAAGTCACAAGATTAAATCCAACATAAGATGCTAAAAATTTAGCCCCCCTTTTTAGTAGGTAATATCTACAATCTTCTATATTGAAAGTAAACTCTAGTTTTTCAGTAAATAGTTATGGAGAACAGGCAATGAAGCTGGCGACTCAAATGCAAAGAAAAAAAAAAAACTCAAACCGTTGCAGGAGGGGTATACCTTAAGACCTTATTTGTCATCGTTGCCGCCACCATATTGTGTAGAATTACCATTCCAGAAGGAATTTCTGTCATTGAACCTGCCATCATCTTCATCATGTTTTAGAGTATGAATATTGCTCCCAAAACGGGATGTCGTTGGTTGCCTCTTCTTGCCATCATCTCTTCCAGTTGCAGAGGTGCTTTGGTTTGAAGAGTGGTGGGACTGGGGCCTCTCTCTTCCAGCCATGTTATTCTGAAGTGTAGGATTTGGACCTAAAATAGCGAAAAAGCCAAACAAGTAGAGTAAGCATTCTGAATAGTAGGTTAAGGCATATGGTAGGAGAACAGAACAGGTGGGTGCATATGCCACCAACGCATATTGCACAACAATTTTCCCGCAATGTCTTTGACTAAACAGATAGAAAGTAATTCCCCACACGCAAACCAAGAAAAAAAAAATAACCATGAACAAAAAATATTTTACACCTCTGTCAAAAAGCAAAAACTGCTATTTTTACTGGAAAGAAATCCTCTAAGAGAAGTGACAACTACTATAAACAACGCTCGAGAAACTTTCTATTCCAATAAAGACTTCAAAGGACTCAGGGAACACACTTCAATACAAGGAATTTAAAAGGTTCCAAACAATAAAGAAACATAATTTATTAATTACCACAAAAATGCAACACCAACCAGCCATATAGCAAACAAACTCCGCTCACTGACGAAATACATCATCATTCATAAACAAGCTTTAAATTAAATCAACTCCCTATGAGAAAAGAAGGGGGTAGGCAGAGAGAGAAAGGATGGGAAATGGCCCCAGACATCAGAATGCAGAAGGTTTCTTCTTCGTTCTGCTCATCCAGCAGCAGAACAAAGAAGATAATACATAACTAGTAGATGCAGGAAGCTAGTTCATTCCATGTAGTCAAATACCTACCAACCAACAGGAAGGGCACCAAATTATTACAAGTCATCCAACCTGAGACCGTTCACTGTCCCCCCTTCTCCAACCAAAAAGAAAAAGAACCAACAGAAGAGGAGAGTATCCAACCCCTAGGCAACTACAGCCGTCATAGCAGCAAAACAAACATATCTAGCACATTAGGCATAAAGGAAATATGTCATTTTCAGAGATTTTTATACATAAATTGTTAGGAATATAGGCTGTACACACACACACATACCTCATCTATATTTCATTCATAAATTTTTGTTAAATAGTGGTCTCCATAGAAAATGGGGATTTGTACCAGCATGTTTGATAAATAACTAATTAGTTCATACTGACTGCTATAGTTCATTCCATCACAACCTCATCAACATTTCACTCAAAAATTTTCATTAAACGGTGGGCCATTGTTTGTCAGAAATGTATTTTTAATCAAAATTAAACAAGCAATTGTGGAAATAGCAGTTACTTGTTTGTGGCTTAAACTAACATACAATAAATAACTTCCTTGACCCCAGATCCTAGACCTAATCGCATAAATTTGGTACAGTAAGGTAAGGAAACTCACCATATTGCCATATGCCATTTTGAGATTCCTGTTCAGAGCTTGATGAGCTGGCACCACCACCGAGATAAGAGAAAGGATTCATGTAAGATAAAATCCTCCTTGCGTATGCAAAATATCCCCCATTAGTTCCATCTGAAGAATCAACGTTAGTATCTGTTTGATCAGAGGATGAAGATGCTCCTCTGTAATTACCTGCACCTCTCTGATGTGGAACCACTATCAGTGCTTGTCTATTGAACAGGCCCAACTCTGACAATGATTTGCTCAAATCTGTAGCAAATGGAATATATCAATCATTTACATTCAAATTATTGTGTGTTTCTGTCAACATACATGTTAAAAACAATAGAACAGAAAGATCATTCCTGATGCTGTCTTGTGAGTAAACAGCATCAATAACCAAGGCAACATCTCATACTCTCACAAGGAATGTGGATTAAGAGCCTGTTTGGGATTAAGTTTGAGGAGTCTAAAAGTGCTTTTAACACTCAAAAAGTCCGTTTGAAGAAAAAAGTATTCGTTTGGCAAAAATATTAAAAGCGTTTTTAAGGGTCCAAAAAGCTTAAAAATGATCAAAAAACACTTTTGGCAAAAGCTTAAAAATGAAGTTTTTGCCAAAAAGCTCTTTTTTACTTAAAAACTCTATTTCTCAAACACAATCCCAAACAGGCTCTAAGTATAAATAGAAGTAATTTCATATTGAAATGCTATCATGTATAAACACATAGAGAAACATATCCTAGCTGAAGATTTCCCCACATGGGTCCTAGATTGTAGATAACACAAAAGGAAAAATATGCGAATCATGCTAACTGTAATTACTGAAAACATAGTGTCTAATAAATAACAAGTAAAATAATATTGAAGATGATAAAATCATGGTCAAGTGTCCATTAATATGGGAGCCCACATTTCTTTTGGTAGAGGCAGGTAAGATCAGGCCTGGGCCGTGGGCACCTGCCCCCACAAGGGAGGAGGAGGGGGCAGCCCCACTCCATTACCAGATCTGGGGTCTCATATGATCTCTCATTCCCTCTCTCTAATTTTTTTTTTTTTTTTTTTTTCATGATCATTTTCATCATAACCTGTGTCATTTAATTTTATGCAGCGTCACGTGACATTAGACGAAATTTGACAGGGATAAAGTTAACAGAACTGACAGAAGGGACACATTGACCATGATGTGCAAGTTCAAGGATTAAATTGACCAAATCAAAGATACTAGGACCCAAATTGGCAGAAACTCTAAACTTGAAAGGACCAATATGCATTTTAGCCTTCTTTTCAATGAAAATGAAAAGAGAAAACTAACAATGTTCATACCTTGGCGACTAAATATTTTGCGGGGATAAGGAATGGCTAGATCGTAGGTGCCAAAGCCACTTGGTAGGTTTTCATCAACATGGTCTTTCACTATTCTCAAAGTGCTTGTCACAGCAAACTTCTCTTGTAGGCTAAAACCAGTGGGCAATCGTATATTTAAATAGACATCACTTGACATATTATCTCTTTTAGAACCATCCGATGCATAAGCCTGCATATGGTTTACAGCTTCAGCCTTTTCATCTTGCTCAGCTTCATTTACTTCAGTACCAACCAATTGTTCACCTCCTCCAGGAGTGCCTGAATGATGACCACTGATTTTTTCTGGAGCAGGACAACCATCTTCAGCACTGGAAGAGTCATGATCAGCTCTAGATTTTTCTATGTCGGCCACTAAAGGACCAACTGATCCTTTATGTACCTTAGTGGATGAGGTGGGCTGTTCATCCACAACACCCTTTAACTTGCTGGTGTTATATGATCTTGAAGATGTCTTCTCATTCATTTCAGTATCTTTCTCCTGTCCATGTAAATGGAATGAAACAGTACAAGCATATCATGCAACAGTTAATGGATATAAAAGATCAACGAGGCAATGACTACCAATTATAGTTACCTCAACTTTGGACTCATGGCCTTTCTTTTCCTCAGTTACGTCAGAGGCTACTGCTGGCTTAGCCTCTTCATATTGGACATGCTCGTCAGTTGAAGGTGATGGAACAACTGTACTTGAAGAAATTTGGTCATTAGACGAGGCAGCATTAGAACTAGAAGTAGATGCTCCAGAATTCCTTGAAGCAAGTGCCGCAGTCAGGAAAGTTGCAGTTGTTTCCTGCACTCCACAATATATGACCTTGTCATGTTTCTAATAAAAAGAAACTAAGGAAGTTCCTAGGCTCGTAACTGCCCAATAATGGCATCTGGCCTCTTACAGGTGATTATTGCTACAGTATCATATTTGGCACTGAGAAGACAAAAAAGAATGGGATTGGTTTCATATGACTTGGCCTGCTCCACGACAAGTAAAATGGAAAGCATATATTCTAGTTGATTTGTCATTAGTGTGAAGTACAAGTATATGTTATATTTTAGTTGGTCTAGAAAGGGGTATAACAATCTTCTTATAAAAGGCAGTGATTCAAGGAGAGGGCATTGCATGACAAGGCACATCATTAGATGGAAAGTCAATCTCCTCATAAACTACAGCAGATGCGGCGGCATTGTAGACAACTAAGGAGTTTAAATCTTTTCCATTGCATTTTCCACAACTTAGAACCCAGTCAAATGGAGATCTGCTCCTCAAACATGGCCGCTCATCAACATGATAGCCCAAGGATTGGGAGAAGTCGTCCCATAACAGAGGAAAATTGGCATTTGCAAGTGCTGACTAATAATGATGATTAAAATGAACAACTATATACCTGGATATGCAGACTCAACCATGCCTTCTCTAAACTGGATGCTAGATCTTCAGCACTGACAAATCCGTCTGTAAAGTTATTCACAAAGAGAATAACCAAATATTAACTACATGGTTATGTGTTGTCCTAGATGCTAGCCTGAAACAGAGTTTCCAATTTAAATACGAACAACATACCATTTTGCCAAACTTGTACACCATGAAATCCTATAGCTGTAATAGACGGAACAGATTTTTGTGGGTCTGTAATAGCTTGAGTCAAGGATATGTGCTTGGTTTTATACAGAAATGTTAGACAAAGCTTAAAAAATATTTTACCAGGTAAAATAAAACAAAACAGCACTGGCATTAAGATGGCACATATTGCAATGCACACAAAAGAGAACTACTAACTCTTTGATGGAACAAACCAACCACTGAAAAGCCAGCAAAGGAAAAAGTGAACCATGGGGGCCAATGTATTGACAACTAGCTAACTCGTGGCTACAATATAACATGAATGCAAAGGACATATAAGGAGAGGTAGCAACTATGTCAAGGAATTAATTGAACCTAAAGGAAGCAAGACTAACTTCCTAGATGGCCTCTATGGGATGTTCCTACACCTGAATCTTCCAACAATGAAGCATCTCTACAATGTTGCTAGGCATAGCCCACAAAACCCTGAATAGGTTGAGAACCAAGTGCTCTGGTGTACTCGCAGTAAATAAGAAGTTGATTTACAGTCTCCTCATTCTTTTTTCATAGGCAACACCCGTTTACAATTGAGAAAACCTTTGCGGTTGAACATTCCCCTAAGATTATCAACCATGAGGATTCTACCCTTTGCGGTTGTCTATAAGAAGAAAGCAATGCAGGGAGGGGCCTCAACCTTCCAAATACTTTTCTAGGCGAATGAACACTGCTCTCCAGTCTGTAACATTTTATAATAGCTCCTCACTTCGAAACCATGACTGTGAGCTGGGGTCCACAACATTGTATCCACCTCCCCCAAATGGGTTTTCGAGAAGTATAATATATTGAGAAAGGAGTCAAGAGATTCCAACTCCCAATCCTGGACTACCTTAATGAAACTTTAATTCCAATGGATAGAAGAGTTGGAGGGCTCCAAATAGTCTGACACCAAGGCCTCTTTGTTACTGACTATTGAATAAAAGTTCTAGGAATGAGTAATTCTAAGCCACTTATACACACCACGCATCAGGCCCAAAGCAAACGCCGCATCCGTCCCCAACCTTGAAGGAGACAAGATTAGAGAAAAATCCCAGCCGTTTCTAATATTCCTCCAAAGATACCGTAAGGCCCTCGAGCTTCCTTTGAACACCAATTCCCTCTTTGGACCCCATACTTCTCAACAATCATCTGTGTCCACAAAGATTTGTCCTCTTCCATGAATTTCCATAACCATTTACCAAGAAGAGCTTTAAGGAACAACATGAGTTTTTTTACTCCCAACCTGTAGGGACTGTTGTGCAAATAGTCTTCTAATTCACCAAGTGAAACTTGGACTCCATGCCTGGTCCATCCCAAAGAAAATCTCTTTGACGATGCTCCAATCTCCTAGCAATGCTTGTTGGTAATGGGAAGAGGGATAAGAAGTACATAGGTAGACTGGGTAACATAGTCTTGATGAGCGTAAGGCGCCCTCCCTTAGACAAGTAGATCTTCCAACTAGCCAACCTTTTTTTCCATTTTCTTGACTATCCCATCCCCAATAGTCTTTGATTTAAAAGAAGCACCCGGAGGGAGAGCCAAATACTTCAAGGGAAGAGAAGAAATGCTACAGCTAAGAATATTGGCCAGCTCTTCCTTATGTGGTACCTCCCCTACTGCGACTAACTCAAATTTTTTAAGGTTGACCTTCAAGCCTGAAATGGCCTCGAAACATAGGAGAATGTGACCCAAACTATGGATTTGATCACAATCTGCATCACACATAATAAGTGTATCATCTGTGAACAAAAGGCAGAATATTTCAAGGGGAAAAAAAATTCTAGTCCAATCCAATTCCCCCTAGACTAAATTCCTACTTTCGCCGCAAAAAGATAAGAACCATGAAGCTACTTAAATGTCATAGAATTTAACACAATGAAATGATTGTTGTAATTAGAACATATTAATGAAATGATTTTTTCTTTCTCTTTTCTTTGCAAGTAATAGAAATGATTTTGAAATTTTGGAAATGCTCATCTGCCACAAAAGATAAAATAAAACTTTCTGGAGACTTAAGAGTCAAAACCAAGAACAGTTTGCTTAACAGAATAAAGAAAGCAAGTGAATTCATGAGAACCATACCAATTTTAAAATTTGAGCTCAGCTAGTACTTTTGCAATACTAGTATTTGGTGACCATCTTACCTGAAAGAGCAAATATTCTAAATACTGCCTGCAGGTAAAGATGGACCAAAGTACCCAAAAAAAAAAAAAAAAAATCTAATTTCCTAGATAGATGATGTGTAAAGGTACCATTGCTTGTTCATAACAACACTTAGAATAGAATTGTATGATGTATGGTATTTTATCAAAGATATCATTCATACACTTGAAATGCCTTGGACGTTGTTCCCACCTACTCCAAGCGACGTGCCAATAGAGTCATGAAAATTTGAAAGACTGGTTCTCTAAGTGAATCTTATTTAACAGCAAATTGAACAGAAAGTCAGTCAAGATGCACGTTGTAGCAACGGATTGTGAGTACCCGGTTGTCTTAAAAATAAAATTGCAACTAGAATTCAACAAAAAAACCATGATAACATTCTTAAAACTTTCAGTTCTAAATATATATTATTCTGGTAGCTCAATGTCAGATTATCATGTTTAATGTCTTTTTTGAAGAATGGAAATAGCTCAAAAGTGTAGCTTTCAAGGAAAGTAAGATTTGTCATCATCAAGCAGGATACATAATGCAGAAAAGTATGCAGCATCGGTGCTCCCTCCAGGGATATGCAGTAGAATACAATACTTTGATAGAGACTCTGCCACCTGAATGCAGCTTTTGAATGTAAGAAACATAGACGGAGTGCATATGAAATGAATTAAAGGAAAACTCTGACCAACTAAAAATCAATAAGAAAAGGGGAAGAAAGCGAACTTTTGAATTAGTCCATGTGGATTCTTCCAAACGACAAGACTCTGCATCTTCACCTGAAAACATTTACCCACCAAATCAACTTAACCTCAATAATGAGAAAAAGAGTTAAGTACATAGAATATCTAAATATTACATAATATTTATATTCATTGGTGTAGGCAATTCTAAAAGTGCTGACATCGCAGAAGGTTGTAACAAAAACAGGACAGCAGCAGTAAAATATATACAATAAAGAAGAAATAATCCATAATAGAGTCTGTATCGCAGATCAATCCAGCAACAGCCTTCACTTCATGCAAACAAAGATAGCCCACACTTCAACAACCTGAGAACTAAAACTAACTACACAAACTTACCTGAACAGGCATGATCATTTTTCCCAGCAAGAACATTTGTTCCTTCCTACCAGCCTTAACACAACAATAACCAGCATGTACTATTGACAATTATTTTCTGATGTTAAGTATACAATAATTTAGGAAAAGCTATAGTTACCCTCCTGAACTTTCACCTCAATTGCAATGTTTTCAAACTAAAAAAAGTTGCAATTGATCCCACAAACTGCTAGTCCCTTGTACTTAGTCCCATATCTAAGGGGTTTTCATTAAATTAGACGAAAAATGATGAAAATGATGATAATACCCCTTACATCACAATTTTTTTTAAAAAAAAAACCTTGTCTGCAGCTAAGACCCACAGCCGGCGTGGGTCTCCTCCAAAGATTTTTTTTTAATTTAGTAGCATTTTGGTATTTTCATGCATCTCGCTAGGGTACAAATGGACATTTCACACATTTGCTGTCCAAGTTAACAGAAAATCCTACGGTTAAGTAAAAGGGGCTAGTTTGAGGGGGTCAATTGCAACTTTTTTTAGTTTGTGGGGATTTCAATTGAAGTGAAAGTTTAGGGAGTAAGTGTAATTTCCCCCAATAATTTATTTAAACATTTAAAAAAAAAAAAAAACTTTTTCTTTTGTTTCCATAAGTAGAAACTTATTAAGGAAAAAAGAAGTCAACATTAAATCAAACAAGCTCCATGTGGTCCCTTAGTTGATAAATGGGCTAGCAACACTAGAAAAAATAAAAATAAGGAATTCATGGACACATAGTCATGCTCTTAGGCTGGGCTTTAGCTCTAATACCATATGTAACACTCTACTCCAGGTGATATGATATTGTGCGCTTTGGGCCAAGCCTGCATAGTTTTATTATTGAGTTTAACCCAAAAAGCCTCATACCATTTAGAGAAAGTATGCTCTACATAAGCACATCCCCTTTCTCACACCCAGGTGTGGGACATCACACAACTAAACAATCATGTTTTGACATGCCACTAACCAAGGGTTCATTGCTTCATAGAAAGCAACACACATGTCATATACTTCCTGTGTACTTGAACATTCCCCTTATATTAATAAAATGTATCTTTTATTCACCGAAGAAAATGGGAAAGCAAAAGATAGCAACTAACCTATGTTTATAAATAAAAAATATATCATAGTTATAAAATAAATAAATAAATTAAATTAAATTAAAATAACAACCAGAAACCTTAAACATTAAATATGGTCGCTTAAAATACATTTTAATCATTACAATTAGATTAATTTTGACAGGGATTTGGCTTAGGTGTTGTAAAAATAACTACAAGACATATGTAGTTTTTTCAACGGTTTAGATTTACTTTAAGTTTTTATGTAGTTTTTTTACAGCACCTAAGCCAAATCTTTTTGATAGTTTCTTCTCCACGCTCCTGTACATACAACGAAAAGCTCTTGCAACGAAGACTATTCAATGTATCACCAGAGCACAGCACTTCAATAAATTGAGTACCCCTATACCCACCTTACATCCGTTGATAGAAAACTCTGTAAAAGCAAAACTATAGAAATCATATGAAAGAAGTGTTTACCTGAAATATAGACGACAAAGAGTTTCTTCTGCCTTTTGGCTTCTATAATTGCTTCAGTAATAGAACCTTTAAATGAAAGCAAGGAGAGAGACTGTTCCATCTGTTCACATAAAGGAAAAATATTAAAGATACCAAAAATGTCCATAGGCTCTTGCTAGCTTCACATAACGCACAAATAGAAGTAGCACTGTAGCAACCAGTTCAAAGGGCACATTATAAGGATGGAGTTTAAACCAATGCTAAATTCCCAAATTTATTTAACATTAAAATCGTAGGTAGTTTTAAAATGAGAAAATAAACCAAACCTGTGTCAAATGCAACATTTGAAGAGAGAGAGAGACGCAAAGCTATAGGTTGGGAAACTCAATGCTTATGACTACAGACTAGAGAAAAGGTTATACGACAGAGGAGACTTGTAACTAACCTAGGAAGAGAAACATTGACAGCTACCCAACTCATCTAAAAGGGAACCATCAAGTCAATGAACCACTGTAAAAATTAACAAATCAGCTCACTAGATAGAGACACCAGGACAAATTCAAACATGCTCATTTTCCACCATGCTCAATCAAGAACATCTATATTTTCCAACTTAGTAAGATTAGTACTGAACCACTGAAATGTCCTCTGTAACGCATATCCTAAACAAGATTGAACCTAGCTTTAAGTTAAAGTGGCTCAAATGTCCACCCATATAAATTAACCAACAGAAATATTTACTGTTCTTTTTTTCTTTTTGGTTTCTGACATGGCTTAATACATAAATTTAATTTTGTGCCCCCATTTAGTATATACCTTGCATGTTAGTTATATAATTAGGTATGAGTACAAACAAATAATGCCAGCTCAAGCTTTGCACTGTTCAGGCTCACATGGAATGAAATTGTGCAGAGCTCAAGCTCGAACTAACCCTCAAATTTCCAGCTTGAGCACAACTTGGAAGGTGCTTGTCAAACTTGCGAGCCAGCTCTAGCTTGGCAAACAAACCTAATAAAAAAATCCCAACCATCACTCTAGATAGCATCCTACTAAGAGCATCCATGACCATCACAAAGAGAAGGGGTGAGAGAGGGTCCCTTTGGCGAAGGCCCCGAGTGCTTCCGAAGAAGCCATGTGGGCCACTGTTGATCAGGATAGAAAAGCAGGCCGTTGAAATACATGTAGAAATCCACCTCCTTCATTTAGAGCCAAACCCACTACGCCTCAATAGATAAGAGAGGAAGTCCCAAATGACATGGTCATAAGCCTTCTTCAAGTCTAGTTTGCACAAAACGCTAGGAATACCCAATGTCATCCTGCTGTCCAAGCATTCGTTGGCTTTAAGTACTGAGTCTACAATTTGTCTCCCCCCAATAAATACATTTTGGCTGTTTGAAATAAGCACTCCCAACACTTGCTTCAATCTATTAGCAAGAACTTTCGCCAATATATTATAAACACTCCCTATCAGGGTGATACTGATATGTCTGAAATATGAAAATCCATCTTTCATTTCTTTTATTTTTTTTGGTTGACGGTATAGGTAGCAGCAAGTTCCAACTGACTGTGGGGGTGTTTTTTATGAATATTTCAGGGATTATTGATGATAGTGATGTGACTGTCTTAAAAGTTATAACAACATGAGTTGGTACCAATCGTGGTATTAGTGGAACTGCAAACAGCAACAATTTCATGGGAGCAATAGCAGCACTGCTGTTGGCGACAACAATAGGATTAGTATAGCAGTCTATCATGGTGGTGACATTGAGTCATTATCATTATGGCCGTGGAGTCAACATTGACATCGTTTAAGGTAGTGGTAGTAGCAGTAACATTGATAGTGCAGCGACATTTACTATAGTATTGCTCATTGTATATATGACAAAAGGAACATAATTTATTTCTGAGGAAGAGTCTCACCTAAAAGATTTAATAAAATGATTAAAACTCTATGTGCATGTTCAGCAATTAGCATTCACAACAAATTGTAGGTGATTGAATGGATTTTGAGATTTGTATCAACTAACTAAGTGCCCAACTATCATGCATTATTGAATGCACTAAATAAATTTTTGATAAGTAAATGTACTAAATAAATTAAGTGCTTAAATTAAAAACATTACAACTTTTGGTAACAAATTGGAAAATAAAATTAACCAATGCTTGCAAGGTACGGGCCTTGAATGGAGCACAAAAGATATTTCAGATTCGTAAAAATTCAACCATCACAAACTTCAACTCAATATATATAGGTGCCTAAAGAAAGCACATATAACCCATTCAAAGTACATAATCATTTTTCCTTTCTTGTCTATGATTAGTACTTCATTTTTCAGCCAGGGCAAAAAGTTCAATTTTCCTTAAACTTCCGCCGGATTTTTCATCATTTTTCCAAAACACTTCATTAAAATATACTGCCCACCAATTGGGGAGCATAATGCAACTCTTCACCAATGAATCGAATTTAATCCAAAGATTCCAAAAAAATATATGCATCTCTATGCAAATCCAATTTTAAATCACATATAATCAACTTGCAGCAACTAATGGCAAAGACAAAATTAGATATAACGAAAAATAGAAAACGACACGACGTACCTATACAAACGGAAGTATTGGAAACAATAACCCCTAAACTATAAAGTATAAACCCCAAACTCTGTTTGGCCACAGAGAAAATACAGGAGAAGGCAAGAAACTCCAATTTAAAACTTCCGAGCCATATATGTATATATTAGGCTGAATTGAAGTAGGCTTTTCAATACTCGTTTCGAAGTTTCGTTTCCATTCGCTTTTTGTTTCCTTAGCTTTCTCAAGAGCCAAACATTGAATAGGGAAAAAGAAAACGAATAAAGCACTTTGTACCTTGAGAGTCGAGTGTAGACCTCGGAGAAGACTCTCTCTGAAATTACGCGTGTTACCAAATGGGTTAAAACGGGAGCGAGCGAGCGAGCGAGAGAGAGAGATGCAATCGACGGAAGAAAGTAACCTTGAAGTCAAAACTGAGAACCGCTATGATCGTGCCACGTCATCAGTTTAAAAATGGCACCGATTTTTTTTTTTGGGAGAAGATGAACTAGATTTTGAGTATTACCCTTCGCATTAGTTTTTATATTTATTTAAGTGAATATTTTATTTTAATTATTAAAAATATATATTTGACACTCCAGTTAAACGATGTGAAATGAATTACATAACATTTCTATTATGAAAGTACAAAAGATTTATGTTGTTGCTATGCATATATCATAAGTTACATCGATCATAGCAGCATATAAGTTACAACTTTGACTATACTATTTTATTTGAGCGTGATTATTGTAGTACATGCTCACTTGATATTACTAAGAAGAGATTTAAATGGCGGGAATCATAAGTGCTCCCTCAAAACCAATTGAGGCATAACTTAATACCAACCTAATCAAGAACTCTAGCAGCACCCGATAAATGGACAAGGCAATAAAATTCCAAACACTTTCCATTATGAAATTCGACCTTGAGATCTAGCCCCAATGGGGGAACTAGATTGTTTAGTTTGAGGGAGGGCAAATTTTTTTAAAAAATATATATATTCTTGGGGTGGCAAAAGTTAATTTTTAAAGGGATTTATTTTTTGGACCACCCTTGTCTAGCCCCAACTAATACAACTCATATGCAACTGGACTACACCCTCAGCAGTACTGGTACATAAATTTGACCTCTTATTAATTTTTTCATGTTGGAAATATCAAATATGTTGCAATTAATGTTCAAAGGGCCCTAACATGATACATTGAAACTTCCATTTAGTTGGGATAATCGACCACCACCCTTTAGTTCTTGATTATAATCTGGGTGATCAGACACTCTCATTAGCTCTTCTAGGTGACTAACCCACCTCCATAAGTTGTTCTAGACTTTTAGATAGTCTCATGGAGTAGTTGGTGAAAGAAGCATGGTAATTATGATTATTCTGACAATGTATTATATATAGTAAGGAAAAAACTCAATATTGAAGGAGAAAGGTAATTTATGAATAGAGAAGAGAAAACTCTAGCCCATCCAAAGAAAATAGAGAATAATTATGAGAATACTGGAATTCTTATTTAGCAAATCAGTTTCCCTTTCCTTGTGTTTTTGACTTAAAATATTTATTTAATTCCGTATTTGTTATTTTAAATTTAATTAATTAATTACTAAATGTCTAAAAATTATGGATGGATGCAAGTTAACCTAGGATTCTGATAATTGAGACAGTTTCTTAATTGGCTCACTAATATATCATTACTGGTAACTCAAACATACTGTGTTTGATTAATTAAAAAGCTTAACGAAAAAGAACTACGGAGATCAATAATAGTATTACATCTCAAAATCATCGAACATTATTATTCCAATACTTGAAGCTTGCTGAGGTTTGGAATAATTGACCTGAATCTGCCTCTGCTACCCCAAAAGAATGCTCCCATTGGAAGGACACGTCTGATTCAATGCTGTTGTTCGTGAAAATTGCCGGCGGTGAGGGAACCGGCAGGGTGGTGGAGTAGCTATTAAGCATACGGAAATGACTGAAGTCATGGTTGGTCTGTCAACTTCATTTTCTTGAACGCACAATAATCCTATGTGGAAGCATCTCATTATTTCAATTTTTGGACCGGTCTTCAGTGTGGGATCAATGAGATTTTAAGTTGTCCCTTCCCTCCAGTTTTTCCATGTCTGCAAGATAGTTTAAATGGGCACACACAATATCATGGAGAACACTATACTAGTTATTGTAAGGGTTTGTTTGGATTTGCGATTTAAGAATAGCGAATTTAAAACGTAATTTTTAAAAATGTAATTAAGTATTTAGTAAAATCATAGTTTATCATTTAAAATGGTGCATTTTTTAAAATACATCAACCTTCGATTTGAAAACGCAAATTTTTCTACGCTTTCAAATCACAATTTTTTAAAAACGAATTCTCAAACCATACATTTACGATTTGGTTTAAAATTGTAACTTCGATATGCGAAATCACAAACACCTTCTAAAATGTACTTACATAGGTTAGATGGTCCTCTATATTTTTTCAATTCCGGAAGTGACTCTTTTTTGGCCTAGTCACCATCTCTAGGATTAACACACCAAAGCTGAAGACATTGGACTTCATTGAGAGTTTCCATCATTGCATATTCTGGAGCCATATATCTACTACATATTTACAATCATATTAAAAAACAATTGTTAGGATTCTATTATTGTTTTTATGGTACAAAATAAATAAACTTTAGCTCTAGCTACCAGGATACATACTAGGTTCCCATAGTTCTACTTGTATTGCCTTGAGTTTCATCAAGTGTAAACAATCTTGTCATGCCAAAATTTGAAATTTTTGGGTTCATTTCTGCATCTATCAAGATATTATTAGCTCTAAGATCACGATGAGTAATACGGAGATGAGAATCTTCATGGAGGTAAGGAAGCCCTTTAGCAATGCCTCTTATGATTTTGTAGCGCCTCTCCCAATCCAAAAGTACACGTTTGATTGGATCTATGCATTCAACCAAATTTTTTATCATATTGAATTGAAAAATGTCGAAGATCTATCCTTTAAAAACATGCAACCCAAAATTAATTACCAAGGAAGCAACATGAAGATTAAAGTTAAATTTTTTGAGTTAGACCCCAAGTTGTTATTAATCACATTAACAAAGTGATTAACTTTAAAGTCAAATGACATAGATGTCAATACCAAAATTAAAACAAGCATAAAAGAAAATTTACAAAGAGTTTTATAACGAAGTGGAAATATTTGAAGAACTCTTCAAAAGTAAAATCACTATACGGGCTAATCAACCCCAAAATGCATCCACTATATAAGATTTATGTTATTGTTTGATCTTACTTGCAAAACATTTATAACTCTTAAGACTTGGTTTGTAAACATGACAAACGACCCATTCACATCCCACTGCAGTAGGTCCATAAATTCTGGCATTCTTTTATAGGAATCACCTTCACGAACAAATTAACCTTATCCGCTACAACCTAACGCTCTAGTGGTTGAAGGTTTTTCTAGGTTTTGATTGATGAAAATCGAAGACAGGAAAAAAATTGTATAAGACCTAAAGATGCTAATTAGGAACTTCTTCAAGAACAATGAAAAATAGCCTCAAGGTCTTGTGAAAGCCGTAGATTGCGAGGCTATTGCATTCGAATGTGAGTAAGTCACGTTTGAACAACAATTTAGGGTTTCACAACTTATCACATGCAGTGTTCAAAATGGTTCGAACGTTATTGTGATCAAGTGCCTAGGATTTGACTTAACATCATTGTATTCGAACCTAGGTTGAACGTGAGTGCGATTGGAGCATTCAATGATTGTTTTTGAAACATTGTAAATTTAGCATTGTTCAAACTTGGAACTCGACTCTTAAAGTGCCATGATGATTTCGTAGAAACACATTTCAAACGGGCTCGCGATTAAGGCATTTTGCTTTGAGTTTTTTTAAACCTTGTAAAATTGCCTCATTTGAATGCCATTCAATCGAGGTTGCAAGCATCCTCTTATAATCTTCACTTTTAAACAAGTTTTGAACTTCGATTTAAGAACCAACTTAGACCTTAAACTTTGACTTATAACACAACAAGTTTGGACACTAAATTTACCAACAAACATAAAACATAACAAAAGTAAAAGTGCAAACCTACCAAAAATGAAGTGATCAACGCTTGTATTTGTCACAAACTCATAAATTAAAAGTCTTTCGTTTCCTTCCAAGCAGAAGCCTAAGAACCTCACTAAATTCCGGTGTTGAAGCTTGGCTATTAAGAGGACTTCATTCTTAAATTCTATATCTCCTAGTCCTAGTGTAGAATCTCTCAACAATCTTTTCACGGTTATAACTTCTCCATTAGAAAGTATTCCCTGAAAATATATGTATTAGAATAAAACTTATTTAACCCTTGGGCAATTCAAAGTTTTGTCCTTAAACATTTTTTCGGGATACTTGATATGCTTTTCGTAAAACAAGAATATCACTTACCTCCTAAACAACACCAAATTCACCTTGTCCAAGCTTATTTGCATAAGAAAAGTTTTCGGTTGCAGCTCTAATGGTGTCAAAGTCAAATTGCACGTATTCTACGCTTCTACTCTCATCCTCATCCACAGCTTCGCCTAGGAAGCAGTCAAAGGTTGTCCAAATTATAACTGTATTAATTATTAAAACAAGATTACACAATATAAAATACATGCTAATATAAAATAGGTTAAGAAAATGCTTGGAGAATTACAACTTTTACTATAAAATTTCTTACAAACTAACATAGTAATTCGAATGATACTATTGCTCTGCCACAATCAAATTGCCCTCATGATATCCGCTTATTCCCACAAGTATCACCTAGATCCTAGTACTTGAGGAAGCATATCCATATCACTATGGCACATATTTTCTAATTTTGTTACTTCCTTTGCAATAAGCAACAATTCAAGTCATTCTAACTTTTTGGCATCTACTAGTAAAATAAACAGATTTATTTTCTTACTTTCTAGTTTCTCCCTTGGCTTCCTTAGTCTCAAATAGATGCAAATGGTGATGATTAGTACCACCTGAACCATAACTATAATGATGGCCGTTCGAGATTTGTTACTCTTCTTTCCTGCAAAACCCATTAATTTGTTCAAATTAAAACATTCTGAACTTAACAAATTATGCAGGTGAAGTTATAAAACCGATTATAATTTTATTTGAATGTTGATTTTTATGGTCATGTTATTCCAATCAAATAGTAATTATATAACAGCCTATTAAATAGTATTACTTTTTAATTATACAGACCTAGATAGTACCTTTGGTATTGGTTGATGGCAGAGGAGATGCTGGTTGTGCTGTTGGCGGCAACGGTGGTGGCTCATCAGCTGAGGGGTCATAGAAGCCGTAGACCTCAAACCTAAGATTACAGCTGCGTCCATAAACTCGCCCACCAAGCCTCCCTTCACAACAAGTCTCAATATTTCCAATAGCCCCAAGCAAGCAACCGAAGCAAGTGCTGCAATCTTGCTCAGACAAATCAGGCGTGCACAGCACAAGTGAATATATCGTTTGGAAGTTCGGCGCCACCGCGTTTCCGACCGCAAACTTCTGGAGAGAGCCGCCTGCTGCCGCTTGACCTCTGAGGCTATCCAACAAGGTCTTAAGATCCTGGTGGAACCGATCCACGTCGGCTGATATTTTGTCGCTCTTCAAATAGAACACAGGACCGCTTTCCATGGCGCCAAATATGTCGCGGTTTGAGTAGCGTAACATGCAATCATCATACCATGCTATTGCTTCCTTCTTATCTGGACAAAACTGTGTAAGAAGAACTGTGGAGTCATTGAGGCAACTACGGCAAACATCTGGCTTGACATCTCCTCTACAAAGTGAAATTACATATATATACTTTGTCAGGGTTTTCCCCGTAAGAGGAATTGTAGAAACCGTAGGCATTTTCAGCGTTGGAGAGGGAGGAGAGAAGGTTATTGAGGTTTGCCTTGTAGCTACTGTTGACATCACTGCTGTAGGTACCCTCACATAAATGGTGTAGGAGGGCTGACGAGGCAATGGCTTGAGCAATATTCAGCAAGCAGATTGCAGACAGAAGTTGGAGTAGTACTCTTGAAGAAACCATTGTGCTGTGTTTTCATAAAAACGGTAAGATTTAGGCCAAGAAAGCTTTAAGGGAGAAGGGTGACTGAAAAACTTTGTGTACGTTGGTGGAACTCTACAGTAGTTGAGCTAAAAAAATTCAACCATTGTTGTTTACATTTAATTTCTTGGTTAAGAAAAGCCGTTCAATTTTATATATAATTAAACGACCCCTTTGCGACTGTACATCAGTACATGTACGTGGAACCTGCAGATATTCCTAAAATCTATATTAACCTTATTGAATCCAAAAATGACGTGCGTGGTCCAATATTACTTAATGCATGGTAATGACCTTCTATTATCTAGTGGAAAATGGGTGAAAATAGGGGTCGATCTTATTAAAATGAAGATATTAATAGATTATAAGTGATGCCCTTCTTTCTTTCTTTTTCTTTGTGTTGGAGAGAAAGAGAGAGATTTTGATTTTAATTTTTAGAATAGTTAAAAAAGAAATCAAATTTTTTTATTTAAATTAATGTACTATTGTACAGGCCAGAAAAAAAAAAAAAATCATTTATCATTATATGTCTCACTGAAATTTTTAAATCAATTTCTTATACTAATTAATTTACAAGATCAGAAAACTTGCATATATATATATATATATATA
>CM017326.1:29654108-29773565 GCA_006937295.1 Carpinus fangiana
TTGATGCAGGAATAGAGAGTGAGGACGATAGTCCTTTTGTTGGTTTTGATGGTTGATAGATTATCTGCTACGAGATTGATGTTTACCCTGTGAAGCCAGTCTCATTTATGTTAATCGCTTTTATTAGATAATGTGATGTGTGCAAACTTGAAAAGTATTACTATATTAATTTGGTGCCATCTGTGGCTTATATTTGGTACACCTAGTGTGTACATATGTTGTAATGAAACCATATTTCTATTTTCATTAAATAATATATCACCTTGAGGTATTTCAGTCAGCTCAATTGTGTTGTGCAAACTATTCATAGGCCATAGAAAAAGAAAAAAATTATATACATATTCCGCTGTAAAATTATATTCCTAAAGTTGCAGCGTAATGACTTTGATATTTGCTAGTTTAAATATCGGGGCGTTACAAAGGGTGACTGAAAAACAGTAGTTGAGCTAAAAAAATTCAACCATTGTTGCTTACATTTAATTTCTTGGTTAAGAAAAGCCATTCAATTTTATAAACGACCCCTTTGCAGCACTTGCTTGCTTGCGTTATATGGTATGAGACTGTACATGTACGTGGAACTAGATATTCCTAAAATCTATATTAACCTTATTGTATCCAAAAATGACGTGCGTGGTCCAATATTACTTAATGCATGATAATGACCTTGTATTATCTAGTGGAAAATGGGTGAAAATAGGGGTCTTATTAAAATGAAGATATTAATAGATTATAAGTGATGCCCTTCTTTCTTTCTTCTTCTTTGTGTTGGAGAGAAAGAGAGAGATTTTGATTTTTTTAGAATAATTAAAAAAGAAATCAAATTTTTTATTTAAATTAATGTACTATATATATACATTCTCTTGTACAGGCCAGAAAAAAAAAAATCATTTATCATTATATGTCTCACTGAAATTTTTAAATCAATTTCTTATACTAATTAATTTACAAGATCAGAAAACTTGCATATATATATATATATATATATATATATAAGCGGTCCAATGCTTTTTCTTTTTCTTTTTTTAACTAAAGATAAAAAGTAACTCCGGCCTGAAATATTAGGGGGAGCAATACTAATTTGGTATAGGGATATATAAAAAATACAACTAGTGATCAAATTAAATTTCAGGGGACCTGCTGCTTTTGGCCTGCTCCCCTTGGCACCCCTCCTGGACTATGATACTTTGAGTGGCCCATGCAAGTGTTACTTGCTTCGTTAATCAAGTGTGAAATATATATACAAACTAATCTGCGAAATTAAATCAGAAGTAGATGAGGACAAGACAGGAATCTGAAAGGTGAATTACATTCAACCGGCTAAAATATTCTTGGCTATTCCGGTTTCTGAAGTGGGTTTCAACTAAGAACTCAGTGAAGCCCTAGAGTATATTAAGATACCCACTGGGCTATGACACCTTTAAATGGGACTGCCGCCCAAAACCAGGACACTTTGAGATCGGAAGTCGAGGAATCAGAGTCGATCTTTGCCTCAAGAAAAAGGCACCCCTTTTCGAGATATCTAACGCCAGTGACGTTACTTGAAACTGATCAAGGGGTCAACCTACTCCCAATTACTGCTCCCATCCTATTTTTCCATCCCTTTTGAAGGAATTACGCTAGACACTCACCACTATTTTGATCAAGGGATGGTCGGAGCAATTAAACCGGTCGAAAAAATAAACTAAAAAAAAAGAAAGAAGAAAACAAAGAGATTAGGGGGAAGAGAAAGGAGGAGGGAGCAAAACCTACGGGTGTTTTCTCTCTAGAAACCTAAGGCCGGCTAGTTTTCTTTTTATTTGTAGTAGTGGGATAGAATAGTTATACATACTCTTTAGACTAAAATAATACCATTGATTCCTAAAATTCTTTACATCTTGCCAAAGTCAGTTTTGAATCTGATCGATCATCAAAATTATATGCTGCAAAAAGATTAATGTCACGGCCGGTAGGTGCATGCTGTTAAGGATATTTTGGGTAATCACCAGGGCCACTTCACGTGCTCCCCAAGCCCAATAAATTCTGTCATAATCAAAGATACATCTCTAGAAGACTCCACTAATAATGGAGAAGATACACACGGTTATATTGTCTCCTACAGCTAGCAAATATCTCATGTTTATTATGTACATTCCTTGTAGAGCACAACGGCCATATTATTTACTGTAGATTCCTTAGATTATTATGTTGTAATATTCCTTATATACTTGTTTTTTATTGTATTATAAATATTATATGCAACATAGGTGTTGGTATTCAACCACCAAGATCATTTTATCCAATTATATTATTTAATATCACATGCATCATGATTGTGGTCGCCTTGTTTACATAGTTTGGCCAATGATTTTAAGAAATTTTAAACCCTCCCTTCTCGAACAAATATATAATATATACACTACTGTCGGTTGAATTAAATATTTCCGTAAATAATAGTCCCTTCAGTTGAATGGAAATCACCTTTTCATGAGTTTCCTGCAGGCAAGTAAATGTTTTTTTTTTTTGTTTGTTTACTTCTGTTTTAATAAATTATTTATTTTATAAAAAAGAGAGAAATTCTTTATTTATAGACAGTTGAATGTTTTCGTTCAACATCAGTGCAGCCTAGCTATATCGTTCAAAAAAAAAAAATGTGCAGCCTAGCTTTCTGTATATATATACACATATACTTTTTTTTTTTTTTTACATGTCCACATAAAGGAAGGGGGAGAGGAAATTCGAACTTGTGACCTTCGCTTCATTAGGCGTGATTCACAGTCGATTTATACATGATGAGTTATTTGCGTACGTTTTTTTGGAACGTACGTACACATGGCAGCAGTTTCTTCAAGACTTGTCTTCCTCCTGTCTGCCATATGCACTCTCATTCCTGATTTGGCCATTGCTTCGCGCTTTAAGTTTCAGAAAAGGATGGTAACTACACCAGAAACAGTGCCTACGAGGAAAACCTCAGTAGCCTCCTCTCCTCCCTCTCCACCAATATCACTGGAATTGGCAACGGGTTCTATAATTCGTTTAGCGGGAAAAACCCTGACAGAGTATTTGCAATTGCACTTAATTTGTAGAGGAGATTTGAAGTCAGATGTTTGCCGTAGTTGCTTCAATTTCTCTACATATTTTCTCACACAGCGTTGTCCCAATCAGAAGGGAGCAATAGTATGGAATGACAACTGCATGTTGCGCTACTCAAGCCGCAACATATCAAGCACCATGGAAGATACTCCTGAATTTGGTATGGCGAGCGACTATAACGTGTCAGGCGATGCAAATGTTGAGTACTTCACTATGGAGCTCCGGAACTTGTTGCAAAACTTAAGTGATCGAGCTGCAGCAGATCATTCTCTCCGCAAGTTTGCAACAGGAAATGTACCAGAATCAAACTTCCAAACAGCAATATATGCACTCGTGCAGTGCACGCCTGATTTGTCTGACCAAGATTGCAGTCATTGCTTGAATGGGGCTATTGAAAATTTCTGAATGTCTTATGCTGGGAGACCAAGTGGGAAAATGCTTAGACCCAGCTGTAATTTTAGGTATGAGACCCTGCGCGCAGCTTCTACAACCTCACAGCTCATGCACCACCGCTAACACCACCAACACTGCCACCTCTGCCATCACCGCCACCACGAACACCGCCACGTACGTAACTGCATCATTATATATGCTTAAAACACAACAAATTATCTGATTATATATAAGTTGTACACTTGTACGTGACTAGTCCGGGTTGGCTATTTCCAAGTGATCTATGTGTTGGGTATGACTTGTCACCCATCAATTATTCTTGCTATCTCATGGTTGAAGAATTAGATATCTTAATTGCACTTGGGTAGTTGAAAGGCTCATGGGCATTTAAGAAGGGTCGGTGGAGCTTGCCTATATAAATTTGAGAGCTCATTTGTGGATCATCCCATTCTAAGAAAGCTAGAGAATAGTGAGAGAAAGAAGATTCAAAGCTCAAGTGAGCCATTTGAGAGAGTGAGAGATTCTCTTTGTAGAAACACTATCAAGTGTTGTTTTGGGTGTACTTGGGTCGTTGGGTGTGAGCCACTATTTTTATCTCCCTTGTTTTTTCACAGTAAAAGATCTTGATCTATTTTCTCCAGTGGACGTAGGCCAGGTTGAGGCCGAACCACTTAAATTCTTGTGTCTTTTTTGGTAGTTTTGTTTCTTGATTCTTATTTCTCAATTTATTTTGGTGCATCTATTTCAACACTATGATCATGAATTTGTTTGTTAAGATTTTCATGAATGTATACTTATTTTTTAACTTTTCCTTTTATTTTTAACTAATTTGTATCTTAAGAGGGAATTTTTCTTTTCTTTTCTTTGGAGGGGCTATTCCTTATAACTTTAAGTGCATAATTTGTTGAGTTTCAAAACAAGTACTAATTAATTAATTATGATAGCTCATCCTGTATATGTATCCCACGTACTGCTTAAATATAAATTCAGTCCCATAATGTTTTTTTAATGTGAACACATTTTTTGTTTTCGCAGGTAAGGGGAGTCCCAAATCGATCATTATAATTGTGGCGTCCGTAGTTACTTTTGTGGTACTAGCCATCTCGATTTACATCTATTTAAGAGTGAGGAAGCCAAGGGAGAAACCAATATGTAAGTAAAGAAATTGGTACACTGTTATTTAATTTGTTATGAAAAGAGTTTAGAATTTGAACTAGAGTGTAAGACTGTAAGTGAACTAGAGGATCGGGAAATAATTGAAGAAGAAGAAGAAAAAGAATGAATCATTATAAAAATAATTTGGTTTTAGAAATTATGTTTAGTAAATATTTCTTCTTCTTTTTTCAATTTATTTATCCAAAATTTCCTCGATGTACTCCTCTAAACTCGGCGAGTTAATTTGTCTCATTTCTCAGTCCAATCATACTCCACAAAAAGGACCACCCCTTCCAAGGTTGCTTTGACACTTCCATTATCTTCTAAATTTCATTGGGACGTCTTCTTGAGTTTTAGAGGTGCACACTTGCAAGAATTTCATTGATCACCTCTACTTTTCCTTGGTGCGAGTTGGAATTTGCATTTTTCGAGATGATGAGGAGCTTCCAAGAGGGGAGAGCATCTCTACCGAACTTCTCAATGTGATTCATTGATCAAGGATTTCTATTGTGGTTTTTTCGAAAGACTATGCTTCTTCCAGGTGGTGTCTTGATGAACTTGTGGAGATTGTAGGTTGTAGAAAATTCATAAGCCACACTCTTCTTCCCATATTTTATCACATAGACCCCTCGGATGTCCAAGGATAGACCGTGACTTTTGCAGAAGCATTTGCTAGGCATGAAGAGCGGTATCAAACCAATATGGCAAGGGTGCATAGGTGGAGAGAAGCTCTTACTAAAGCTGCAAGTTGTTCTGGCTTAGATCTCGAAAGCATTGCAAACGGGTATATATATTATGCTACGGACACTTGTGCTTTTTAGTTATTTTTTCATTTTCTTTTCTGTCTGAATTTTAAACAAGAATTGATCATCAAATTAAAGTTAAGCTATAAAAATGAAAAAGAGGACAAATAAGCACATCGATCTATTGCATTCTATTCTAGCTACACCCTCTTATTTCATCAGATTCTTTTTGTTCGATCGGTAGGTTAGAGTACTACGAGTATATACTTCTTAGTGAGAGATTTTGGCTCTAGAATTATTGAGTGTTGCCTTTGAGATGAGCATACACTCGAAAGGAATGACATTTTTGCTATAATTTCCATAAAGTAGTTAATGGCATTGTCCATGAAAATAATAAAAATAAAAAATAAAATTATTTATGGCATGTCATTGATAGGACAAGACATTATGTACAAATGTATTTCAATGATATACTTGACGAATTTGATATAAGTTAGATGCTTGTCATGACTATTAGTCTCAGATGATGGGGATGCATGATATATAACGTACATTTGTTTGGTGTTTTGAAGACTCATAATTTACTTTTATTTGTTTTTCTTCCTTGGGTACGACTTATTTCAGTGTTCTATTTTTTATTTGAATCATAATAATAAGGTATGAATCAAGATTCATCGAGAAGACTGTTGAAAAAGTTGTGTGTATGATGAACGTCCCTGCTGACCTGAATGTTGCAAGCATCTAAAAAGGATAAATTCTCATGTTGGAGAGATGAAAGGCTTATTAAACCCTAAATGCATATGGAACAAGTGACGTTGGCATTGTAGGCATCTGAGATGGGTGAAATTGGTACAACAACCCTCAAATGCTTTCTATAACGAAATATGTGTTGTAATCGAAGGAAATTGTTTTCTTTCATACCTTAAAGGCAATTCAGATCGCCCAATGACCGACTTAGTTCGTTTACAAGAATAACTTTTGTATTAATTAATGTTCATCAATTATTTGCAATGAATCTTACAAACATTTGGTGTTGTTTCAAATGTTATATTAATATGTAATGAATGGCATCCATAATTAATATATTTTAAAATGACAAGTTTGGCACGTCACTAAAGTCTTCTAAAGCCCAGAGGCACACAATTATAATTTGAACAAAATCGCGAGTCAAATGGGTGTCGTTTTCAAAACAATTAGTTAAAACGTTGACCCGTTCACACGCGGGAGCCCCTTGTACCAGAACCAAGTCCTGAGTTCATTCTTCAACCTGCGTGTGTTGAAGAAGAACAAGTAAAACATAAACGCCCACAAGAATTAATCCCCGGCCAGTCCAGAAGGACTTTTACAAAACTCTTGCACTATAAATACCTTTTCACTTATTCATACTTTGTCATTCACACATCCACAACCACCCTTTCAAAGGAGCCAAAATCTTTCTTAGCTAGGTACCGTTTTGTGGAAGATATATATGGCAGTAGTGGTTTCTTCGAGAGTAGCACAAGTCTTCCTGTATGCCATATGCATTCTCATAGCTCCAGCCATTGCTGTGCCAGGCTTCTTCCTCGGATATAACTGTTCAGATAAAGAGGGTCACTACACCAGTGACAGTTCCTACAAGGCAAACGTCATTCACCTCCTCTCCTCCCTCAACTCCAGTAGAACTGGAATTGACAACGGCTTCTATAATTTGTCTTATGGGGAAAGCCCTGACAAAGTATATGCGATTGCACTTTGTAGAGGAGATGTCAAGCCAGATGATTGCCGTAATTGCATCAATTTATCTAAAGATGTTCTTCCCACACTTCATTGTCCCAATCAGAAGGAAGCAATTGTATGGTATGAGGACTGCATGTTGCGCTACTCAAGCCGCACCATATTTAGCACCATGGAAGATACTCCTGAACATTCTTGGGAAAACAAGGAGGACTCGTCAGACGAGGGGAAGGTTGAGTTCCATCAGCAACTCTTGAGCTTGTTGCAAAACCTAACAGATGAAGCTGCTGCAGGTGGTTCTCTCAGTAAGTTTGCAGTAGGACATGCACCAGTACCAGCACAGAGATTCCAAACAATATATGCGCTTGTGCAGTGCACACCTGATTTGTCTCAGCAAGATTGCAAATATTGCTTGAGTGGGACTCTTCAAAATGACTGGAAGGATAATTCTTGGACAATAGGTTTT
The DNA here is from genome assembly GCA_006937295.1 of Carpinus fangiana. NCBI lineage: Eukaryota > Viridiplantae > Streptophyta > Magnoliopsida > Fagales > Betulaceae > Carpinus > Carpinus fangiana. Next base: position 29,661,648 of record CM017326.1, read on the forward strand.
AGACTTATTAGACCCAGCTGTAATTTATGGTACGAGATCCACGCTTTCTATGATCTCACCGCTGAAACACCACCGCCACCACCTCCAGGTACAAGTCTTCCTTTGTGAATGTTCTTTTTAAAATTAGTTTTTTTTTTTTTTTTTTTTGACATCTGGCAGAGCTGTTCGTTGTAACTTTACCTGCATAATTTGTTGAGTTTCATAACAACTGCTAATTATGGTTGCTCTTTCTATCTATCTATCTATCTATCTATCTATCTATATATATATATATAATATCCCATTGCCTAAATTTAAATTCAGCCCCCATAATGTTTTTAATGTGAACATATTTTTGGTTTTCACAGATAAGGGGAGTGACAAATTTCGAACTATGATCATTATAGCTGTGGCGGCCGTTGTTGCTCTTGTGCTGCTAGCGATCAACTCCAGTTGCATATATTTAAGAGTGAGGAAGTCGAGTAAAAAATCAGGAAGTAAGTAAAGATATTCGTTCATTGTTATTTGTTGTGAAAAGATTTAGAATTTGAATTATATATCTGAAAGAAAATAACAAAGTTAGAAAACGTGCTTGTCATATATATATATAGATACACATCCTTAAGAACTAGAGTCTAGGTGATACTAGAGGATTGAAAAAGAATGAATCTTGATGTCAATGGATTTGTGTTCAATGTTGTGTTTTACATTACGAAAACATAAAGAAAGTGAGTAGTTAATATACCTAAGTGAACATAAGCCTATTAGTTTAAGTTTTTGTATTAGATGTTAGAATATCCTTATGAAGTATGACCTTTATGACACATTTAGGTTGTGATTATATTCATTATAATCTTTTCGGTTATGATATAAAGAAATGATTATACAATCTTTTCGGTTACAATATCAAGAAATTTATTCTACCCAAAAGAAGTTATGGAATTTGAAAAATATATTATTTATACTGATTTTGCTCCTTGATGGGGGGAACAAAATCAATAATTTTTGTTCTGCAAAGGTCCCTGACCTACCTATATAAAGGCTTGTGTATTCCATCATTTTACACACAATAATTTTGGTAGGTATAGGTCAGAAGAACTTTTAAAGTATTATTTTCTCTAGTTTTGAGCAAATAATGGCTGGAGGTATTTATATCTTTATTTCCGCTGCTAATTCTTATTTTGATTAGTTTTTGTTTATAGAGAATAGCATAATTTAGATAATATGCTTACATTAGAGTGATGTTAAAATATGTATATTAATACATTCTAGGTGGACTCTATAGTTGGTTCTTTTCTAACAAATCATCATAAAAAGAATTTGGATTTAGAAATTATATTTAGTAAATCTTTCTTATTTTTCAATTTACTTAGCAAAAATATCATGGATGTACTCTGCTTCTGAATTTCCCAAGTTTGTTTCCTTTTTCAGTCCGATCAAACTCAACAACAAGAAGAAACTCGTCTTCCATGACTGCTCCAATCCTTCCATTAACTTCTAAACCTGGCTGGGATGTCTTTCTGAGTTTTAGAGGTCCAGACACCCGTAAGAACTTCACCGATCACCTCCACTCCGCTTTGGTGCGAGGTGGGATTCACACCTTTTTAGTTGACAAGGAGCTTCCAAAAGGGGAGATCATCCATACTGAACTTCTCAATGCAATTCAAGGATCAAGAATATCCATTGTGGTTTTCTCCAAAGGCTATGCTTCTTCCAAGTGGTGCCTTGATGAGCTTGTGAAGATTGTGGATTGCAGGCAAACCTTAGGCCACACTCTTCTTCCCATATTTTATCACATGGACCCTTCGGATGTTCGACGACAAACCGGAACTTTTGCAGAAGCATTTGTTAAGCATGAAGAACAATTTCAAACCAATCTAGAGAGGGTGCAGAAATGGAGAGATGCTCTTACTGAAGCTGGAAAGTATTCCGGCTTTCATCTCGATAGCATTGAAAATGGGTACTTATTATGCTACATGCTCGTGTTTTTTATTCATTTTTTTTAATCATTTTCTGTTAATTAGATGCTTACCCTGAAAACTCATAATTTACTATTTTTTTGTTCTTTCCTTGGACTTACTTTATTCTTCTGCTTTTCATTTGAATCATAATAATCAGGTATGAATCAAAATTCATCAAGAAGATTGTTAAAGAAGTTTTGTGGATGAAAGCGCACTGTTAGCCTTCCATGAATCAACGGCCAAGTGGGATCCTGGGGTTGATTTCTATCTTTTCTTGAGAATCTATGTCAATGTTAAAAGTTCCCCGGCCATTGCCATTATTTCCAACCGCGAATGCCTTTACAACTATGCACCCATGGTTGCATCATTATCCCTGGAATTCAATTGTATTGAAGCTAAGTTTGAGTCCCGGCCACTCAAACTCAACTAATAAGGATAATGTTGAAGCCAAAATCAATGATAAGCTGGAAGTAACGTGAAGATCTTGAGGCTATGAAATTCAAATGTTAGATTAGATGTTATCTTGTAACAAACCTCTTCTAAGATAAATAGAGAGGTTAAAAACTTCAAATACTAGATTAGATTAGATGTTATCTTGTAAACAAATCTCTTCTTATGTAAAGCCTATATGTATCAATGGAAACTCCATAGATGAGTACGTTGATTCAATATACAAATTGAGACTTTATAAATTGTCTGCTCTTTGATCTTAACTTGAATGTATATTCATAGAAATGTGTGACGAGTTGCACTTAATTAATTTGATCCACAAAACGCCAGTGAGAGTAAATTAATATGTATCATTCAAACTTGATTATTTTGTTAAATGTTCTATCTGCTGTTAGAGGATAAAATCTCAGCTCACAGCAGCTCCTCCTTTCACGCCTGACAGCAGTATCTCCTCCAAGTTTTCTTGATTTCCTCTTCCATGTTTTATGCTAGCTCTAGATTTCACTCCATGATTTATGGGATGTGTTCATTAGTCTATATATTGTAGTATCATTTAACCAAAATATATATGTTCTTCTTCCTTTACGAACTTCATCTTCTTTTAATTGCTAAGATATTTCATTTTGTATTTATAATTCGTTTGGCAATAGTAACTGACACGTCTGCTTGTCCTACGAAGTTTACCGGAAAAAACTTGAGCAGTACTGTAGCTGATGGAGAATTTAATGAGCACGATGTTTCTGCCTTGCTAAGGTTAGGTGCCATACCTTTTGTTTTTTGTTTTGTATCTATGCCAACACGAGACATGTTTCATAACCATATTTCAATTATCTCTTTTTTTAGATATAATAAATTAATTATTAGATTTGTAAATTTATGTAGGTCATACACAAATTCAATGATTCACCATATAAAGATAGTTGAAAGAATAAATTTATCATTTTTCGGCCGACAATGATAAGAACCTAAATTTGAGTTTATTTGGCAATTTTTTTGTTTTTGTTTTTGTTTTTTTTTAAAAAAAAGGAAATATTTTGGTAATTTTGGCACCATTGCATTAGGATTTAATGGAAAAACTTAAGGAATGAGTGATATTATAAAAAAAAATTAGAAGTTGGATAAACTAAATTGAGAGTTTTTTAACCTTAAAAAATAGAAATTCAAGAGAGTTAAATGAAATTTCTCTAAAGTATATAAATATATATAATTAAAAAAAAAAAAAAAAAACCCTGGAACAAGGGTGATGGAGTCACCTCTTTGGCCGGCCGGCCAGATGGATTGGGGTGACCACAACCATGATCCACTGAGAAAAATTCACAGTTGAAGTCAGAACATGAAGTCAGAATTCCGATCCCCCTTATGCATGGCATGAAAAGCTCGATCCATTACTACAAAAATCAAGGTTTTTATTACTTTTTAGTGACTGACACATCAAAAACCATGTAGTCCACAATGGGAATTAGCTAGTGATCGACGTTTTAGAATTCCACGCGTCACCAACCTAAAGGTGACATGCCATTCTCGACACATCACCAGTTGGTGACGTGTCTATTCATTTATCTATTGATCCATTAAATACAATTGTCAATTATCCATCAACTATCACAAATAATCTATTACCACAAACAATCAAAACTATTCATTATCACAAATATTAAATCCAACTATTCATCAACAATACATAAAAATAGCCTGTTACGTTAAACACGTTCTCATTACTTAATTCAGGAGTATCCTCCATGGTGCTTAGTATGTTGTGGCTTGAGTAGCGACAGCGTAACATACACTCCTCACACCCTGCTATTGCTTCCTTCTGATTTGGACAACGCTGTATAAGAAGATCATATATAGAGATATTGAAGCATGCACAAACTGCAAATATTTGGCTGAATATCTCCTCTGCAAAGTGCAATTGTATATACTTTTTCAGGGGTTTCCCCATAAGACAAATTATAGAACCCCTTGTCAATCTCAGTGATGTTGGAGGAGAGGGAGGAGAGGAGCTCATGATTCAGGTTTGCCTTGTAGCCGCTACTGCCACTCGTGTAGTTACCCTGCTTATTTGAACAGGAATAGCCAAGGAGCGATGGCCCAGCAATGGCTGGAGCAATGAGAATGCATATGGCAGACAGGAAGATCAGTAGTGATCTTGAACAAACCACTACTGCCATGTGTTTCAGAAAACGGTAGCTAATTAATTAAGTATAATTTCTGCCAAGTAATTAAGTGGTCATATATATATATATATATATATAGCTAGGCGATCGAGGCAGCTCCTTTGAAATTTTTATGGAGAAATTAAACCATTCATTTCTATGTAAATACTGCCTTTCTGATCACTGCAAGGGCTAAGAAAAATCAATGGTGCGCTTTGAGATAGCTCAAAGCTTACAGAAATATTTAATTGAAACGGCAGTATGTATATATATATTTGTTTGAGAAAATCAACGGCCAAACTATGTATACTAATTAAGGCCACAATCATCTTATTGCAGCATAGAATGAGTAAAAGAATGAATGTGGCAGTCAATGGTATTAATTTCAGTCTAAAGAGTAAAAGACTTAATGGGTCAATTGTATTAAGAAAAAGTCACCCCTTTATTGATCGCAAAAGCCAGTCACTCACCAGTATTAGTGTTTCCATCTACTGTGGTTATAATTATAAATAATTATCACATACATAAATAATTATTATATGCTGTTGTTATAATTACATTATGCTGTCAACTCTTCCCTAGTTAGATAGAACTTATAAGTCTTGACTTTTCGAAAGGATTTATCAATCCTAATTTCGACGCCTCCTTTCAATTCCAACTTTAATTCAACACGCAATATATATATAATAATTTAGAAAATATTTTATTTGTTCGTGTGCATGCAAGCATGTCTCTCTCAATTTATATATATTCGTGTATTTGACATGCAAATCAATTTTATTTTAATTTCTCTAATTTATAAACTTCAAAGTAAAACAATACAATAATATTATATATGCAGATCGATCAATACCTCCACAATATTTGAAATTCCGTAAACCCGGCCTGTGGCCAAGGACGAAACAAGGATGGAGCCAAAACATGAATTAGAAATACATTAAGAATGAAAATTAAATCAATATATAAAAATTAAATTAGTATTTATTCCGTGTTAAAAAAAAATATATAAGCCAAAAATATAAAAGACATGCACAAATTTACGAAGCCAACGTTCATTTTTTAATGTTTCTTAATAGTTAATATAAATATATTTTTAATATATTTCAATTTTTAACGTTTCTTATATATATTTCAATTTTTAATTGATCAATCACTAGGCACAATTCAAAAACATCTGAAAATTCTTAGAAGTCTGAATGTTGAACTACGTACACTAGGATCATAATACTAAAGTTCTATTTCAATTTTTTTTTTTTTTTTTTTCATAATCAGTCAATTTTATGAAAGATATAGCAACTGGCCGACTAGCATCTTTAACCAAAATTTCTAATGAATAATTTGGCTTGAAATGCATGTTTTTTTCGTTTTCGTTTTCGTTTTCTTTTATTGTTTTATTGAAACACTTGTAGCACTCAATTAATGTGATTGATAAAGAATTTCGCACAGACTTTTGCTTATCATTTTGATCAATGCTGATAGTTGCCTTTAAGAATGTAGTCGAGCAAAATATTAAATGTTTAAGTTTGGTTCATTTAATTTCGTTCAGCTTGTCACCTTATAGTAGCCGATTTTGCATTGTGAGAGTTCTTCCCCTGCTAATTTTTGTTTTCTATGATTTCACAATGCTTTTTTCTTAGGATGTTTGATATTGTAATTTTATGCTATATATATTCCCAACGTTAGAAATTTGCACCCCTGCAATGTTAACATTGCAGGGGTGCAAATTTATCATTGACCACTCAACATAAAAAAATAAAATAAAATAAAAAAACTTTAAACAATAGTATTACATTTCAAGATCATCAAACATGCATAGCAAGAATATAGAGCTGCTCTTAGATTCATATGACTCTTATCATCCCCAGATTATGCTCTTAAATGACGTCTGGTTTAATGTTGTTCTGATTAAAATCTGCAACTTGTGAAGGTTCTGGCAAAGTGATATAGTAGCTATTAAGCATGAGAATGACTGAGGCCATGGTTGGTCTGTCAGCTACATTTTCTCTTGAACACACAGTAATCCTACGTGGATGCATCTCATTATTTCAGTTGTTGGACCGGTCTTCAGTAGGGGATCTAAGAGATTTGAAGTTGTCCCCTCCTTCCAATTTTTCCATACCCGCAAGATAATTTAAATGGGGGCACACACAATATCAAGACTCTTCTATTTTGTTAATGTGTAAGGGTTTGATCCAAAATCTGTTGTGCACCTCTAGGAGACTTTAATGACTAGGCTAATTAACAGATCTTGGGGGACTAGAAGTGTATTAAACCCAAATGTAACTATACTTACATAGCTTAGAAGATTTTCTATATTCTGTCCATTTTGAACGCATCTATTTTTCCATCTAGTCACTATCTCTAGAGTTAATATACCAAAACTAAAGAGATCAAACTTCACGGAGAACTGTCCATATCTCCCATATTTTGGAGCTATATATCCACTGCACATCCACAATTAGTTTCAAAAATAGTTGTTATGACTTTCTTGTTGTTTCTATGATTCAAAGTAAGCATTAACTCTACCTTGCAATGATATGATACTTACAAGGTTCCTACAATTCTATTTGTAGTGGCTTGAGTTTGATCAAATTCAAACAATCTTGCCATACCAAAATTTGAAATTTTCGGATTCATTTTTGCGTCTAAGAGAATGTTGTTAGCAGCTTTAAGGTCACGATGAATAATATGGAGTCGAGAATCTTCATGAAGATAAAGAAGCCATCGAACAATGCCTCTTATAATTTTTTAGCGCTCCTTCCAGTCCAGATTTGCACATTTGATTGGATCTATATATGCATTTATCCAAGTGTATAATTATATTAATGTGAAATGTGCCATGTCTATCCTCACTAGACATGAAACCCAATATAAACTACTACCAATGCAATATATTTAAAATTAATTTAAAAGTTCAGCCATACCAAATATGAAGTTGTCAAGGCTTGTATTGGGCATAAACTCATAAACTAAAATCCTTTCATCTCCTTCCAAGCAAAAGCCTAAGAGCTTAACTAAATTTCGGTGTTGAAGCTTGGTCACCAACAAGCTAGACTTCATTTTTAAATTCTATATCTCCTTGTTCAGAATTTTTTGATAACCTTTTCACCGCTATAACTTGTCCATCTAAAAGTTTACCCTGAAAAAATGTTTTAGAATAATGCATAATTAACACTCATAAACTTCTAAATTTTTTATTTAACATGTTTTACAAAGACTTGATATAAAAATAAAAAAAGATATATTACCAAAAAAAAAAAAAAAATTCACATCACCTTAAAAACAGTACCAAATCCACCTTTTCCAAGCTTATTTGCATCAGAAAAGTTTTCTGTTGCGTCTCTAATAATGCCAAAGTCAAATTGCAAGGATTCCACATTTCTAATCTCATCCACAGCTCCATTGTTTTGGTTGGGTATCTCATCCACAGCTTCACCTAGCAAGAAGTCAACACTTTTTTTCTGAATTATAAGTGAACCCAATGAACTTTCCAAAACCAATTATTGATATAAAATTTTCCAAAAAGTAATAATTTTCTGTTTGCTTTAGGGAAATTTTCATTTCTTGATAGATTACTCTGATTTAATGGTCCTTGATAATATATAGCTACGAATTGTTTGATAAAAATAAAATATTCCTCCAAATTATTATGCTTTCAATAACAAATAATTAAGAGTTAATCAATTTGTTTACTTACTCCCTGGTTTCTCCCTTTGATTCTTCACTCGTAAATAGATGCAAATGGAGATGACTAGTAACACAAGAGAAACAACAGACACAACTATAACGAAAGTTCTGTCGTCACTCTTATTACCTGCGAAAACCAGAAATATGTTCACACTAAATTAAACAATGGGATACATAGAAAGAGCTATCGTAATTAATTAGAAGTTGTTTTCAAACTCAACAAATTATGCAGTACTTAAAAAGAAAAATCTCTCATAAGATAAAAAGTTAAAAAAGGAAAAGGAAAAATTGAAAAATAAAGAAGTATTCATGAAAATCTGTAATATGAAAATATATACAAATTTTCTATGTTTTAAGAATAGCGACATAGCTGGTACCCGCTGGAGTTGGTACGGTGCTGGTGGTGGCGGTGGTGCATTAGCTGCGGGTTCGTAGAAGTTGGAGGGATCGTACCTAAAATTACAGCTGGATCTAAGAATTCTCCCACCTATTGCCCCAACATAAAACTTCCAGAAGTTTCCAAAAGCCCCACTCAAACAATTATTGCAATCTTGCTCAGACAAATCAGGTGTGCACGTACTGCACTCGTCATACCATGCTATTGCTTCCTTCTGATTGGGACAATGCCGTATAAGATCATATTTAGAGTTATCGAGGCAATTACGGCAAACATCTGGCTTGACATCTCCTCTACAAAGTGCAACTGCATATACTTTGTCACGGGTTTCCCCATAAGACAAATTATAGAAAGCGTTGTCAATTCCAGTGCTATTGGAGAGGAGGTGATTGAGGTTTGCCTCGTAGCTAGCTACTGCCACGGGTGTAGTTACCTTGCTTATCTGAACAGGAATAGCGAAGGAACTGTGGCTCAACCATGCTGATGTTGGCTACATTCCCAATGCCATATGCAATTTGAATGCATATGGCAGACAGGAACACTTGTCTTGAACAAACAACTACTTCCATGTGTATGTAGCTAAGTAAGATTTCGTCCTCAAGAGGTAGCTCGATCGGTTGTAAACTATGCCTTATGAAGCGGATGTCACAAGTTCGAATTCCCCCTCCCCCTACCCTTGGGTGGACATGTCAAAAAAAAAAANTTCTATGAAACATTGCCTTTCTGGTAACTGCATGCAAGGGATACAAAAGCAGTGAAAAGGCTATCAACCAATTTGGGAAGCGTGAATTCAAAACTATACTAATTTGTGATGAGTGATACTAGGAACCATGTTGACGTGGCTTTTATATACTTTGAACAATGAATTCTAATTAATATTCTAAATTATGTTGTTGGACTTTGAGATAGCTCAAAGTTTATTATAGAAATATTTAATTGAAACAACGGTGTATATATATTTATTGGAGAAGGGATATTGGTTTAAAATTTGAGAAAATCAGTGGCCAAACTATGTATACTAAGGCCACAATCATCTTATTGTAGCATATGCATTTGGCAAAATGAGTAAAAGAATTAATGGGTCAATGGTATTAAGAAAAAGTCACCCGGCCCCTTTCGTGATCGGAAAGGGGTGCATATATATATATATGCATGCCTTTTTGTCATCGGAAAGAAGCAAAAGCAAAATGACAAGTACCTTCCAGTAATTCAAAAGAGGATTGTGGCCTAATAATTAGTCTATATATATATTTATAGCTTGGTCAATGAATTTCCCTTTTTGTTATCGGAAAGAAGCAAAAGCAAAATGACAAGTACCTTCCAGTAATTCAAAAGAGGATTGTGGCCTAATAACTAGTCTATATATATATTGATAGCTTGGTCAATGAATTTCCCTTCTCCAACAAACATATATACATGCGCGTTGGAATTAAATATTTCTGTAAACTTCGGGCTATCTCAAAACCTTACAACACAATTTTTTTATATAAGAATTCAGCACCTTCGATCACTAAGGTCAACTTTCATTCAAGCAGCAAGCCAGGAGCAATACCAAATCTGCATTGGGAGGAGATCATAATACACGAATAGTTCATCCTCAAGAGCCTCATCCTAATTCTCAATCTACGCAAGGCCAAAGTTCCAATTTCAACATCTGTTGTTTTAGATGTGGGGAGCCTGATCACTGATTAGCATAATGCCAAAAACCTGCTAGCAAAACAGGTAAGAATCTCTTGATTGAAGATGAGATAATAGAAGAGCAAGTCGACATGCATAGGAGATCTTGTTTTTGATAAAGGCGGCGATGATGAGGATATTCTGTATGGAGATGGGAACTACGAGATTCTTATTGTTAGAAAAAAACTTGCTCATTCCAGAAGATGACCCAGAAGAAGCAGATTGGTTGAGAAGTAATATTTTTCATACCACCTGCATGAATATTGGCATTGCGCAGAACAAGCTTGCAAGGTTATTATTGATAATAGCAGTTGTGAGAATGTGGTGTTAGGGGATGGGTGAATTCATCATATTTAACTCATCTCTAGAGTAGATGGGTGAATTTATCATTGAATCTGTAGAACTTACATGTAGGTCTCACAAATCTAATGATAAATTTGCGAAACGAATAGTTGGAGAATAAGATGGAGATCAAACAATGTGTAACATGTCTCTAAAATATATTATGGATGCCATTCATTTCATATATTTGAAACATCATCAAATGTTCATAAGATTCATTGCACATAATTGACGCTCATGAATACAAAAGTTGTTCCTGCAAATGAACTAAGCAATTAGGCTTCTCTAAATTTTCATCAAGGTTTGAAAGGAAACTACTCACATACTTTGTTATAAACAACATTTGTAAAAGTTGTTTTTGCCAATTCAACCCATCAATCCCATAAATACTCACAAAGCAACATCACTTGTTACAAAATTTAATAGAACTTTCATCTCTTCTACACGAAAAGATATATGTAGGCAACATTCAGGTTAGGACGGACTTTTCACTTTACGCATAACATCTTTAACAATCGTCTTGATGAATCCTGCCTCATGCCTGGTTATTATGATTCAAATGAAAAATACAACAATAAAGTAAGTTAAATAAAAAAAAAACAAAAAAACAAAAGAATAACTTATGAGTCTTTGAGGTACCAAAAAGATGTTATCATACCTGTCATTTGAGATTAAGATGTCACGAATCTTTTTTTTTTTGAAGAAAGATGTTACGAATCTAACTCATCAAATTCTAACTCTTGGGTTTTGATTGAACAAACATGAAATTAAAAGTACTACTCTAACCCCCGAAAGGCCGGAACAAAAAGAAATTGATGACTTTTTTTGAAGAGACGGCGTAGAATAGTATGCAATATGTATAGGGTTTATTTTGTCCTTTTTTTATGGTCCAAACTTTAATTTATTAAATTCTTTTCTAACATTTAAAAGAAAAGCAAATAAAATAACAAATAAAAATGAATGAAAAAGCACGAGAGTCCATAGCATAATACCCATTTGCAATGCTTTTGAGGTCGAAGCCGGAACAATTTGCAGCTTCAGTAAGAGCTTCTTTCCACCTTTGTACCCTTTCCATATTGGTTTGAAACTGCTCTTCATGCCTAGCAAATGCTTCTGCAAAAGTCTCGGTATGTCTTCGGATATCTGAGGGGTCCAAGTTATAAAATATGGGAAGAAGAGTTTGGCCTCTGGTTTTCCTACCATCCACGATCTCTGCAAGTTCATCAAGACACCATGTGGAAGAAGCATAGCCTTGGGAAAAAATCACAATGGCAATCCTTGATCCTCGAATCGCATTGATAAGTTCGATAGAAATGGTCGCCCCTCTTGGAAGCTCCTTGTCATCTCGATATACGCGAATTTCGGCTTGCTCCAAGGCATCGGAAAGGTGATCGACGAAATTCTTGCGAGTGTCTTCACCTCTGAAATTGAGGAAGACGTCCCATTGAAATTTAGAAGATGATGAAGGGGTTGCAGCAGCCTTGGAAGTCGAGGTGATGACCTCACAATGAGAATCAGAAGATGGTGAAGGGGTTGCAGCAGCCTTGGAAGTCGAGTTGATGACCTCACGATGAGAATCAGAAGATGGTGAAGGGGTTGCAACAACGTTGGAAGTCGAGGTGATTGTTGTGGTTGGGTTGTTAAGTAATTGGACTGAAAAAGAAGACAAACTTGGCAAGCTCAATTGAGAGATTATATATATCCAGGATATTTTTGCCAAGTAAATTGAAAAATAAGAAATTATATTTATACTAAACATAGTTTCTAAATCCAAATTCTTTTTATGATGATTTATTATTTTTCTTTTTCAATTTTTTTTCTTTCGATCCTCTAGTATCACCGGCCTAGACTCTTTTTTTTTTTTTTTTTTTTTTTTAACATATATGCGATAATTCAACTTCTAACTCTTTTCATCACAAATAAAAGTGAACCAATTTCTATAGTACTTACATCTTCTTGGTTTCTCCGGACTTCGCTTCTTCAATATAAAATAGATGGAAATGAAGATGGCTATTACCACAAAAGCAACAAGAAGCCCAACTATTATGATTGTAGTTCGAGATTTGTGACTCCCTTTACCTGCATGCGAAGATTATAAAATATTTATGCACTTAAAAAGTTGTAAGGAACACTTAATTAGAAATAGCCCAGTCGGACAAACAAGAAATAATTCCCTCTCAATTTGATGAAAAGTAAAAGGAAAATGAAAACGTACAAGTTTATGCTCAGAAAAATAACCAACAATTAAACAAATTGATGATCAAAGACCGCTTAGAAATAGCTAGCTAGCTGGAGGCGGTACCTGAAGGTGGCGGCGATGGTGGAAGTGCTTCAGCTGTGGCGTTGAACACTTAATTAGAAANCTTTTCATCACAAATAAAAGTGAACCAATTTCTATAGTACTTACATCTTCTTGGTTTCTCCGGACTTCGCTTCTTCAATATAAAATAGATGGAAATGAAGATGGCTATTACCACAAAAGCAACAAGAAGCCCAACTATAATGATTGTAGTTCGAGATTTGTGACTCCCTTTACCTGCATGCGAAGATTATAAAATATTTATGCACTTAAAAAGTTGTAAGGAACACTTGATTAGAAATAGCCCAGTCGGACAAACAAGAAATAATTCCCTCTTAATTTGTTGAAAAGTAAAAAGAAAATGAAAACGTACAAGTTTATGCTCAGGAAAATAACAAACAAATTTATGATCAAAGACCACTTAGAAATAGCTAGCTAGCTGGAGGCGGTACCTGAAGGTGGCGGCGATGGTGGAGGTGCTTCAGCTGTGGCGTTGAACACTTAATTAGAAATAGCCCAGTCGGACAAACAAGAAATAATTCCCTCTTAATTAGATGAAAAGTAAAAAGAAAATAAAAAAGTACAAGTTTATGCTCAGGAAAATAACATGCAAATTTATGATCAAAGATCGCTTAAAAATAGCTAGCTAGCTGGAGGCGGTACGATGTGGGGTCGTAGAAGGCTTTGATTTCATACCTAAAATTACAGCTGGGTCTAAGAATTCTCCCACCTATTCTCCCAGCATAAGACTTCCAGAAGTTTCCAAATGCCCCACTCAAGCAATAATTGCAATCTTGCTCAGACAAATCAGGCGTGCACTGCACAAGTGCATTTATTGTTGGGAAGTTTTGTCCTGGTGCATTTCCTATTGCAAACTCAATCACGGAGAGAACCACCTGCTGCAGCTCCATCTCTTAGCCTTCCCAACAAATTCCAGAGGAGATTATTGAACTCAACCTTCACGTCGACTGATACGCTATCGTTGTTCCACAAAGGAAATTCAGGAGCATCTTCCATGATGCTTAATATGTTGCGGCTTGAGTAGCGTAACATGCACTTTTCTAACCCAGCATGTGCTCCCACAAATATGTGCCCAATTTATGCTCCAGAAGAAATTTTAAGTCGTGATGGTGACATAACTAGAAAAGGGTTCCCTAGTAAAGGCCCTAAATGAAAACCCAGGTAAAATGGCCCTGGTTTCCCTAATTGCCCACCCTTAGAGTTGTTTCTCTCCTCTTGCCTCTTGCCTTCGTCACTCTCTCTGAACGTTACTGAAGACATAGAAATGGTAAAGCTTGGAAGAAGATATGGAAGAAGACGAAGTGACAAAAGGAACAAAAAAAAAAAAAAAAAGAGAGAGAGAGAGGAGAAGACGAAGAGACATTCGAATGAGAGGGTAGTAGATTGAAAAGAAGATGGAGGAGAAGACAAGGACACGTGGTTGAAGGAGAAGAGTTAAGTACTGGTTATGTTTAGACAAGGAGATTGCCACATAGGGAAGTTGAAAATTTCTTTCTTTTTATTTTTATTTTTATTTTTATTTGAAATAAAATCTAAAAATTTCTAAATCTATTTATATGAACCTTGGGCCACCAATTGTAGAGACAATATTGTAATGTATAAAGAGGCCCATGACTCCATGAGAAATAATTCACATATTGGAAAAACAATAGCAGATAATTCATAATTCTAATTTTCTCTTCTTTCTTGGAGTGTGTCTCCACGAATAAGTTCAAGTTTGATTTTTACTTTAAATTACATGCATTCAACCATTTTACTTTACTAATTCATCCAAAACATTACATCTATTCCATCAATTATACTATTTTCTTATCATTTTTATTACATTAATCCATCATAAATTTAGTCAAAAACTTCATTTCTATGCTACTCTTGGTTTTTGAAATTTGTGTATAAAATGTTTGATGAAACCTCTCTAAATGAGTAAATTATTCCAGTTTAGCCAAAAGTTCACTAAAACTAATGTTGTAATTTGCCAAATTTTTGCACAAACCCTATATCCCGCTCCTCTCTTTGTGAAAAACCAAATTAGAGGAAAAGGGGCATGATGGCATCAGGCAGAATTAGCATTTGAAGTTTGACAGGGTAAAAATAAGAAAATTAAAAATTTGAGCGTGTAAAAAGTTAATTTTTGAAGGGCTATAGGGGGATTTTTTTTTTTTAAAAAAAAAATGGAAACATGGCCCCCAAGGCACTATGGCATGTAGTTCCGCCATTGGTTGGCATGTTTGCCCCCTATCGACAAAAATTCTGGCTCCGCCATTGTCTCCTTCACCTAATTTATCTCTAAAGAAGTTGGTTATTTTCTTGATATCTGAATAACTATATCTTCTAATAGCAAGATGTTTATAATTCCTTAGAAAGGTTTGGACAGTTTGATGGGTTGGACTTTTCTTCTTCCAAAAAAAAAAAAATTTATTGGACAAAACTTTCTCCTGAAGCAGAATGTTACGAAGACCACAATTCCAATTACAGCAAATAAAGTAACTATACCAGCTGCAATCATACCGGGGGAGACGGAAGGACCAGGAGTTTTCCCAAGCAACGGATTGCCGGTTGCATTGAACTTCAACGTGGATGTGAATTTCGGTATCGGGCCAGTAAGGTTATTGTTCGAAACGTCAAGAAACTGCAGGTCCGGCAAGGTGGCCAAGCTATCCGGTAAGGGCCCAACCACATTCGCACCGCTGGCGTTGAACGTGACGAGGCTAGTGGCCTGAGTCAACTGGGTGGGGATAGTCCAGGGTGCAAGATTCGTGTTCTGACTCAAGGTCAAGGTCTGCAAGCTGGAGAGTCCTTGGAAGAAGCCGTCAGGGATGGAGGTGAAATTGTTTTTGTGAAGTGAGAGTTCCTGGAGAGAGGAGAGGTTGGCGAGGGAGGGTAGGGGGCCAGAAAAGAAGTTCCATTCGAGAGTGAGAGAGGTGAGCTGGGTGAGAGAGCCGAGATTGGAGGGAAGAGTCCCCAACCAACTCTGGAAAGACAAGTTGATGGAGGTTACACGGTTGCCGTCGCATTTCACGTTTTCCCACGTACAGGGCTCTGTGCTGGCGGACCATCCTTTCGGGGCGGGCTTTAGGGCGGCGAGGGCGGCGAGGAGATCCAACATGACGGAGGCGTCATCGGCGGTGGTGAAGGATGAAAGAGCGAGGAGAGAGAGAGAGATAATGAAGGTAGAGAGACAAAGAAGGGTGCTGGAGTAACCCATTTCCAGATAGAGAGATGGCCGGAGAGAGGCAGAGGGAGGGGGTGGGAATTGTTTCTGCTGGAGTGGAGCTCAGGTGAGGATACACGAGTCAGGGCTCAATACCTCATCGCAGACGGGAAAGAGCGGGTAACAAAATATTTAACAAAGTGGGCCCTACATCTTCGAGGTGGACAAAGAAAAAGTTGGGACCAAAAAATAACTAAAGTTGTCGTTGTTGTTAGGGGTCTGCGAGTAATTAGAGTTATGGTTGTTGTTTTTTAATTTTCAATAATTGCATTTACTCTGTTAAAGTCATTAATAATGTTTATTGAAAGTCAAACTGTAATCACCAATCAATTCTTGCTTTTTTTATTACAGTTTGACTTCCAATAAACTGTAATCACCAATCAATTCTTGCTTTTGCTTAGAAAAAAAAAAAAATCAATTCTTGCTTTTATTTTTATTGATTAATTAAATGTGTTCTAAATTTCAAAGTTGGTGGACTAAATTTTATAAGGTTTATTGGGACCAGGATTCCCTCCAATTAGAGGAGAATTCGAGGTGCCCCGAATTCTTAACCTGACCGTTGATTTTGCATGAAATGCACTTGTTTTTTTTTTTTGTTTGAAAAAAAATGCACTTGTTTTTGCTGCAGGTGTGGTGTATGTAACATACCCGGCTAATCTTTTGCTGGTCACACGGTGTATTTTAATGTCCCTGTCAATTTTTGTTGACCGAATCTTTTCTTTGTCCAATGCAGATGAGTTTTTCTTTGTTTCTTTTAGGAATAACAGGGGAAGGGGAGGAGGTGAAACAAGAAAACGTGCAACTTGGGCTAGATTTTTCTTACTTCAGATCCACGTTAACACCATATTATAATGAGAAACAAGAAAGGATATGAACGTGTGTTAGATTTTTCACACCATTCAATGAGAAAGAAGAAAACATGTAAACGCGAGCTAGATCTTCTATACCTTTGAAAAAAAATATTTAAATAGAATAGTGAAAATAATGAGTTTGTAGTGGTGCCTTAAAAAATTAAGTTAATAAAATAATTAAACGTATACTTTTGATTATTTTGGTGAGTAAAATTTGATAAAGTTGTTAAGAATACTCTTAGAAAGTTTAAAATACATCAAATCAATGAAAAGATAAACAAGAAGATGTTAATACGGGTTAGGTTTTGTTGACTTCGCACTATAAGAGATTTAGTCTACCAACTTTGAAATTTAGAGCACATTTTTTTTTTTTTATAAGTAAATTTAGAACACATTTAATTAATCAATGAAAATAAAAGCAAGAATTTGTTGGTGGTTACAGTTTAGCCTTCAGTAAACAGGATTAGGATCCCCTTGAATTAGAGGGGAATTTGAGGTGCCTCGAATTCTTAATTTGGACTATTGATTTTCATCCAACGGTCCAAATTAGTTCACTAATAAAAAATTATTTATATTTAAAAAATAAATCAAAATCAAAATAATAAAAAATTAATTAAAAAAAAAAAAGCTTTCCCTTCCGCTACGATCTTCTCTTACTACTGCATGCTGCTCTGCTGTTTCTGGCATGAGGTGATCCATCTACGGACTAAGAGAGAGATGGAGGTGCGGAATCTACATTCTCCGCTGTTTTTGGGTGCTTCGCTGTGATGAATCTGAGATTGGTTTGTGTGATTTTGCTTTGTTTCGCAAGACTTGTTCTGGAATGGAGTGCTTTGGGGCTTTTCATATAAAGCGATTTTCTTTCCTTTTCTTGTTCCTCGAGGGGGTCTCACTTGATATCGTTTAGATTTTGAAAGATTTTTACCCTCTTTTTTAGTTTTCTTTGATTTTCTTTTGCATTTTCCCTGAAAATTTTCTGGGTATTTTGATGGGTTGATGAGAGATTTCCTTTTTGTCATAATAGGTGAACGATCCCCCCCAAGCCAAAAATAATAATAATAATAATAATTCTTTTTGGCCCTCGGGGTGGTGGCCGGTCAGCCACCCCATATCTTTTAAAATATTTTTATTAATTTTTTATTTTTTATTATTTTGATTTTGATTTATTTTTTAAATATAAATAATTTTTTATTAGCGGACTGATCTGGACCGTTGGATGAAAATCAACAGTCCAGATTAAGAATACGAGGCACCTCGAATTACCCTCTAATTGGAGGGGATCCTGGTCCCTAAAGAAG
The DNA here is from genome assembly GCA_006937295.1 of Carpinus fangiana. NCBI lineage: Eukaryota > Viridiplantae > Streptophyta > Magnoliopsida > Fagales > Betulaceae > Carpinus > Carpinus fangiana. Next base: position 29,679,977 of record CM017326.1, read on the forward strand.
GGTGTCATTTCTTAAGTAATTTTATAACTTATTTGGGTAAAGTTCACTTAACCCCATCAAACTACTACTACAATGACAATCTACTCCCTAAATTATTAATTGCAACAATTTACCCCACAAACTACCAAAACAATGACAATGTAACCTCCAATGCTAGCATATGACGAAATTACCCCTATAAAATTTTCAATAAGACNCCCCAACCGGCCGGTCTGGGGTGGCCGAAGCCACCCCCATAGCCCTTGGGGTGGATCGGCCACCCCCGACGGCCAAAGCAAATTTTTTTAAAAAAATGTGTTTGGCCCTTTGGGGTGGCCAAACCACCCCAAGGACCACCGTTTGGCCATGGGGTGGCTTTGGACACCCCAGACCGGCCGGCCTGGGTGGCCGAACGGTGGCCCTTGGTGGTGGTCCGGCCACCCCAAGGGCCATATTGAAAAACAAAAATAAAAAAGAATTATTTTATTATTTTATTTTTTAAAGTATTAAATATTATTTCATCATTTTATAATAAATAAAACACATTGCATTTTTTTGGTCATTGGATCTCTTTAAAGAGATCCTGATCGTGAACTGGATACCCTCCAGTCCAAAATGGACTGGAGAGGATCCCAGTCCCAAGTCGATCAGTGGCGGAGATTAAGGGGGGCGACTTCTAGGCCGTGAATCGTGATTGTTGGGAGAAAGATAGTGATTTATGGGAGAAAGAGAGAATCATGGGAGAGAGAGAAGTAGGTGGGTGAAAAAAATAATAAATAAAAAAAAAAAAAAGAAAAGTAGTTGTGGGTGTATTTATTATTATTAAAAAAAAAAAAACTGGAATTGGCTTTACCCCAGCCATGTAGGCAAAAACGGATTTGAGGCGGATTTTAAGATTTTTTATCACTCCGTAGCATTACTCTAATTCTTTTTCTTGAAAGTTGTTATATTATATTATAAAACTACAATACTTTAGTATTATCAAGACAAGTGGGTACAAGGGTTTGTCGGTTTTTGTTTTTGTTTTGGGTAAAGTTCATTTAACCCCTCAAACTATCACTTCCATGATAATCTAACCCCCAAACTATTAATTGCGACAATTTACTCCCTAAACTACCAAAACAATAACAATATACCCTAAATTTTAACAAAATGATGAAATTACCCTTATTAAAATAAAAATAAAAATATAAAAAAATTAATTTTTTTTTCAAAATTTTAAAGATATTTTTGTCTTATTGAAAATTTTATAGGGATAATCTCTTTATTTTCCTGGCATTAGGGATTACATTGTCATTGTTTTGATAGTCTAATGGTATATTTCATGCGCTTGTATCCAGAATTGGTATTACCTTATGGTTGTTATTTTTTGCATTGTAATTTTTAATTTGGGTCGGTATGTTGTCATCGAGCTCTCATTTTTTTTTTTTTTCAACGTTTTAATTCCTTGTAACCCCTTTTTTTAAATTGCTTAAAAAAATTAGAAAAAAAGTAAAAGATAGTCGTTTATAGGATTAGTCTCGGATGATAAATGTGCCATCAGACCAATAGTCAGTAGGAAGAGAAGGAATCTAATAAATTTTTATTGCTCCATCATTGATCGTAAGACCAGACACCCTTTTGATTTTGATTCCATTTGGTAGATGATTTTTTATTTTGGTCGGAGGAGTCTTTGAGGACAGTTATCTACTTGAGCTGTTGGCGTCCCAATTGAGGCAAAATTTAGCTGAAGATCGTGGTTGTACAAGAAGCCATTGATTTCTGGTTAAACTTGGTTGAGTGAACAATATTTGAAGATTACCCACCAGAGTTTTTATCGATGTATATATAGCAGTGGGAAATTTCAGGCAGAGCTTAGTCTTTGGATGATGCAAAACTATTGTCAATTGTAAATGTGTAAACTGGAAATTCCTCTTAATAATATATACACGATTTATGTCAAATTTGTTTTTTTCCTTTGATGATTTTAATTAGTTTTTTCCATGGACGGTTGATTGTCTTTGTCATATTTAGTTCTTCAGACTTCAGGGCAGGGGAAACCAGTAAACACCAGCTATGCACAAGACTTCTGCGTGGTAGAAGGGAAAAAAAAACAGAAAAAAAAAAGGAAAAAAAAAAAGAAAAAAAAAAAAGATAAGTGTCGGCATCACAGTGAGACGTTAGTTTGTCACTTTCCAACGACCCACTTTTTTATGTCAAAATGACTAGGAGCGAAATTGAGGGGATCATCCAATTCCTGTTCATCATACATTTTTCATTTTATATACTATGATGTTTCTAAGTATTCTACTCACCTTTCTTTTCTCCTTCGCAATTTTATAAAAAAAAAAAAAATCCAGCTGAAATAATTGATGATGTTATTGGCCAAAAAAATTAGAAACAAATAGAATTGCACATACCAACAAACTAGTATATATAATACAAGCCTTGGAGGCCAGCCGACGCAAAGCGGAGGCCGGCCGGCCAAGGTAATATTCCAGAATCCTAGGTATCAAAAAAAAAAAAAAAAATCTTAATTGAACATTAACGGTGTTTATTGAAGAACGCAGCCGTTACTTTTTAGGGTTTCACGTGTCTAACTTAGCTCTCACCAATAAGTCTTCCACATCCTCGTCGCCTTCATGATCATGTGCATAATCATCAGCAAAGATACGAAATTTATAAGTAGCCTAAGATTTTATTAAATATGTTATATGCATGCCTTCAGATTTCTTTATTGAGTGAATTGCTTAGGGAATCCACAAAGAGCAAATTTTTTTTTTTTTTTTGAGCACCACAAAGAGCACATTACTATACAAGTTTGGACACCACAACAATTTATTATATTAATGTTTATAATGTAATGCCCCTGTAACCCAATAAAACAACATTGTCCCTATTTTTCTCCTGAGAAATAGGCCATCCATCTTGTTACTACTCTTACATAAACATGCTTAATTGTGAACTACGCTCGCATACACACGTTTAACTGTACGTGGACATTACTTAGCTCAACTCTATGTTGCTTTTCATTTCAATTTTGATGAATAAAATTACAGTCTTTTAGAGTTATTCTTTGTTTGTTTCTTTGGAGCCATTAGGTATTTCTCTTTCCTATTTTCAATTTTCTCTTTTCCCTAAGTTTCTTTTTCAAACTTCAATTCTTAACTTATGCTGTTATGTCAGAAAATCTTAGTTTTGCCTGGCGTTAATTGATATTAGAACTTCTTGGATGCTTTTTTTTTTTATCAATTTTCATGGTTGGTGGTTGTGGTCCTGGTTGGCTTGGACATGTTCTAAATGAGAAGTGATGATTGAAAACTTGTAGAAGCAGGTTGCAGAGTTAATCCACCGGCTAGAGATGCAAACCTTGGAGAGGGGATCGCAATTTGGACCCCAACTTTGAGAACCTGTATCACAATCTTGTTCTAGGTTGAAAACAATGTAGTTGGGATAAGCGATATGGAAAGTTAGGGCTTGTTTGGTTCGCAGATTTAGTATTCCATTAGGAAAAGAAATAGCTATTACTAGAAATAAAGGAAAGTGAAATTGAATAGTTATTCTTATTTCTTAGTTTGGTAATAATATATGTATTCTAATTGGATTTAAACCAAAATTAAACCATACCCTTCTTAAGAAATAAATAATAATAATAATAAAACCCCTAGAATTGTAGGGGTGACCGGCCACCCTTGAAATTCTAGGTTTTCTTCCTTTTTTAAATAAAAAATAAATTTAAAGGTTAAAATAAAATTTTTGGAAAAAAGTTGTCCATTCCTTTAGGAATAGCTATTCCTCTAATTTTTTAGAGAAATAGCTATTCCTGGGTGTAAGGAATTAGTGATTCCCACGGGAATAACTATTCTTAGGAATTGACCCTTACCAAACAAAGTAATGACTATTTCATAGGAATAGCTATTCCATTCCAGTGGTCTATTCCACAAAAATGGGCCCTTAGACTTAAAAGTTGAACTTCTAGGATTTTCTGGCACTCTAAAAGTCAAAGGTTTCATTGATTGCTTGAATGAAGTGGAGCGGATCTTTGATTATAAAGACGTTTCATATCGCATGAAGGTGAAGCTTGTTAGTTGTTACCATCAAGTTGAAAGGAAGCGCATCCACTTGGTGGGAGCAGTTGAAACGATCATGGGATAGACAAGGCAAATCGAAGATCTGTGATTAGAAGAAGATAGGGAAAAAAAGAAAGATGAAATGACACGTTTTACCCTTCAGATACACGTAGACATTTTTTCAGCGACTTCATAGCTTAGACATAGTGCGAGATCTATTGATGATTACATTGAAGAGTTTTACCATTTGGTTGCTTGGAATGGCTTGTCCGAGATTGCGGCACAGTTGGTGGCATGACACTTGGGTGTGGCAGTCCCTACAAGACATCTGTTGGAATTAGTGGCTTATATTAACACCAGTGGAGGGCCAAGTAGACGGGAGCATTCGCGGGAGTCTACGGGTGTACGAGGGTATTTTAGGGATTTCATATAGTTCCGTACGAAATTCATACACGTCCGTACACGTAGGGTTTTGGGTGTTTTATTATATATGTATCTCATTGATGTAAACCTGTATTACAATCAGAATAATAGCCCTCTCTCTGTGGACGTAGGCAAATTGCCGAACCACGTTAAATCTGTGTCTCAATTCTCTCTTAATCTCTTTCTCTTTTTTATTCCATATTGTTCATCATTATTGTGCGCGGTTACAACAACATCCTTAGTCTTTGCTCCCTCTAGACGGCTTTTGAAGCCTATAAGCAAGCCTTGACTGTAGGACTTCTATCCATTTAGCAACAACCTTTCCACTAGGCACCGTTGGATCACTAAGGTCAACATTCATTCAAGCAGCAAGCGAGGAGCAATACCAAATCTACATTGGGAGGAGATCAGAATACACAAGTAGTTCATCCTCAAGAGCCTCATCCTAATTCTCAATCTACGCAAGGCTAAAGTTCCAATTCCAACATCCGTTGTTTTAGATGTGGGGAGCCTGATCACCGATTAGCGGAATGCTGAAAACCTGCAAGCAAAATAGGTAAGAATCTTTTGATTGAAGATGAGACAATAAAAGAGCAAATCGACATAAGAGGTCTTGTTTTTGATAAAGGCGATGATAAGGAGATTCTGTATGGAGATGGTAATGAGATTCTTATTGTTAGAAAAAGCTTGCTTGTTCCAAAAGATGACTCAGAAGAAGATTGGTTGAGAAGTAATATTTTTCATACCATCTGCATGATTGCGGTGCAAGTTTGCAAGATTATTATTGATAGTAGCAATTGTGACAATGTGGTGTTAAGGATGGGTGAATTCACCATATTTTACCCATCTCCGTATAGAATGGAAAAAAAAAAAAAAAAAAACCATATTGTACCCTCTTCGTACAGTGGATGGGTGAACCCACATGTGGGTTCCACAAATCCAATAATAGATTTGCAAAACGAATAGTTGGATAATGAGATGGAGAACAATGTATAACATGTCTCTAAAATATATTATGGATGCCATTCATTGATCATGTATTTGAAATAACTTCAAATGTTCATAAGATTCATTGCACATATATAATTGATGTGAATGAATACAAATTAAAGTTGTTCTTGCAAATGAACTAAGCCATTAGGCTTTTCTAAATTTTCTTCAAGATTTGAAAGAAAACTACTTCCTTCAAATGGTACACATACTTTGTTATAAACAACATTTGTGAGATTTACCAGTTCAACCCATCAATCCCATAATTATGCTTACCAAGCGAACATCACTTGTTACAAAATTTAAAGGGAAATGCTAAAATGCAATCAAACCCCCATATTTTGCCCATCAAAACCTACGTGGCAAGTATTTTAAAATGAAAAGAAATATCTCTTCTCTCTCCCTTGGTTAACCCAACCAGCCTTTTTATTAAAAATAAAAAATAAAAAACGCTTCTATCGTTAAGGTTAACCCAAAACCCCAAATCTCCCACCCCTCTCTCTCTCTCTCTCTCAATTTCTCCCACCCTTTCCTACCCACATCCAGCGGCCACCACCACCACCATCCACCAGCGCCTGCAACACCATCCAGTGGCTACGCCGCCGGCCACCACAATGCAGAAGTAGCGCCAACCCGAACCAATTTCTCTCTCCCAAACTGCTGGCCACCACGAAGCAGAATCAGCGCCGACCATCCAAAAACTAGCGGGCCGAACACTACCCTAACCTGACATTTGAGGTAGGTTGAATGGGTAATGGTTTTGTTGGGCTGAAATCTGGATGGGTTTTCTTGTTAGGACCAATTATAGTAAGAATTGGTGGTTTTTTTGTTTGATTTCGAAAATAGGTAAGAATTTTTGGGTATATTTTGTTTTTCATTGGGTAACCAATTATGGGTTTTGGTTCTAATTTTGTGATTTATTTACTATTTTGATGGAATTTGGATGATTGATTTTCGGATGGAAGGTTTATTTTTGTTGAGCCCTAGTGTTGAAATTTTTTGGGAATTTCTCTGTTTAAGCGGAATGGATTTTGGAGAAGCTTTCTTTGGTTATTCTTTGATTTTGGTTTTATTTGCACGAGATAAATTTGCTTCGGTATTTTAACTCTTGGTTTTTTGGCTTAAATTTGATTTTGTTTTTTTGTTATAAATTTGATTTGATTTGATTTTTTTTGTTGATTTTTTAACTATTAACTCTTGATTTTTTGGGCTCATTTCCGTTTCCAGCATCCTTGCTGTCGCTTAGAACTCCATCACATGAAGTGTACATAAAAGGGAGCTAAATGCCAGAATTCATACAAAGCAGACTTAACAAGGAGAGGAAATTTTTGCATATTTTGCTATAAAATGGGCGTCAGGGAGAATAAATGCATAAACATGGAGGGTTTTGCAGCAATGATGATAAGAAGAATGAAGAAATTGGAGACCGAAATGTTGCATATCATTGAGAAACTCTTGGATGGTAACCTTTTTGGTTGTTTGTACAGACCAAAAAAACAACAAATTTTCTACCTTTCTTGAAGTTGATTTTTTGTGTTAATATGTATTGTGTATTGGAGTGCAATACTTGGAAGTTCAAACTCGAGAGCTAATTTGTTATGTAATGGGAGTTATCAAGATTACTAAGAAATGCCAAACCTTTCAACCATACAAAATCATCTCCCCACCAATATCCAGTTAAGCCAATCAATTAAATCAACAAGGTACAAAATTATATAACAATATGAAGCTGTCAACATTACAAAAATATAACATTATGTACATTACAAAATCCTCTCCCAAAGCTATCAGGATTACCAATGCCAAACCCTTTAGCAATACAAAAAGTAATTTTTATTGTCTTCACAAGGCTGGCAATGATCAGGAATTGTGCCTTTCATCAATTGATATATAGAACAATGGTCATCTTTGGAAGTTGATCAACAATGCCTGCAAGGGCAAAAACTTATTTTCAGCTCAATAGAAATATTATAACAACAATGTTTATCATTCTTTTCATTGTCAAACTCATAACATATAGTTTCAATCTTCATTTGTGAACCAAAAATTCAAAACATATCTGTTTTGATTTTCTGTTCTTAAAAGAAAACTGAAACCAAAACCAAAATATCAAAACATATATAGTAGCAATCGCAACAAACTCGTTAGAAATTTTCAAGTTAGGAAGGGGAGGAAGAGGCCTAAATCACAGCACAAAACAATTTTTATTGTTCCACAAAAACCAAATTCCATTGAGAAGAAAAGCAGATTGATCTTGTGCAAATAAAACCAAAACCAAAACCAAAGAATTGTTAGAAATGGGTTTGGGCCTAACTCAACCCAAAAGCTAGCTCAAGAATTGAGGTTTCCCCTCACCTTTATAAATAGCTCATCTCCTTAATACCCAAGTAATGTGAGACTTCCAACACGCCCTCTTAAGTGTGGCGGGAGGACATCCAAGCCAACACGTGCAACAAATGGGAGACGATGGGTCACAGCCAATTGGGTCAAACTCTGATACCATGTTAGAAATGGGTTTCGGCCTAATTCAATCTAAAAGCTAGCTTAAGAGTTGAGGTTTCCCCTCACCCTTATAAATAGCCCATCTCCTTCATACCCAAGCAACGTGGGACTTCCAACAAGATTAACCAAAGAAAGCTTCACTCAAATCCATTCAGCTTAAACAGAGAAATTCCCAAAAAATTTCAACACATCGACCAAGGAAATTAGGACTCAACAAAAATCAACCTTCCATCCGAAAATCAATCATCCAAATTCTATCAAAATAGTAAAGAAATCACAAAATTAGAACCAAAACCTATAATCAGTTACCTAATGAAAAACAAAATATACCCAAAAATTCTTACCCATTTTTGAAATCAAACAAAAAACCACCGATTCTTACTATAATCGGCCCTACCTCAAATGTCAGGTTAGGGTAGTGTTTGGCCTGCCAGTTTTTGGATGGTCGGCGCTGATTCTACTTCGTGGTGGCTGGCGGCGTGGCCACTAGATGGTGTGGCTGGCACTGGTGGATGGTGGTGGTGGCCAGATGTGGGTGGGAGGGGGTGGGAGAAATTGAGAGAGAGAGAGAGTGGGGTGGAAGATTTGGGATTTTGGATTAACCATAAGGTCCATAACGATATAAGCCTTTTTTTTTTTTTGTGAATAAAAAGGCTAGTTGGGTTAACCAGGTTGGGTTAACCAAGGAGAGAGAAGAGATATTTCTTTTCATTTTAAAATACTTGCCATGTAGGTTTTGTTGGGCAAAATATGGGGATTTGATTGCATTCTAGCATTTCCCAAATTTAAAAGAACTTTCATCTCTTCAACACGAGAATCTATTCCCATTGGATGTAGGCAACATTCAAGTTAGGACGGACTTTTCAATTTACACATAACGTCTTCAACAATCGTCTTGATGAATCCTGACTCATGCCAGGTTATTATGATTCAAATGAAAAATACAACAATAAAGTAAGTACAAGGACAAAAAAAAAAAATAAAAAAAAAAAAATAACTTATGAGACTTTGGGGTACCAAAAAGATGTTATCATACCTGCCATTACTCTAACCCCCGGAAGGCCGGAACAAAAAGAAATTGATGACTTAACAACTAGTATGCAATACTTAGGGTTATTTTTCCCCCTTTTTTATGGCCCAAACTTAATCTATTGAATTCTTTTCTAACATTTAGAAAGAAAATAAAATAAAATAACAAATAAAAATGAATGAAAAAGCACAAGAGTCCGTAGCATAATACCCATTTGCGATGCTTTTGAGATCGAAGCCAGAACAATTTGCAGCTTTAGTAAGAGCTTCTTTCCACCTTTGTACCTTCTCCATATCAGTCTGAAACTGCTCTTCATAGTTAGCAAATACTTCTGCAAAAGTCTTAGTATGTCTTCGGATATCCGAGGGGTCCGTGTGATAAAATATGGGAAGAAGATTTTGGTCTTTGGTTTTCCTACAGTCCACGATCTCCGCAAGCTCATCAAGGCACCACAGGAAAGAAGCATAGCCTTTGGAGAAAACCATAGTTGCAATCCTTGATCCTCGAATCGCATTGAGAAGTTCGGTAGAGATGGTCGCCCCTCTTGGAAGCTCCTTGTCATCTTGAAATGTGTGAATTCCAACTTGCATCAAGGCACAGTAAAGGTGATCGACGAAATTCTTGCGAGTCTCTTCACCTCTGAAATTGAGGAAGACATACCAATGAGACTCGGAAGATGGAGGGGTTGTAGCAGCCTTGGAAGTCGAGGTGCTTGTTGTGGTTGGGTTTAATTGGACTGAAAAAGAAGACAAATATAAGAAAGAATAATATTTATGCTGGGCATGATTTCTAAATCCAAATTCTTTTTATGATGATTTATTCTTTTTCTTCTTCAATTCTTTTTCGATACTTACTTGGTTTTGGTTTCTTCCTTCGCTTCTTCACTATAAAACAGATGAAAATGAAGGCTATTACCACAAAAGCAACAACGGGCACAACAACTATAATGATTGTAGTTAGAGATTCGTGACTCCCTTTACCTGCATAGATTAGAAATATATATTTGTTCACATTTGTTTTGAAACTCAACAAATTATGCACTTAAAAGTTGTAAGGAACACTTACAAATAGCCTGGCTGGCCAGTCGGAGGCGATACCAAAAGGCGGTGGCCGTGGCTGTGGTGCTTCAGCTGCGGGATCATAGAAGCTGAAGATCTCGTACCTAAAATTACAGCTGGGCCTAAAAATGTGCGCACCTATTGTCCAAGAATTATCCTACCAGTAATTTTGAAGATCCCCACTCAAGCAATATTTGCAATCTTGCTGAGACAAATCAGGTGTGCACTGCACAAGTGCATATATTGTTTGGAATCTTGGTGCTGCTCTATGTCCTACTGCAAACTTACTGAGAGAACCACCCGCGGCAGCTCGGTCTGTTAGGCCTTGAAACAAGCTCAAGAGTTGCCCATGGAACCCAACCTTTGCATCGTCTGATACGTTATAGACGTTAGTCCAAACAAATTCAGGAGTATTTTCTGTGGTGCTAAATATGGTGCGGCTTGAGTAGCGTAAGAAGCAGTACTCATCATACAATGCGCGCTATTGCTTCCTTCTGATTGGGACACTAATATTGGGTTGGAAGAAAATATTTAGAGGCATTGAGGCAATTACGGCAAACATCTGGCTTAAGATCTCTACAAAGAGCAATTGCATTTACTTTGTCAGGGTTTTTCTCATAAGACGAACTATAGCAGGGCCAGCTAGACCACTAGGCGAGCTAAGTGAGGCACTCGCCTAGGGTCCTTGGATTAATAAGGCCCAAAAAGAAATATTTTCCCAAAAAAAATTTTAATTTATGGCCCATTTTTTTAATAAAGCCCCACATTTTTTTAATAAAAACTTAAAGTCTCTAATCATGATAAGTAAGTAATTTAAAAAAGGCCCCAATTTAATTAATAAGCCCCAATATAATAAGCCTACTGTAAAATAAGATCAATTAACCCATAAAAAAGCAAATACGTGTATGACAATTTTTTTGATGAGTATTGTTTGAAATTGGTGTATCAATAAGGTAAGAATTCATAAGATCTTTTTTTTTTTTTTTTTTGTAAAGTTTATTTTTGTGCTTGATTTTTCTTGTGAGTTTTGTATGAGTTTTTGTCTTTTTTTTTTTTTTTTTGGTGGGTTTTGATTAAAAAAACATAAAATTCCATTCAAGAGTTTTGCCTAAGGTCCCGTAAAATATTGAGCTGGCCCCGACTATAGAAACCGTTGTCAATTACAGTATTGGTGTGGAAGGAGAGGGGCAAGAGAAGCTGGTTGAGGTTTGCCTTGTAGGTACTGTCACTGGTGTAGTTACCCTCCTTATCCGAACAGTTGAAGCGAAGGAAGAGCGGTGGTACTGGTAGTGTAGCAATGGCTGGAGCAATGAGAATATTAATGCATATGGCAGCTGACAGCAGGAAGACTTGTAGTACTAGTGCCATCTTCAACTAATTCTCTCTCATTGACCCATGCATGCGCCTTCCGCTACGACGTCACCTAATTACTTAATCTCCTTGTTATTTCTCGACAAACACGATCGATGACTACGTAGCTAGTCATCGGTAACTACAAAGACAATCGTGGTATTTACGACATTATATATATATATATATATAATGTCGTAAATGCATAATGATTGTGTATATATATATATACACACGTACAGCTAGCTAGGCGAGGGGATTGAGGCTCCTTAGAAAGGATTATCAGCGAGGGGGCCGGCCGGCCAACTAAATATTAAACGACTCTGTATTAATATAACAAATTATTTAATTCTTTTTTGGCTATATAAGAAAACCCATCCATGAAATAATCCATGCATGCTAATTAATATAAAATATATGTTTATATATATTTATTAATGTATCACATTAATACACATTGACCGGCCAACATCCATGTGAGGCTGCCAATTAAGGATGATCTATAAACTGAATAAGAGTTTCGACAAAATATGCCAAGTTAATTTGCTATAGTAATTGTATGGCCTTTGTGGAAAAGAAGGTTTTTCATGTCAACTGAAAATATTTTTGGTTTGACCACCATTTTTCGTCTCAAATACCAAAAAATAGAGAAAAGGTGTCCAAAAATTACTTTACATAGCTAGGCGAGGCTCCTTTGAAAGGATTATTAGTTATTTATCTTTATGAAATAAACTACTAAACATCATGAGACGTGATTCCTCGTATCATTAACAAACTCACCATTGTGCACTAATCTTAATTAAATACAGAAAACTTTATGAAGAATAGCAGTATTACATTTCAAGATCATCAACCTTGCAAGAATAGCACTGTTTTTAGATTGATCCGACTCTTATAATCCCTACATTATGCTCGTGTTGCAAGGACGTCTAGTTTAATGTTGTTGTGCTTAAAATCTTTAGCTTGTGATGGCTCTGGCAAAGTGACAGAGTAGGTATTAAGCATAAGAATGACTGAGGCCATGGTTGGTCTATTAGCTGCATTTTCTTGAACACACAGTAATCCGATGTAGATGCATCTCATTATTTCAATTGTGGGACCGGCCTTCAGTCCCTCCTTCCAATTTTTCCACGCCTGCAAAATAATTTAATTAAATGAACACACAAAACCAAGGAGGATCTTCTATTATTTTGTCAATTTCCTTCCCGGTTCAATGGATGTGTTGCACCCGAACCCTATCCGTTCGATCTAAAATCTGAGTACAACTCTAAGAGACTTTTTAACGACTAGGCTAACTGACACCCATTCATTTTGTTCATACCTATTAAACTAATAGCCACAAAGGGAAATGTAACAAGGTAACCCCAGGGAGTAGCATATATTCCACTTCAAGAAGCTAATTATAAGACACTCCACCTCATGGAGTTAAGGCACTCTTCAAATCTAGCCTTCCTCCTCTCTTTGGGTCTATTTACTCATTGAAAAGAAAATAGAATTGAAAGATAATTATATACATTTTTGAATAATAAACTCATTCATATAACGGTCTATTTACTCATTGAATAACATTTTTTAATAGGCACAGTGTTAAGGGTTTGAGACATTTTAAACAATAAACAAGGATCACACTTAGGAATTTAATCCAAACAAAGTGAACCCGCTCTGATACCAATTGAAAAATACTAAACAGATAACTATCACAGTTTATACAGAATCAACATATATTTAAATCTAAGCAAACAATCATCAAAATATGAAAAATCAAACACAGAGATTTTGGTGACGATGAGGAAACCTTTTAGAAACCATTCTAAAAGTAAAACCTCTTCGGGGCAGTCAAACCCAGGAAATCACTAATAAAAGATTATCCAGAGATTACAGAAACTAAGAAAACTTACAAACCAACGTAAGACCTTGACTTTGTAAAATCGACAAGCTTCCAACTCGTCTCCTTGCTTACAATCTTCAAACAAAGATCCTCTAAGAGGAACAACAAAGCTCACAATAATTCTCTCTAAGCACAGCCTCTCACGAACTCTCTACGGGTGAAAATTTGTGCCTCTATTATATAACGATGTACATATATCAATACATTAAACCCTAGACCTAGGCCCACTAAAAACACGTTTTTGGGCATAATAGGTACAGGGTGTCCAGAGAGGTTAATGGGCTGTCTGAACAGGGCCTTGCGGAGCAAAAATATGCTTGCTGGAAAACCTGTCTGGACAGCCTAGCACCCTTTTGTGGTCCGATTGAGCTGAAATTTTGCAAGAACGTTCATGACACGTGAATCCTCATTGTGAATGGTGGAGATTGGATTATGAGCATTCTATATCAGTGTTTGAGCCTACAAACAGTAGCCTCTGCATTTTGGAACCGAATTTAGCGAACAAAAAAACTAACAATCCTAAAGAGCCTCATCCTAATTCTCATTCTACGCAAGGCCAAAGTTCCAATTCCAGCATCCATTGTTTTAGATGTGGGGAGCCTGATCGCCAATTAGCAGAATGCCTAAAACCTGCTAGCAAAATAGGTAAGAATCTCTTGATTGAAGATATATGAGATAATAGAAGAGCAAGTTGACATAGGAGATCTTGTTTTTGATAAAAGGTGGCGATGATGAGGAGATTCTGTATGGAGATGGGAACGAGATTCTTAGCGTTAGAAAAAAACTAGCTTGCTCGTTCCAAAAGATGACTCAGAAGAAGATTGGTTGAGAAGTAATATTTTTCATACCACCTGCATGATTGCAGAACAAGCTTGCAAGGTTATTATTGATAGTAGCAGTTGTGAGAATGTGGTGTTACGGGATGGGTGAATTCACCATATTTTACTCATCGATCTCCATAAAGAATGAAAATATAAAAATTTTTTAAAAAAAATCAATTCCATATTTTACTCATCTCTATAAGTGGATGGGTGAATTTATCATTGAATTTGTAGAACCTACATGTAGGTCCCATAAATCCAATGATAAATTTGCAAAACAAATAGTTGGAGAATAAGATGGAGAACAATGTGTAACATGTCTCTAAAATATATTATGGATGCCATTCATTTCATATATTTGAAACAACATCAAATGTTCATAAGATTCACTGCACAGAATTGGACGCTCATGAATACAAAAGTTGTTCTTGCAAATGAACTAAGCCATTAGGCTTCTCTAAATTTTCTTCAAGATTTGAAAGAAAACTACTCACATACTTTGTTATAAACAACATTTGCAAGAGTTGTTTTACCAATTCAACCCATCAATCCCATAAATACTTACAAAGCAAACATCACTTGTTTATACAAAATTTAATAGAACTTTCATCTCTTCTACGCGAGAAGATGTAGTAGGCAACATTTAGGTTTGGACAGACTTTTCAATTTATGCTTAATGACTTCAACAATCTCCTCGATGCATCCTGACTCATGCCTGGTTATTATGATTCAAAATACAACAATAAAGTAAGTTAAAAAAAAAAAAAAAAATTTAAAAAAGAGTAACTTAATTATGAGTCTTCGAGGTACCAAAAAGATGTTATCACACCTGTCATTTGAGACTAAGATGTCATGAATCTAACTCATATCAAATTCTAACTATTGGGTTTTGATTGAACAACATGAAATTAAAAGTACTCTAACCCCCGGAAGGCCGGAACAAAAAGAAATTGATGACTTTTTTTGAAGAGACGGCGTAGAATAGTATGTAATACATATAGGGTTTATTTTTCCCTTTTTATAGTCCAAAATTTAATTTATTAAATTCTTTTCTAACATTTAAAAGAAAAGAAAAGAAAATAACAAATAAAAATGAATGAAAAAGCACGAGAGTTCATAGCATAAATACCCATTTGCAATGCTTTTGGGATCGAAGCCGGAACAATTTGCAGCTTCAGTAAGAGCTTCTTTCCACCTTTGTACCCTTTCCATATCGGTCTGAAACTTCTCTTCATGCCTAGCAAATGCTTCTGCAAAAGTCCCGGTTTGTCTTCGGATATTCGAGGGGTCCATGTGATAAAATATGGGAAGAAGAGTTTGGCCTCTGGTTTTCCTACAGTCCACGATTTCTGCAAGCTCATCAAGGCACCATGTGGAAGAAGCATAGCCTTGGGAAAAAACCACAATGGCAATCCTTGATCCTCGAATCGCATTGATAAGTTCGGTAGAAATGGTCGCCTCTCTTGGAAGCCCCTTGTCATCTCGAAATGTGTAAATTTTGGCTCGCATCAAGGCATTGTAAAGGTGATCGACGAAATTCTTACGAGTGTCTTCACCTCTAAAATTGAGGAAGACGTCCCAATGAGAATCAAGGACTGAAAAAGAAGACAAACTTGGCAAGCTCAAAGGAGGGATTATATATATCCAGGATATTTTTGCCAAGTAAATTGAAAAATAAGAAATAATATTTATACCAAACATAGTTTCTAAATCCAAATTCTTTTTATGATGATTTATTATTTATCTTTTTCAATATATTTTTTTCGATCCTCTAGTATCACCGGCCTAGACTCTTTTTCTTTTTCTTTTTCTATTAAAATGGGGGACGGGAGGCATGAGGAGTATCTCCTATTATATATATAGCTAGACTCTCGATCTCGTTCTTAAGGACACGTATTTGATACATATATGCGATAATTCAACTTCTAACTCTTTTCATCACAAATAAAAGTGAACCAATTTCTATACTTACATCTTTGTTTCTCCCTTCGCTTCTTCACTATAAAATAGATGGAAATGAAGATGGCTATTACCACAAAAGCAACAAGAAGCCAAACTATATAATGACTGTAGTTCGAGATTTGTGACTCCCTTTAACTGCATGCGAAGATTAGAAATATTTATGCACTTAAAAGTTGTAAGGAACACTTAAATTAGAAATAGCCCAGTCGGACAAACAAGAAATAATTCCCTCTTAATTTGATGAAAAGTAAAAAGAAAATGAAAACGTACAAGTTTATGCTCGATCAGGAAAATAACAAACAAATTTATGATCAAAGACCACTTAGAAATAGCTAGCTAGCTGGAGGCGCCGGCGGTACCTGTGGCTGTGGGGTCGTAGAAGATTTTGATTTCATACCTAAAATTACAGCTGGGTCTAAGAATTCTCCCACCTATTCTCCCAGCATAAGACTTGGAGAAGTTTCCAAAAGCCCCACTCAAACAATTATTGCAATCTTGCTCAGACAAATCAGGCGTGCACTGCACAAGTGCATATATTGTTTGATCGTTTGGTGCTGGCGCATGTCCTACTGCAAACTTACGAAGAGAACCACCTGCTGCAGCTCGATCTCTTAGTTTTTGCAACAAGCTCAAGAGGGTGTTATTGAATTGAGCCTTTGCTTGGTCTGAAACGCTATCGTTGTTCCACAAAGGAAATTCAGGAGTATCTTCCATGGTGCTTAATATGTTGCGGCTTGAGTAGCGTAACATGCACTCGTCTAACCATGCTATTGCTTCCTTCTGATTAGGACAATATTTAGAGTAACCGATGTCACGAAGGTAATATTTAGAGTCACCGAGGCAATGACGGCAAACATCTGGCTTGACATCTCCTCTACAAAGTGCAATTGCATATACTTTGTCAGGGCTTTCCCCATAAGACGAATTATAGAAATAGAAAGCGTTGTCGATTCCAGTGCTATTGGAAGCGAGGAAGAGGAGCTGATCGAGGTTTTCCTTGTAGCTACTGCCATTCGCGTAGTAACCTTGCTCATCTGAACAGGAACTGCGAAGGAACTCTGGCCGAACAATGGCCGGAGCTATGAGAATGCAAATGGCAGACAGCTGGAACGCTAGTCTTGAACAAACCACTACTGCCATGTGTACGCAGCTAATAATATATAGCTAGGCGAGGCCTTTCTATATGATGGATGGGAGAAACAGTAGGAATGTAAGATCGGCCATTGAAAAGGGAAAAAGAGAAAGAGGAAATATGCAAGCCATTGAAACCTTGCAGGGGCATTTTTGGAAAAGGGGGAGAGAGTGTTGTGCTTGGCGCTGCTTCTCAAGTTTTTTTTCTTTTACAGAGGCCCTGCATTTACATTGCTACATGTTGCTGACATTCGTACCTTAAGTAAACACTAAATTGCCGATGGAATTTGCCATAAGACGTTCGTCAAACAAAGCTGCGTTCCAGCTGTCTGTCATAACTTGCTTTATAGACTTTTTTTTATTTTTTTTTATTTTTTTTTTCCGACTCTCTAAAATCGGTGCACCACAGATAAACGCTTTCTCGCTTTTGGTTTTGTTTTTTTATTGTTTATGAAATACAGTAAAATCAGAAATTATTAAATGCAGCTCTCCGTGTAGCGAAACATTTTCCAATAATGCCTTTCTTGCAAGGGACAAATGACCCTTCTTGAAAATTTCGATTTCTACTCTTACAGGAGCATTATTATCATTTGTCCCTTGCAAGACATCCTTTTCCAATAATGCCCCTGTAAAGGGCAAATGACAATAATGCCTCTGCAAGATTGGAAATCGAAATTTTCAAAAAAGGCCATTTGTCCCTTGCAGGAGAGGCATTATTGGAAAAAGGCCAAATGTACTGAGAGCTGCATTTAATAGTCTCTAATTCTACTGACATTTGTACATTTATAAACAGTAAAAAAAAAAACTGAAAGCCAAAAAACGTTTATCGAATGAGCCCTAAGTGGTCCTTAATTCGAATTCGATGCATCTGTCACTGCACATGAATGAGTGGTCGCTTTATAACCCTTTTTTTTTTTTTTTTTGGAGTTTGAACCGGTGCACACTGCACAGCAGCACATGGAAAATTTATAAGTGGTCCCTTAATTCAGATTCGGTGCACACTGTCACTGTACATGAATAAGTGGTTGCGTTGTAACTTCTTTTTTTTTTATTTTAGTTTGAACCGGTGCATACAGTACATAAATAAAATATTTTTTTTTAATAGGTGCACAATAATCAGTCTAACAATTTTATAATATTGTTAAAAAGAATAAAGCATTTTATTTTTTTATTATTGTGCACAGGACTCACAACAGTGATAACACTTGTTTTTTTGTTCTTTTTTCTAATTTGTGCATAATAATATTTATAATGTTTTACTACTCAACTTTCACTTTTAACAAGTAAACAAGTTAAAAATGGTTTTTGCTTTAAATGTTTTGTTCCAAAATTTGCTTGTGTCCTTGTTTGAGATTATAGAAATAGACATAAGACATGTTATAAATTTTAGATAATTAAAGATGTTTTTATTTATATTTTTTTTGTTTATCTTATTCTAATAAAAACAATATTGTTATTTTTTTGGTAAGATGTGTTTTAAAAGATTATTGTCAATCTCAAGTTTATTCAAAAGATTATTGGTAATTTCAAAAGATTATTGTCAATCTCAAGTTTATTCTTTTTATTATGTCGAGGATTGATAAAGGCAGAAAAGTCAAATACATATTATTTTATTGATAGATTGATTCATTTTGTTTTGACTCTTCCAATATCTACAGCAACTACCGAACGAGTATTTTCAGTAATGAAAATTGTTAAAACAAGACTTCATAACAAAATAGAAGATGAGTTTCTTAGAGATAATTTACTTGTCTACATTGAAAGAAAAATTGTTAAAAGCTTCGATTCAGATTTAATACTTGATGATTTTGTTTCACTAAGACCACGTAGAATGCAATTTTAGGCACTTTGTATTTTGTATTTTCCTTTACTTTTGTACTAGTGTCTACATGGTAAGTTGGTAACTGATATATCAATTTAATATATATTTATGAAATCAGATAAATATACTTTTTGTGATACATATATTGTGGTATAATTTTTTTTTTATTGTATTTACCATATTATAATAAAAATATAATATATAAAAAGAAAAAAAAATTATTTTATTATTTTATTGACACCCCCTGGTAGATTGAATTCCTGAATCCGCCACTACTTAGAAGACAACAAGCTCTTAAGTAGTACCTGTGTTTTTTAGTTGTGTTCACTACTAATACGAAAATATAAGTAAAAAAAAAAAAAGAGGCTATTTGTAGAAAGAACTACAGAACACTCAAGATATTAGTCCATACTTTTTTTCTCAATCGGCTTTTTCTTGCAGCCTCCCGATTTTGAGCAAGCCTACGGAGAGTCTGTAAAGTGCAATCAAGCAAAAGATCATGAATCCCTTCTCAAATCAGCACATATATAATCCATGTAAACAATTGAAAATACACATAACCTTCTGATCTGATTTATCCTTTGATCTGTCACTGGAATCAGAAGCCCCAAAAATGGCGAGAGATTGACCACTATCAAACTGCACAAAGTCAGAGCCTAAATGTCAGAATTATATCTAGATTCATTAATATCAGCTGATATTCCAATTGAGTACAAAAGAAGAATTCTTCTGCTCATGAAACAAGAGAACGACTAAGAATCTAAAGTGCAATAGACTCGTGCAATGTCACTCTTGATATTCAGTGCTATCTAATTAGGACTCTAGATATGCAAAATGTGCAAGATAACATTTATCATAACTAAATGGAAGAAAATAACATATTGGAAGAGGAGTTGAAAGAAACATCACCCTCTGATTCTTTTCATCTTTCTTTTTTTTTAAAGGTACATAATTTGCATTGAATCAAGTATTCCTGCAGTTCAGTTGAACTTTTCTTACTTGATTTCTGTGTCAAATGAGTTTTTTTCTCAATGAGACAACGTGTGTCTCTCTCTATTCTTTCATTGGAAGTTCCATTCAAGAAAAAGAAACAATCACCAGTATAGAGAGATTCAAGAAAAATCTCATAATCCACTCAGTAAATACAATTGACCATATATTGATTGCTAACCATTTTCTTTGAATAAATTGAATAAAAGCATTAGGGAAAAGAATATTTACAGAAAAGGAGATTAAAGAAAAGCATGTCATGAATACACACACATCAAGCACATTCCATCCTCATAAGAGATAGTTCAAGGCTTTAGAATCCACAGTTTCACAACAAGAACACAGGAAGCAAGAAAGTTCATTTTACTTCAAAGAGAAGAGAGACAGAGAGACTTACAATTCAAAAGGCAAGGGAAGAGAGCAAGAAAAAACTAGACCTTAACCACTTTTATATAGACCCCAACAGAATGATATAATCCAATCTTTTCAACAATAGCCAAAATCCATGTAAATAAAATAATTTTCTTGTATTCTATTTTATCCTCTAGAAATTTTGCGTAAACCAAAACAAGTCAACAAATTAAAACCCCTTCGCTTCTCTGCCATTGACAGCCTTTCAAATGCAAACACCCATTCATTTTGTTCATACCTATTAAACTAATAGCCACAGAGGGAAATGTAACAAAGGTAACCCCAGGGAGTAGCATATATTCCACTTCAAGAAGCTAATTATAAGACACTCCACCTCATGGAGTTAAGGCACTCTTCAAATCTAGCCTTCCCCCTCTCTTTGGGTCTATTTACTCATTGAAAAGAAAATAGAATTGAAAGATAATTATATACATTTTTTAATAATAAACTCATTCATATAACGGTAATTAATACACTTACATAGCTTAGAAGGTCTTCGATATTCTCTCTATTCTAAAAGCATCTATTTTTTTGCCCAATCACTATCTCTACAGTTACCACACCAAAACTAAAGACATCAGACTTCACAAAGAATTGTCCATATGTCCATATTCTAGAGCCATAAACCCATTGCACATCCACATTTAGTTTCAAAAATAGTTGTTATGACTTTCCTGTAGTTTCTATGGCACAGAGTAAACATTAGCTCTACCTTGCTGCAATACTTACAAGGTTCCCACAATTCTACTTGATCAAATTCAAACAATCTTGCCATACAAAAATCTGAAATTTTTGGATTCATTTATGCATCTAATAGAATGTTATTAGCTTTGAGATCACGATGAATAATATGAAGTCGAGAATCTTCATGAAGATAAACAAGCCCTCGAGCAATGCCTCTTACAATTGTGTGCTGCTCCTCCCAATCCAGATTTGCACATTTGATTGGATCTATGCATTTAACCAAGTTAATGATTATTGGCGGAGGCGGAGGCAATGGCGATGGCTTCCGTCAATTTTTTCTGTTATAATTTTCAAAAATATAAAATTATTTTATATTTTTATTTTTATTAAAAAAATGAAGAAAACAAATTGAAAAAAAGGTTATAAGATAGTCCAATCGTAAGTTATCTTGTGATTTTTTTTAATAATATATATTTTTTTAATTTTTAATTTAAATTTAAAGATAAATTTAAAATTTTATAAAAAAGTCATAAGTATAAGTTATTTTAAAAATGGTCAAGAGTGATGGAAATTAAAACTTCTAGTCTTCNTCACATTTTTTATTTTTTTAAAAAAAAATCCAAAAAAAAAAAAAGAAGAAAAAACCAAACAGGGTGCCCGGCCACCTCGTTTGCCCAGGGGGTGGTTCGGCCACCCCCAGGCCGGCTGTCAAGGGGCAGCCAAACCACCCCCAATGGCCCAGGGGGTGGTTCGGCTGCCCTTTGGCCCAGAGGGTGGTTCGGCCGCCCCTTGGGCCAAACGGAAATTTTGAAATTTTGAGCGATTGGCCCAAGGGGCGGCCAAACCACCCCCTGGGCCATTGGGGGTGGTTCGACTGCCCTAGACCGGTCGGCCTGGGGGTAGCCGAACCACCCCAGGCCAACCCCAGCATATTTATTTATTTATTTATTTATTTTTTGGATTTTTTTTTTTTAAAAAAAAAAATGTGATGGGGCATTTTTGAAATAAATAGGCTAAATGGGTTAAATTGTCACAATTTGAAAGTTTGAGGAGGTAAAATATCACATTTTAAACTTTGAAGGCAAAAATAAAAATGAGTGAATACTTCAAGGGTAAAATATATTTTTCCCAAAATAAATACCGTAACCTTAATGATTGATCAGTCACTGACTTTTAATTGACCAAAATAAAAGTAAAAAACTCTAATCCCAGTACCGAACCTAGACACGTATACCAACACAAAAAACCCACGCAGTCGATGGAGGGGGCAATACTTCTGACATCTGTACCCAACACCAGCCATAGGCATAATTTATTTTTTATTTTTTACATTTTTCTACTTAAAAGGAACCAAAAAAAAAAAAAAAACAAACAAACAACTTGATCCATTTAACTAATGAAATCGGCTTCAATAAAATAAACAAACATCTTGCTTTCATAGGAATGAATTTTCTATCTAAATACGCGTCACCCAATCTAAACTGATCAAATTATTCATGCTAACGAGCTTGACACAAACAATGCATATTGAAAAGGCTTACCGCTTTACTCGTCGAAACTGTTAAAGTAATGATTAAAAATAAACAAGAGATTACACTGTAGGGAAAATAATTTTCTCTATTTCAAGTGTTTTTCTTTTTTTTTAGTTAGTGCATATAGAAGGGCAAAGTATCTAATTATTTTTTAAATTAAAATTTTTGAACAACACTACTCTTCTAAATGTGTTAATTAAAAATAATAGTGAAGATTTAAAATGAAAAATATCTTTTTCAACGATGGAGGAGGGCTGGACAACACAACATTAAAATTCCTCTTGATGTAACAGAGACAAAAGATTCTTTAAGTCAAGGTCTCGACACTAAATCGGAAGACAAATTGGACATAGCAATTTAATAATTTATGCTTCACCATTTACCAATATTATTAAATGCTAGCTGCCTTTTTATGAAATCATTACAGGTTTTTTTTTTTTTTTTTTGATATATCCACACAAGGAAAAGGAGAAGAGGGATTCAAACTAATGACCTCCGCAGTCCAATGCATAAAAGTCTATAGAAAAATATCAATTATTTGTTCGAGTCTTTAGACTTGAGAGACCAATAATATCCATTATCAACTTTGGCTAGCTGTTTACTAGAAAGCTAAAGGTATAAATGTCTAAAGAAAATATGTGTATACAATGACCTTGTATGTATGACCTGGAA
Source organism: Carpinus fangiana (assembly GCA_006937295.1). Classification (NCBI taxonomy): domain Eukaryota; kingdom Viridiplantae; phylum Streptophyta; class Magnoliopsida; order Fagales; family Betulaceae; genus Carpinus; species Carpinus fangiana. The sequence continues at coordinate 29,703,271 of CM017326.1, forward strand.
AAATGAATCCAGTGCATAAAAGTCTAAAGAAAATACCTGTTTTTTTTTAAAAAAAATTATCAAATGAAAAGAAATATAACCTTTTGTATTTCAATTTTCTACTTAAAACTTTAACCATTTAACGTATGAAATCGGCTTCAATAAAATATATCAACATATTGCATTTAGAGGGATAAATTTTATGTCCAATTTCCAAATAGAATCACCCAATCAGAACCGACTAATGACTTCGACGCATGCAAGTCTCAAGCATGTTAGAGCATTTCTAAAAGAATAGTCAAATTTGACTATTATGCGTGCTTTTTTCATCTTCAGCATAATAGACAATTTAACCTTTTTTTTTTTCATATAGTGTGAATAGTTAAAAATGCTCACTGCTTTACTCATTGGAACGACATAGTTGTTTATATATATATAATAGAAGCAAGAGTTTGCATGACAAGGATTCCCTATATTTAAATAAGATTGATAGTATTTATTTTTAAGCCAAATTTGTTCGTTGCCATTCATCCAAACAAATTGTTCATGCCGTTGGTGTGTTAAATTTTGGAAGAACGGTTATATTCCATCCATATTAATAAGAGTATTGTGCATATCTTCAACCATTAGTCGAAGTTGTTATTGATCCAAATTGATTATATAAATTTTCAAATAACAAAATTTTAAAAATAAATTCTTTTAAGTTTTGCATAAATGAGCAGAATCAAATAATCAAAATGGCTCTAGGAAATTAAGAGGAATAAAATAAGAAAGAGGGTGGAAATGCACAAGAAAATGATGTAAAGTGGGATGAGTAAAGGTAGCTATGATGTCAGCAATGACTAGAGCAATTTTTTCAATGGAGAGAGGACTCGGACTACTTCCACGAAGCTTCCTTCATGAATCATGATCTTCGGGGTGGGGGTAGCTTTGCGGAGAGATGGGCTGCACAATGTCCATCTCCTGATCATTCTTGTACACATTCTGCTTCTGAAACTGACATTGTCTATATCCAATGAATCTATTTTATATAAGAGTTTGCATTATTTTTCATTGGAATATCAATCAAATTTCAGATTCTTAGAGTTATTATTTGTTTGCTTCTTTAAGGCGACATGGGTCTTTCTCCCCTAACAGTTATTTTTTCTTATCTTGAGTTTCCGTTTTGGTCTTGAATTTTTAATTTAAGCTGTTATCATACGATGTCAGAGCAATCATAATTTTGCCTAGTGTCAAAATTCCTATAGAAATTGAAGTGGGGATTCTTCTTAATATAACAAACACAAAATGATGTCAAGTCATGACCTCAATTTGATTTTTATTTATTGAACATCCAAACAGTACCCTCTACTAATAGATTCATTTTTTTTCAAACCCTATATTGCTAATATTGCTATTGGTGTGTTAAATTTCAGAACAATATTGGTGATACTCCCTCAATTTTGATAGAGTATTTATTGTTCATTTCTTCACGCATAAGTCGAATTTGTTATTGATCCAAATTGTTTATATAAATTTTCAAATAACAAAATTTTTAAAATATATTTTTTATGTTTTGCATAAATCATGAGCATTTGATTAATTGTGGTACACATTCTTTTAATTGCTTTTGAAAGTGACATTGTCCAATATACAGTGTCCTTTGTGGGCTTTCTCAAAGACTTTTAACTTTAATTTGCCCATTCACCACGGTGGGTAGCGACTTCTACAACGTCTTTTTTAAGAAAATCCAACTTCCCACCTACTGATGCATAATTTCCTCATTTGCATTGACTTGGAGTCTCCTGATTTTGGTCCTCAGGCATAAAACATGAGTTAGGACATTTTAGACAACCAAAATAAAAGAATTGAACTTATAAAAAAATAAAAAATAAAAGAATTCAACAACATAACTTTCTAGCTAGTAATGCTACAAGTCATATTTGTATCTTTCAACATTGATTTAATGGTAATTCTAAAAAATACGTCAATTTTAATCCATTTAGGAGGCTATAGTTTTGTACCCAACACCAGCAGAGCTTGCCAAACTAATACTCTACCACCTGCCTTCACTCACTCTATATAAATGGCCCTCAAAAGAGTCTTTTATACTAAATTTGTCAAAAATAAAATAAAAGGCCTCAATAAAAATAAGATGAGAGGTCATTTGACATGCTACAATGGTTTAGAAATTTTTTTTTTTTTAAAAAAAAAAAAAATTGATTAGTAATTTTTCATCTCAAGAAGCTAGAAGAATAATTTTTAAAAATTTACTATGTTAATATTTATATTTTTTTTTTTAAAAAAAACGCCTCTAAAGATGGAAATTATTAGATTAAAAATTAAAATTCCAAAATCTTGAATTTCTACAAATTTTGGCGTAAGGAAAATGTGTGCAAGTGTTATGCTTGAGGTACCTTGTTTGAAGCTCATGAGGGCCAGGCTTCTATTGGATTTCCATGCAGAGTCCTTCGGCAAAAAGATTCAATTCATTTTCCTAGCTTGCAATTTTTCTTAGATTTTGAGATAACCAAAGAAGCTTGGAATCGTGCATAATATTTGAGGATTATTTTCAGAATAATATATATAATTGTACTTTCTTTCTTTTTTTTCCTCCAAGTTTAGAGATGTTTTTGTATTTTTATATTATTATTTTTTTTAATGTATTTTTCTCGATCCGTGGCATAGCTTGCCAAACTAATACTCATCCATCTGCCTTCACTCACTATAAATATATATTTTTATTATTAATTTTATATTTCAAGAAGCTAGAAGAATAATTTTTAAATATTTAATATACAATTTATTACGTTACCATTTTAATTTTAATTTTTTTTTTTTAAAAAAAAAGCCTCTAAATCCCAATCTCTAAGAAACGCGTCTAATTTCACCAACTTGTCTCTTGGCTTGGGCTCCACTGACTTCGGCGTTGCCGCGTTGTGGACCACTTCTATTAATGCACGTGGAATCCCTCCGTATAAAGTGGGGCATGAAGCAGAGTAATTAACCCACTTAATTGGCCAGCTTCTTCATTCATGTAAACACCGCACCAAATGACCCGAAAAAGTTAATGATGTCCTCCTTCATTCTTTTTTTTTTATTCTTTTATTCTTTTTTTTGTCAAATGAAAAGGATTTTTTTTGCTATTTTCCACGTAAAAAGGGTTGAAAAGAATGAAATGGGTTGAGATAAAACAAACTCTTCGCTTACTCATCGAAATCGAAACCGAAACCGAAACCGAAACGTTGTCGTACCCTGCTAGTAAAGGAAATGGTGCAATCAAGAGAATACACTCCTGAACTAATGTTGTTATTTGCTCAGAAAAAAATGAAAAAAAAAAAACGAAAGTCTGAAGCCATTTCATTTTTAGATTACACAAAAGTGCTCCCAATATCCCTCCGTTAAGTACATGTACATATGAAATGGGTTGATATATATAAAACAAATTAAAAGTGTGCGCACTGCGGAGCAACGAATTCTTAACCAACTATGTTATTTACTCAAAGAAATTAAGTCTGCAGACATTTCATTTTTAGCTTATAGAAACTCTCTTCCCTTTATTGAATAATATTTGACCATCACAAAGAGTTGTAAAAAAAATACAAATGGCAACCAAAACAATTAGGAAGACAATGCTTTATTGAATAAAAACAACGTTTCTACTCGAGCCGCGCATGACCTTGCCATTTTTTAACTCTTTCAAACACCACCAAAGAGTTTATACTTGATGCCATCCAAAAACATAAAGAAAGCTGATCTCCAAGCCCTGTCGAATGCTAATGGACCAAAGACACCCCAAAACCCCACAACAAATCCAAATGGCATGCCCATATAAAACCACTTCTTGTCAACCCACCCACCGTTCTCGCCACTTTCATCATCAGCATTGGGTGTTGGCTCAAGGGGTGAGTCATCTTCAACACAGCTGGGCGTAAGAGGAGGTCCACAAAGATCATGGTTTCCAATGAAACTCAATGCACTAAAGCTTTGAAGCTGAGTGCCTGAGGGAATTCTTCTAGAGAAGTGGTTGTGTGATAAATTCAAATAACTCAAGAATGTTAAACTCGCCATGCTTTGAGGTATTACACCTGTGAGTTGATTTGTTGAGACATCCAGAGATTCCAACAATGTCATGTTACTGATCTTCTCAGGAATCTTTCCATGGAGTTGATTATTTGACAAATTCAAGAATCGTATGCCATAAAGACCGGTGAGTTCCTCAGGGATTTCTCCAATTAAATTGTTGCTCGAGAGGTCCATGCTTGTGACAAGAAAAGCTAACCGACTATGGTACTCATACTCTGCTCCCTTCATTATCAAGAGAATTTCTCCTATACTAAATGTTTCACCAGAGACTTGTCTCACCATTGCGCTCAAATTACCAAAGCATTGCGGAATGGATCTTGATAATTTGTTATGAGAAAGGTCCATGATTTGAAGTAAATTGAAGTGACAAAACTCCGGCAGAATACTACCATGAAACCTGTTTGAGCAAAGCACAAGAACCCTAAGAGAGGCTGAACAATTTCTCAACCAAATGGATAAGTAGCCAGACAAATGATTCTCACTAAGATCGACAGTCACCAGGCCTTTGCAATTTTGCAGGGACATTGGTAAATCTCCAGACAGATTGTTTCTATTCAAGGACAACAATGCAAGCGTAGATAGAGAACCCAAGGAACTCGGTATATTTCCTGTTAGCTTATTACTCCCCAATATTAACACTCGTAAGTCAGAATAGTTCATCCAACAATCAGGAAGTTTTCCGGATAAAAGATTGTTTGAAAGATCAAGAATTTGCACATATCTCATTTTATCTTTTTGTTCACAAACGATGGGAGAGAGAGATCCGTTGAATGAGTTATTGGAAAGATCTAAATAAATAATGCTAGAAGAAGAGATATGGGGGAGAGGGCCAAAGAAGTTGTTATTGGAAAGATCTAAATCAATAATGCTAGAAGAAGAGATATGGGGGAAAGCGCCAGAAAAGTTGTTATTGGAAAGATATAAATACCGAATGCTAGAAGAAGAGATATGGGGGAGAGGGCCAGAAAAGTTGTTATTGGAAAGATATAAATACCGAATGCTAGAAGAAGAGATATGGGGTAGAAGGCCAGAGAAGTTGTTATTGGAAAGATATAAATACCGAATGCTAGAAGAAGAGATATGGGGGAGAGGGCCAGAGAAGTTGTTATTGGAAAGATCTAAATCAATAATGCTAGAAGAAGAGATATGGGGGAAAGGGCCAGAGAAATTGTTATTGGAAAGATATAAATACTGAATGCTAGAAGAAGAGATATGGGGGAGAGGGCAGAGAAATTGTTATTGGAAAGATATAAACCAATAATGCTAGAAGAAGAGATATGGGGGAGAGGGCCAGAGAAATTGTTTGAACCAAGATTAATATAGTTTGCGGAAGAAAAATTTGGAAAACTGCCATGAATTTGGTTTTGAGAAAGATCCAACGATTTGATTTGGGGACTGAGGGTCCAAAGCCAAGAAGGAATAACATCTGAAATGCTTGCATTCGATAAAGATAGTCCTCGAAGATCTTTTTGTGATCGAAGCCATGCAGGGAATTGTGGCCCTAGTCTCTGTGAATCCATTGCTAGCCATTTAAGTTGAAAAGGAGGAACCCAATTAGAAAAGGAGGAACCCAATTAGAACTTACTTGCAAAGTCAACAAGCTGGTTGAAGAGATAACAAGTGCTTTCAATTTTGTTAGGTTAGAAAAAAACACATCAAAAACAGAACCCTCAAATAAATTGTAAGAGATGTATAACCCTTCAAGATTTGAAAGATGTCCGAGACTTACAGGAATTGTTCCATTTAATTGATTGTAAGTGACAGAAAGTGTCCTCAATGAAGAAAGATTTCCTATAGACATGGGAATCGGACCAGAAAGCATGTTATTAGAAAGTGAAAGAACAGAGAGCTTTTGATATTTCCCCAATTCATCAGGCAAAGCACCTGAAAGTCAATTGAATCCCAAATGTTAAAACTCTAAATTTTTTGATATGCAAGCCGAAGAATTTCCTAAACTTCATGCACATCTCCCCCAATGTTGTTCGAAGATAAATCTAAAAGTTGGAGATTACAAAAGTTTCCCAAAAATCTTGGTATCTTTCTTTCAATGTGATTGTCTGACAGGTCAAGATGCGTCAATCGAGAAATGGATCCAAGGGCTCTAGGAAGCACACCTTGAATATTGTTATATGCAAGATCAAGTATTTCAAGAGTAGTTATATTGTAGAACAAGTTAAGTGCCGTGGAAGAGAAGTTGTTACGTGAGAGATCGAGCACAATGCGAGATGAAAAGTTAACGTAAGGAATATTATGATCATATTTATTGAGTTCACAATTAGACAAGTGTAACTCAAATAGAGAATGGAGCATGTTCATCACCTGTAACCAATTGGATGCTTTACTAAGATTGACATAACTCAGGTCGAGAAATTCCAACAAAGAAAGATGAGATAACCATTCAAGATTGTCAACTTGCAAGGAGAAACCTCCAATGCCAAGAGTATGCAAGTTGGAGAGATTTGCCAGCTGATGAGGAATTGTACCCACGAAACCGCATATGACAAATTTAGATATCTCAAATTCTAGAGCCCACCAAAAAATCTTGGAATATGAGCATCTGGGGTGGTAGAAGTAGTAGATCTCATACCTAAAATTACAGCTGGGTCTAAGAATTCTCCCACCTATTCTCCCAGCACAACAATTCCAGTAATTTTCAAAAGCCAAACTCAAGCAATAATTGCAATCTTCCTCAGACAAATCAGGTGTGCACTGCACAAGTGCATTTATTGCTTGGAAGTTTTGTCCTGGTGCGTTTCCTATTGCAAACGTACAGAGAGAACCACCTGCTGCAGCTCGACCTCTTAGCCTTCCCAACAAATTCCAGAGGAGATTATTGAACTCAACCTTCACGTCGACTGATACGCTATCGTCGTTCCACAAAGGAAATTCAGGAGTATCTTCCATGGTGCTAAATATGTTGCGGCTTGAGTAGCGTAACATGCACTCGTCATACCATACTATTGCTTCCTTCTGACTGGGACAACGCTGTAGCGTGAGATAATATTCTTTGGCGACATTGAGGCAATTACGGCAAACATCAGGCTTAAAATCTCCTCTACAAAGTCCAATTGCATAGACTTCGTCACGGTTTTTCCCATAATACGAAAAATAGAAACCCGGACTCAATTTCAGTGTTGTTGGAGAGGCCGGGATGGAGAGGACGAGATTCAGGTTTCCCTTGTAGGAACTGTCACTGGTGTAGTTACCCTGCTTATCTGAACAGTTTTGGCGAAGGAACGTTGGCCAGTTGGCAATGGCCGGAGCAATGAGAGTGCATATGGCAGACAGGAAGACTAGTCTGCTTGAAGAAACCACAGCTGCCATGTGTTCCACAAAATGGTACCCAAGTAACTCATCATATATATATATAGCTGGGCTCCATTGAAGGGGTGGACGAGGGGGCCAACTAAAAAACCTTGTATTCATAGTACTCCATGATTCCTAAAACTCTAATGGCAGACTGAGACCAGTCTTTCTGGTCACTGAAGGGCATAGACTACTAGTCGATCGATCGCCCAATTTGGCCAACCACGCATGTAAGCCTGAATCCAATGAGAATGCATTATCTGTGGATTTTTATTTTTTTTTCTTTTTCCCTCTCCCTGTGAATTCAAGAATTTCAAGAAAGAAAAAAGGACTGCTTTTCTCTTCTTCCATGCACCGTCCACTACGGTACCTAACTTTCCTTGTTATTTCTCAACAAACACAGACAATCGCAGCTTAAAGGAAGCTTCAAATGGAAGCACAAACAAAGCTCTTTTGCACACAATGACAGCGGTGAAGTCAGGATATTATATATTACGGAATGCCAAGAAAAAAAGAAAACGAAAAAGAAAAACAATTTATGGCGATATTCCATAGAATAGAATGAAAAAAGTAATTATTAAGTATACCTACAAAGATTTGAATTACGATAACAAGCTTTTAATCAACCTAGCTAGCTTGACATAGATAGGTGACCCCGAATTTTTTTTTTAAGAAAAAAATAAATGCTTTTATTCAAATTGTTCTTACTTTTTTTATTTTTTTGGTAGTACTACTGGAGAAGAATCATTTTTCATTCTGGCATTAATTCTTTTTAATCAATTTCTTTCTTAGTTTACAAAACCAAATAACTTGCAAATATAGAGTAGCCGCGATTTTTTGAAATTAGGATAGAAGTTAACCAAGGAAAAATTAGGTGGCCTCTCCCTTTGTCGTGGTCCTTACAAGTATTTTATATTTTAATCAATCGTGCGCTTTGAACAATAAATATAGAATTAATGGTTCAATGGTATTTTAATCTAAATTGTTGGAATTTGACCGTCTTAGCCTCCCCTTTTATCTTCTTACCAGCTTTTCCTTCTTTCCAATGAGAAAAAAGGCACCCCTTTTGCGATCACTAATGCCAATCACATTAACTCACGGGATCAACATTTCTACTCCCAAATATACGAGTAATTTTAAAAGTCCTTTTGTAATTCGTATGTCCCTCTAAAAGTGATGTGACTTTTAAAATCACAATTTAATCAAAATCTAATAGTGATGATAAATCACAAGCCCAATAATAATTTTAAAAGCCACATCATTCTTAAAATGACACTAAAGTAACTTCTAACATTACTCCAAATATTCTCTTCCCCATCCTATTTTTCCATCCCGTTTGATATATATATTTCATTTGCCACTGTTTCAATCACTTTGCAAATGGAATGGGAATAAATAGCCTGAAAAGATTTGTAACACTGTGGTGAAGGCTTGTGTATTAATGAATAATTCTGTTACAATATGAAGTTGATGAACTAATAAATTCAAACAGACAGATGGTTGAGGATTTAAAACTAAAAGATTTTAGTAGCATTTTTTAGTATAAATTCTTTGATACAATTTTCAATAACACTGATTTTGAGTTATTGTAAATAGCACAAATAACCTTACCCAATGGTCCTGGTATCATGGGAGGAAGTACCATGCACAAGCATGATGCGGCAACCTGTGCACCAAATGTATGAGAATGGGGGCTGTGTGATACACGTAAGAAAATTTTGTAAGAAAATCATTTCTTCAATGAACAATTATAAATAAAGTTTTGGGTAAGATGAATGAGAAGTACCTGATTCGAGCAAAAACAAGCACTAGAAGTAGTTTCCAGCATCGAATATCCTGCTTATAGCTGCCCAGCTTGGTACGAATTCTTGGCGTGACAAAAACAAAAACTCCTACTCGAGGCACAGCGAAACTGAACGACTTTGTTGAGCTTCCTACCACCAATATGATATGATGCCTACAGGGCAAAATTGACAGATCCTGTAACACATTGAGAAAGCGGAATCCACATTGAGTATAGTCCTATTAAATACTTACTACTGAGTCTGGAAGTCAGATATACCTTTTCTAATAAGCCAAAAAAGGCAGGGGGTGCAACCCAAGTATACATGACAACATATACAAGAGAAACACACTTAGCAAGAACAAGAACAAAGAAAGAGGGAACAAAAATCTACAAAGCTAGAGACATCAAGAAAGGCATTAAAAGAGATCCACTCATAGAGGAATTTAAGGTGTTGTTGCAAGCTCGACAAAGGTTCCTAAAGTGCGGGCAAAAATGCAGGGTGTGGTCCTTGGAGTAAGGGCTAAAGTGCATGGCGCAGATAAGCCCACATATTACAAAAGTGGTCTTGGAAACAACCCATAAGATTAACAGAACTTTAATTAGCGATGTGGTGATGAATTCACATATTAGGGAAAGATTGTTGAGTATACACGCGCGAGTATAAAAAATGTTGAGCCCCACATTGTAAAGATATCACAAGTAGTTAATATGGTATAGTTGGGTTCAAACACAGGCTCAAGCTTTTGGGTTGAGTACTGTCTTAACATGCTATATTATGATATCACTAGAACACTCCCCAAGGTACTAATCTCCCCATCAAGCTATATGCAATGCAGCTCCATGATATGATTTTACAAGAAAGCTAGCAAAAGCAATGATAACTTTAGTTACACCAATTGATGAAAGAACAAGATGTGCGTGGTTACTGCGGTCTAGGTCACAGAAAAATAATAATGAATACACTGACCTTGTCATGATAAATGAAAGGTCATTCAGACTTGAATTATTTTAGCAGCATTGACTGGCATCATGCCCAATAAGCCCCATCACTGTAAGCAATGTTGCGCAATATAAATCCATAGAAGATTGAAATGGGCCTTTTTTTCTTTTCTTTTTAGTAAGAAGTTAGAGAGGATTTACCAATTTTATGAGACAGAACAATTGAAGAACAAAAGATTTTCCTCGAGCTTTATCTAATTGCTCCAAATAGTACGTCAAAGCTGTGCAGAACTGATACTCATTTCATTTCTCATACAACAGCCAATCCTCAGGTTTTCAGATGTGTGCATCAAGACTTGAGAGTCGTCTATCAATGTTGTCATTCTTTGTGCAAAAATTTACCATGCACTGTTATTTCATCACATCGACCATAAGCAAAAGCAATAAATGTGCACAAAATCCTACTTTCTGCAAGATGACTCTTCTTGTTGAAGCCAATGCACGTCCTGCTCAGAAAAAAAAACAAGAACGATAAATTTTCATAAAAAGAAAAACAAAGACAATTAGACAAGTAACTAGACAACACTCGATTCTTGAAAAGGCAGAACCAAAATACAGGGGCAGCTTAGAATTTTAAGCAACACCAAGTGTTTGTACTAACAGCTTCTGTTGTCTTTTAAAAAGCAAGCACATTAACCATTTATACACTAAACTTTGCATTCCCAGTAACAACTGTTAGAAATTAATTTTGGGGGAAAAGAAAGTCATTAATATTGGAGCAATGATAAAGACTGAAGGGATGCCTTCCACTAGAGCCAAAAGATTCATGTGTCAATCGCCCCGTCCAATACACCTTCATTGCGATATGCACTCAGAGAGTCTGCTCAAACCTAGATAAGTAGATAACTAAGAAGAAAGATATAATGATAGATAGGTAGTTTCCAGTGCAGCAAGAAAGACAGCTTTTATCATGTAATTCAGTAGTTGTAAACCTTTCACCATGCCACATAAGTCTTTTGCAAAAGTGAGCGAGATAGCATCATCCCACAACAGAAGTCAAAACAAATATATGCTCCTAGTGGGTGCAAATCCATAAACCCAAATTAATTGTCATAAAACAAACCTAAAGTTATTTTCATTTGGAGTACTCATAGCAGCTCTCTCATGCTCTCAGAGCAACTTCAAATTTGATATGTGCAAAAGGCCAAGGTTGGACATTTCTGAGATCCTCATGACTTCATTGAGTCCATGAAAATACCTTCTTTTTTACTTCCACGAGAAGCCCTACTACATGCACGCATTGCATGCACATAAGTGGGAACATACACACAGACACCTACAGCACTACAAAATTAAGATGCTGACACGAAGAACGGTATCATTTATCTTCAAAGGAGTTTGAGGAAGAAGCAAGTTGCATTTCAAGCCAATTTTTGCAATTAGAATGTCTTTAAATCCTTCTCACGGCATGTATACAATATCTGAGTGTATTCCAAATTTATTACAAGCCATTTAAGGTCTATCACAACTAAAGAGAAATTCTGTCAGAATAGGATCTTAAGTCTTACAAACTTTAAGGTAAGAAGCAATCTCACGACTAAATGGGGAATGTGGATAGAAACCTTTTTCTTCTTCTTTTTTTTTTGATAAATCATTGAGAACTGATCACTTCATTAGGCAAAAATACTGTTTATTTCTATAAAGTACTACAAGGCTTGAAAAGACAAAAATGTAGAGAAAGATAAAGAGACAACTGACCATCTGACATAAGCTATCTGATAGTTGAAGTGCTTCTTCCCACCCGTTAATATTGATTAGCCCTTTAATAAGGTGAACAAACGTGTTAAGCTCTGCAACACCACCTCTCTTTACCATATCTGCATACAGTTTAAAAGCCTTATCAACTTTACTTGCACGGGAGAGGCTCTCAATCAGAGAAGTATACATATCCTTGTTGGCAGTTGTCAAAGGGAAGGATAACGGAATCTCTTCATGCAGCTCTAGGGCTGCTTCTAGTCTTCCAGCCTTAATAAAACTATCAACCAATATTCTGTATACTGGAATAATCGGAACTGAATCATTCTCACTAATCTCATCCAAAAGCCCAAGAGATAAAACAAATTCTCGGTTGAAACCTTCAATGACCTTACGGTAGCTTGATACATGCCTTGGCCAGTACATCTGTTTCATTTCATCCAAAAGTTTGTGAGCCTCATCAAAAAGGCCAGTGGCACAACAGTGGTTTATCAAAACCCTAAAGGTGATAAAATTTGGAGCACAGCCCTTTGAACTCATTTCTCTCAAGAGCTCAAGGCATTTATCAACTTTACCCAGTTTCCCAAAGCCATCAATCATTGCAGTATAAGTCACAACATTTGGATAGCACCCTTTTTCTTCCATCATCAGCATAAGCTTATAGGCTTCACCTGTCTTCCCAACTTTACAGAGACCATCAATCATCTCCGTGTAGATGACGACATTTGGAGCACAAGAATTTTCTAGCATTTTAGACAAGACTTTCAAAGCGAGATCCAGTCTTCTATCCTTGAACAACCTGTCAATCAAAGAGCTGAAGGTATAGACATTAGGATTATAACCACGCTCTGACATGTTAGCAAACACCTCTTGTGCTTCATCTAACTTCCCAGCCTTGCAGAATCCATCTATAAGAGCATCATACACAATATGGTTTGGCTCACAACCTTCCACCAACATAGCATCCAATAAGTTACGGGCCTCTTTGACCTTGTGAGCTTTGCACAAACCATCAACCAATGCTCCATATGTGAAAACATTTGGTTCTTTGGAATTGCCATCATCAATCCTAAAATAGATATCTACATCAGAGGTTTCCACATTACCTCTCATTCTTGCATAAATTTGGCAAGCTCTTTCAATTTCTCCAGCTTTACAGTGGCCATCAATCAAAGCCGTATATGTAACAACATTAGGAAAGCAACCTTCAGAAAACATCAACTCAAAGAGTTCATTTGCATTGGACAGTTTCCTAGCTTTAAGATATGCATGTATAAGAGCAGTGTAAGTGACCACATTAGGGGCACAACCATCCCTTACCATTTCATCAAACCAGTTGCGAGCCTGCTCAATAAGACCAGCTTTACAGAAACTATCAATCAAAATCGTATATGTATAGACATCAGGAACAACACCATTCCTTTTCATTTCTTCAAACAATAAAAAGGCATTTTCTACCTTGGAGGCATTGCACAAAAAACCAATCACTTTAGAATAGGTACTAGAATCTGGTATAAATCCCTTATTCATCATTTCACGAATAACATTATATGCTCTCTCAAATTTTCCAGCGCCACAAAGACATCGAGCAAAATTGCTGATATTAACCTTATTCAATACAACCCCAGCATCAAGCATCTCACCGTAAGCTTTCTCAGCCAACTCTAACATGTCTGAGCTTGGTAATTCCTCATTGCCACATATACCAGCGACCAAGATATTGTAAACAACGTAACCTGGCTGACAACCGCACATTACCATTTTCTTAATTAACTTATAGGCATAAGAGTAATCTCCAGATTTGCAATAGGCATGAACAAGGGAATTAAAAATCCTAGGACTCGGGTAACACCCCTCTGTGATCATCATACCGAGAATTCTCTTACACCTACCAAGCTGTCTTTTTTTCAAACACCCACAAAGCAAAGTCCTATATGTTAGAACATTAGGAATGCAAGAACTAGACCGCATTCGGTTCAAGAAATCCATAGCTTCCTCAAAAAGCGAAGCTTCACACAACCCAGATATCATCTTTGTATAAAGAACTGTATCAGGCACAAACTCTTCCTTCTCGATCAACGTGAGAGCTTCCCTCCACTTCCCCGCTTTGCAGAGAGAACGCACAAAACAACCTAGGGTAAACCCATCCATGCTAAACCCCAACCTCGACATCTCCCTATGAACCAAATAAGCCGTGTCCAACCGATCCGCTTTAAGAAACACTTGAACCAACGCATTATAGGTCCATCTTGTGGGCTTGTACCCAAAGTCCTTGAGCCTCCCAAGCTCCTCCAACGCTAAATTCCACAGCCCATTTCGGCAACACTTCTGAATCAAAACGTTAAGCAACTTCCCAAGCACTTCCTTATCATCATCCTTAATCTCTCGTAAAAATTGTTCCGGTACTCTTTCATTATCATCACACCCCAATCTCTCTAACAATGCATCATACACAGCTTTTGTGTGACTGTACCCAATTTGCCGCCCTGCCCATATGAAAAACTTGACACCCAATTCAGGATTTTGTGCAAGACTCAACACCTCCACCACCAAAGTTTCATTCAATTTCTCCCTGAACTGCCTAAGAAACTTCTGGGTTTTGTCACCAAACCCATCATTATACTCCCTAACTGCATTCGATATCAAAACAGCGTCGTTCGAACACTTACCAGACTCGAATTTCGGCGCCGAAGACCCGCTATCAACATTGGTATCCAACGAAGAGTCCCGCAGAAAGGCAAAATCTTCGGCAGAGACTAACTCGAGGCGCGAAGTCTCTGGCAAAAAGGGGTTATCCTCATCCACCAATCCTTCGAGATTGTCAGGGGAGTAGGTGGAGATGAATCTGGCGATGACGGAGAGGAGATTTTGGCGGGAGATGTTGGGTGCATAGGGAAATGATGGTGGGGATTTGGAGGGGAAGAAGGGGTTAGAGCGAAGAGAGGTAGAGAGAGAAGGGAGTGAGTGAGAGAGGATAGTCTTTATCCCTCTTTTGCTCATTCCTTGACGAACGAATATGGGAATCTTTTCCAAATGTAAATTATTAGGTTCAGGGTTTAAGGCGAGGGGGACGGAGAGAATGGGGACCGATGACTGATGAGACGAGGGGGAGAGTGTTGAGAATTCATTCAAGTTTGAAATTCAGGTGCTCAGAAACAACATAAATTAAAAATAAAAATAAAATTGAAATTGAAATTGTTAAAAAAAAAAAAAATCTATTTTTTTTTTACCCAAAAGATTTCGATATTTGGACAATGAACCATTCATGACCCATTTATTTATTTTTTAAGTAAATAGCATATGAGAATGGAAAAAAACTATATATATATATATATATATATATATCAGTGAGGTCGTTCGGGTCATTAAACAAGTCACACAGATAGTGTCATATCACTCGTTAAATTAGCGTATATATATAAAGTTCAAGTCTTTCGGGTCATTAAGCCGACACGATCCGTCAATTAAACAAGTCACACGGATTGTGTCGTGTCACCCATTAAGGGTCCGTTTGGGAGTGCGTTTTTAAAAAAATAATCTGTGTTTTTAAAAAAATAATCTGCGTTCCAAATCATAATTTTTGAGTGTTTGGGATTGCGATTTTAAAAACGCAAATTTTAAAATCGTGAAAAAATCTGTGATTTCAATAAGCTAACTAGATGGTTTTTTTTTGAAAATGTGCAAATTTAATCCAAAATCACGATTTCGCTTAAAAAAATATTTGAGGCAATATTTTCCTGTTTGACTTGAAATCGCAATTATATGCTAATTTTACCCAAACACTCAATTGATAAAAAAAAATATTTTTTAACATGTTTTACCAAACGTCTGTACGATTTTAAAAAATAGCAATTTCAAAAACGTAATTTTTGAAATCGCACTCTCAAACGGACCCTAAATTAGATTAAAGTGTTCGGGCTTCAATGTTTGACCTGTTCATTAAATGGATGATGTTCATGTCTGCCTAAATGGGTTGGCACAACTATGAACTATGCACATTAGAAAGTAACATTTAGACCACCAGGAGGAGAAGAATTTACTTTCGTTGCGATCCCTACCCTCAGTCCTCAGTCCCTCAGTCCAGAAATAGGAGAGAATTCCTTGCCTTTGCCATGAGCGTCTAAAGAAGAGAATGAGTTGCAGGAGATTACAGTGGTACGAGAGTTTCCCGACGTGTTCCTAGAGGACTTTTCAAGATAGCCTCCGGAATAGGAGACCAAGTTTGGCAAATAATGTATTCTATGTATAGCTCTAGTGTGTAAACCACACCATATGATGGTACCGATGGAGTTGAAATAATTGACGGTTTAGCAGCCTATGTGAACTGCTAAACACATGGGCTTCATTCAACCTATCGTATCTCCATGGGCAGGGACAAATCCAGCTTTTAATTTGGGGAGGGATCAAGGGCTAAAAAAATTTTGAAGAGAGATCAATTGGCAAAAAATACCTTTTTTTCTTTTTCTTTTTTTTCTTTTTTTTACCTTAAAATTTTTTTTTTCTGTAATTTGGGAGGAGATCAGGCCACTTCCAGTCCCCTCCTAAACTCGTCCCTGTCTATGGGGAGGGTCAGTTTTGCTTATTAAAAAAAATTATGTGTCAAAGCGGATGTGCATCAATTATAGGAAGTTGAACAAGGTAATTATATATCCTAGGATCGGTGTTTTGCTCGATCGGTTGCTAGATGCTCAAGTCTTAAGGCAACATTCAAGACATGGTATGGCCATGTCCTTTAGATTAACTGATGAATACAACATTCATCTATTACCTGGACCAGTTTTTGGTAATATTCGTCGACAACATCTTGATTTGCTCCAAAGAGTCGGGAAGATCATGAAGTGCATTTGTGAAGAGCTAGCGTTGGAAAGGATTAGATAGGAAATTCAAGAAATGAATATATGTAAGTTTTGCTTGAACAAGGTGTCATTTCTTGGAATAATCATTGGAGGAGTATTGTGGATCCTAGCAATTAAGGTCAAAGGTATAGTCGGGTGGAAAAAACCAGTGACGGGTCTATAGGGGGACTAGGGATGGCCCTGGCCACTCCCCAAGTCCTCCAAAAAAAAAATTAGGTGTTTAAAAAAAATAAAAAAAAATTACAAGCCATTAGCCCTACCCAAAAAGAAAATTTATTTTGTACAATGACGCTTCGAAGAATTTAGGTGTGTTCTCATTCAAAATGGGAAGATAGTAGCATTTGCCTTGCAACATAGAGAAAAGCCAGCTTAAAAACGATTTTATTAATTTGAAAGCCTTCCTTTTACCAACAACACGAAGCCTTTTGAGTTGCTTCAATAGTGTCTAATATGAAAACAAGTATTAATCTCAACCCTTTAAATGTTGAAGGGTTCTTTAACTTGTTTAAGAAAGTAATTAACAAAAAAATTTAATCAATAGTAGCACCCATGACACTAACCAATCTCGTAAGATTTGTGATTTTGTTACTCTCACCAACAAAACAAAACCCTTTGTTCTTCAAGAAAATGTCATATTAGAACAAAATTTGATCCTTAACATGTCGGAAACCAATTAATATTGATGTAAAATGGTTTTATTATTTTCACAACCTTGCATCACCAAAAAGACAAACTCTGTTGTGTAGCTTCAAGGGTTTATATGCATGTTTATTGCTACATGATTGGTTTCCCCTATTAAAATATTGCTGGTGTCCAATTGAAGTCTTAATTAAAAGCAGGGGCGGAAACATGATTTTTGGTATGGGGGATGGATTTTTTTTTTTTTTTTTTTTTTTTTTTTTTGAGAAGTTGGGAATATTGACTTATATAAATACAAAATTACATAAATACATATAATTTCTCTATATGTGTGTTTATGCGTATTTATATAAAATAAAAATATAAAAGTCTTAAATTTAATCTCATGACATCACAAATACACAATAGTATAAACAATTAACAAAACAAACTAATACAAGATCTATAGAGTTCAATAAAAAATGGTACCCAAAATAAATATTGTAAACTCAAATGACTACAGAATAATCACTCAAAAAATAAAATAAAAACATATATTTTCATCATATTCCACATTTTTGCACAAAAAAAAAACACACACACACAAATAAATGCAAGGAAAAACTAGATGTGAGGAAGATGGCTAAGAAAAAAAAATACAAACAGAATAATGCATAATATGTTAATTTTGAAGGACAAATATATCATTTTTGTGGGGATGAATTCATTAAATATGTATATTTTATAAAGAATTGTAAAAAATTTGGAGGGACATTCAACTCCTCACACCCTAGCACATGGATCCGCCCTGATTAAAAGTTAATCTTATAAAATGAAGAAAGCATATTAAACTTTCGTGGAGTTGTATGCAATGGCAGACAGCTAATATCAAGCTTATGAAGGGGGACTACAACATTATAAAATTCTGAAGTAACTTAGGCTATAAATGTAGGCAGATTTCGTTATTGTTTAGCATAAGTAAGGAGCACGTACATGGCTAAGACTCCAAAGTATGTTTATATCCTTCTTATATTCATTATCTTCATCCTCATTGCAAGGGTACTGGGTGAGTAATTTAATTGTTCTAACTTCTATGCATCCATCTACACTAATATAGTCTTTAATCCTTTTGTTTTGATGATAATTGTTGTCATTAAGCCAGTTTAGGTATACTTCTTTCATTTTTTTGGAATGAAGAAGCCACTTAATGTTGCATTATTTGAATTAACTTTGAATTCTTTTGTAGTGGTAGCAACAAAAAAGGGGAAATATTGCGAGCGTATGAGCAAAACATGGCATAAAAGATGTGAATCCCCCCCTCATTGTGACGAAAATTGTAAGAAACTTGAACATGCAGTCTATGCAGATCACGGAAAGTGCAGGGGGCCTTCTTCGTGGTCTTTTAGAGAAAGATGTTACTGCTACTTCAAGTGTTGAATATAGTCATTTGAAACACGGGACTATAGCTATTTTATCTGAACGTAACCATAGTAGCACTAGCTCACTGGGAGCCGAACTCTCACCCTAATACATGCTTGGCTACTTTGGAAATTTCTTTGAGACCACCGAACCACTACCGTCAATGGTGACTAGAATGGGTTATTATGAGAGCTGACATGAACTTAAGCTTTTTTTTTTAATGTAATTTTGGGTGTATTTTTGTAATGAAATTGTGAAATGAAAGAACGGAAGTTATATATGAAAGACCGAGAAAGAAGCAATTGACTGAGTTTATAGTTCCAATATATATATATGTGTGTGACCCCACGGTTGGGCAATCTTGTGACCTTTTTTTATTTATTTATTTTTTAAAATAAAAAGAAAATCAAAGATTAATTTTGTCTTTTTAGGGTTTTAACGGAAAAAATTGATGAATGGAGTAAGTTGCATCAAATTGAAAGTTCAAATGGTAAAATTGAGAATTTTTGAAATTTATGAAAACCTTCTCAAAATGTACAGTAATTCAAAGGTCCTTTGTGATTTACCCAATATTTTATATTTTCGACTTGTTTTAAAAGTAAAGGCATCAGAATGGCCGCAATTTTCAACCATGTGTCGATGACGGGCACTTTTAAGCCTTTAGACCAAACAGTTCAATGCATTGAGCTTTGGGACAATCTTTTTCTTACTAGTATGGTTGCGTATGTATGGTTCTTATAGCAGTAGTAACAACTTTCCTTATATTTTTCTTAAATTTAGGAAATTAAAATACTTTTTGCTTTCCTATTTAAATAAATTTTACAATNAAAGCCTTCTCAAAACGTACGGTAATTTAAAGGTCCTTTGTGAAGTTTCCCCAATATTTTATATTTTCGACTTGTTTTAAAAGTCAAGGCGTTATAATGGCCGCAATTTTCAACCATGTGTCGATGAAGGGCACTTTTAAGCCTTTAGACCAAACAGTTCAATGCATTGAGCTTTGGGACAATCTTTTCCTTACTAGTATGGTTGCATATGTACGGTTTTTAGAGTACAAGTAGTAACTTTCCTTATATTTTTCTTAAATTTAGGAAATTAAAATACTTTTTGCTTTCCTATTTAAATAAATTTTACAATAACTTCCTTATCATTTCTCTATATCATTTAAATATTATTTCAATTAAATGCTAGATGAAAGAGAGAGAAAAAAAAAATGATTCACGTCAATGGATAATGCTAGACATCTAAGGGATTCTTCCCAAAATGCTTCTCAAATGATGTGTCAAGCATTTTTTTCCTTAAAATTTTTCATTCTCTTTCATTTGTCTCTCACTTCTTCCCAAAATAGTGCTTTCCACATCATTTGGGAAGGATTCTGGGAAAAATTTTGGGACACCTAACAGCCCTCTACGTCAATATTTTCTTCATCTTTTTCACATCTCATCATACAAGTTCAATAGATCAACCATTAGATTTGCGGACTCATGTGAACCCACACAAATTCAATGATAAATTCATCCATTCACTACGAAAATAGTTAAAAGATTGTTAAAAACTGAATGAATTCTATCATTTCTATAATAATAATAATAATAATAATTGTTAAGAGAAGCAAAAATTTAGGGTAGCACTTTTGCTTCCCTGAGATAACACCAAGGGAGTATTGTTGGGGGCTTTTTAAGAGTTTTTCTTATATTTAAGGAAGGGGAAAATAAACTTTATCCCAATGAAGTATCCACACATTTGAGTTTTGGTGCCCAATATTTAAAAATCGACGAAAGACCTCAACAATGTATTTGATGTTGGAATACAACAACAACAACAACAAAAAAAAAACACTAAGCCTAAAACTTACAAAAAAATGCCAAAAAAGGGGGGGGAGATGGCCGAGCCATTCGCTTTTGCCAAACCACCCCCACACCGCCAAAATAAGGGTGGCTTGACCATCCCCAAAACCATTTGAGGTGGTTTTAGCCACCCCCATTTGGGCATATGGGGTGGCCCGACCACCCCATGGGACACATGTTGAAAGCTTTAGTAAACTATTCCTAAAAACGATTTTATTAATTTCAAACCCTTGCTTCTACCAACAACACAAAGCCTCTTGAGTTGCATCAACGATGTCTAATTAATATGAAAACAAAAAAAAAAAAAAAATCAACCCTTTAAATGTTGAAGGGTTCTTTAATTAGGTATATTAAAAAAATCTTAATCGCTCTAAAATCTCAAAATTCTAAAGTAAATTGCGCTATATAATATAGGTAATTTTCCGTTGTTGGATATTTCCGTTGTTGCATCAACGATGTCTAATTACTATCCATTTTAATTAAAATTGAAAGTATCCTAATTCCTAAGAGTTGTCGGTGGATGCTTTTATTACCAATTAATTAGAGACTTCATTAATTTATTTTTTGGACATGAAAGACGAATTCATAAACTTTTCCCTTTCTCTCAAAACCATCATCAACCTTCATGTGCAGAATTAAGTTGCTCTCCAGTTCAAATGAACTAGATAATTTTTAATTAGTTATAGTGGAGGGGTATTTTAGTCCACTCAAAAAGTGAAAAGACAAAAATACTCCTTCACTATATCTAACTGAATATTATCTGATTCAAATGAACTCTCCATATTCCTCGTGTGCAAGAACTAACAAAAAAGCTAATCATATTCAACAGTTTTAAAATTGCAAGGAAGATAGTAGCCAATATTAGAAGAATATTAATGATTTTATTATTTTCAAAACTTTTCTCTCACCAATTAACAAAACAAAAGAAAACCCTTTGTGTGTCTTCAAGAAATATTTATATTAGAATAAAATTTGACCCTTAACATGTTGTTGAATCATTTTTAAGCGAGGAAATTAACCAGCTTTGAGTTCATTCTTCTTCTATGACGTGTGATATTTGCAAAATCAGAGTTAGACTATTCCTTTCTCCATTCAACGATTGGCATTTTCTCCTTTGAGAGTTGAAGTTCCAGAGAGTCCATACAATTTTTTCTTATAAAAATTGAGGTATGCAATTAAATTTTTATATTTAAATTTAGATTGTTCCTTTAAATTAATTGTTTTAGTATTCATATTACTATTCTTGATAATTGTTTTTATATTTAATTATTTATGAATATATATAGTTTTTGTTTCATATTTTATTTTTTTTCCCCGAATGGACATCCCGGCTCCGCCACTAGTTCTAGTATACTACTTTCACTATTTTGTAAGAAGCTACGTATGTTATGTTGCATTATCTTATCTTAAACTTTCATTTTTTTTTTTTGTTTTTTAGTTTGTTGAGATATATAGCAGCAGGAGCAGGAGGAGAGGTTTACTACATGAAAAGATGCGGGCGTTTGAGCACAACATGGCATAAAACATGTTTATGGGGCCCACATTGTAACAAAAATTGCAGAGAGCTAGAGCGTGCGGATTACGGAACATGCGCAGCACCATTGTCAAATTGGAAGTTCTTCAGTTTTAAATGTTGGTGCTTCTTCAAGTGTTGAATAATTAGGAAAGCATGATTGCCTAAACAAGAATAGAAAACGGTATCGTTTTCCATACCGGTGCGTTTTAGGATGCTTGTGGTCGTTTATCCTGTAATGTTTGTTCTTTTGGATGAAAAGAATTTCATGTTTACCGGTTTCATGTTTCATCCATGTATGTCAAATAAATGCAGTATTGGGTTTTAAGAAAACTACTAGGCAAAGTGTTGCATGCATGTGAAAGAATACTAAGCAAATTTGGAATATTGGGATGTCAATACATTGAAAATAGAGGTGAGTAGAGGATGCTTCATAGGTAGGCTTAATTATGGAGCATCAGAGACAACTTGACTAGAAGTTGAGGAAGAACCTTGCGGGGCAGAAGCAACGTATGACCAACATTGATGCTATTAAGGTAGGCTTGCACATTATGTCAAGTCCATACACACTAGATTTGTGGGGAAGGACCGCTAAGAAGGGAAAAACAATAGGGTCGCGAAATAGGTAGCCTTGCTACATTGAGTAGGATGCCAGCAGTTGGAACCTCTTTGGACAAAAGAGAATACATTTGTTGAAAGAGTATCCATAAAGCTGCCTCTCAGTTGGAGGAGGAGCATGTAGGGTTGGCATGTGAGGCTCAAGTGTAACTATGGAGATGTGTGGGCTGCACGCACGACGGAGGTGGGGGTGCATATTTTGGGGGAGAGAGCTTAGAATTTTGGACAAATGGTAATTTGTAACTTTGTATGTAGTGTCTATTATATATAAACAAGTTCACCTTGTGGCCCTGACATGGTGTATTCATAATATTACAACTTATTTACAGCCTGATAAACAATCAATTGCTTTTGTTTGGAAAATGGGTTGGCATAAACTCACCTATTCAGAATTGTCTAAAAGTAGTACCTTCTCAGAGTGGAAAGGCCCCTTCTCGCTGTGCAATATCTTGGAATTCCATCTCATCCGATCTGTGATGCCTTTAACTTTGACAAGGATATCCACATGATCTCTTATTATAACAGCCCCTTCAGGGCGAATGATTCTATACATCTCAAGAAGTATATCGATAATGTCACACCTGAATGAGACATTAATAATTCTGGTTAGAAGCACTAGAATGACAAAAACAAAAAAGCTCTTTCTCTTGAACTCCTACTATTTTGTGACTTTGCCTCTACACAGCTCATAATTTCATTTCTTGGGACAAATGGAATAATAATAACAATAACAATAACAATGATGATGATGATGATAAAAAATCAACGGAAGGAAGTAAACAAGGTTTTTTAGGGCTCTGCTTGGTAAGGATATGTGTTTAATTCAGTGCAGACAGAATAGCACTATATCAAGTGGCATACTGTGACATTGAATCTGTATAAATGTTGAAGCTTTCCTTTCGGTGCTGGAGATCTTAGAACTTAGAACCGATCTTCACATATGGCTCTAAGCAATTGGAAAAACAAAAACAAAACAAAAATTCCAACTTCGATGGTAAGAAAAAGAGGCTTAACTTTCTCTCATGATTCTAATGTCAATCAAAGAGACTCATTAAAGTTTACCTATTTTTTAGCATAATTTATTCTTCCCAACTCCACCCACTATATGCAAACAAGCTGCCAAAAGGAAAATAAATGAAGAGAGAAGTAAATCAAGTTTTAAAGCTTATCTCAACAATTTTACTATGGCAAACATTTTGAGGACTTTCATGCCAACAAACCAATATCTTGCCATTAGAGATATTGTCATTGTAGTTTTGGAAGCCTAAGAGTTGCTTGGGAAGATGGTTTTAGTCTTTTAGAGAATAGGCCTTGTCTTGGAAATAAGTTAATATTTATCAAGTATGGTAGTTTGTGTCTAATAAATTGTGATTTGACGATATTGCCTAGTGTTTTTCTCTTATATACTTCCTATGTACTTGGGTTGTGCCCCATGTGCTTTTAAAGAATTTGCTTTACTTATCAAAAAATATTATCTTGTGGTTGAACATGGCTCTCCTATTATCTTTTTTTTGATAAGTAATGATTATGTTTTATTAAAAGTGTAAGGCGCCCCAAGTACAAGAGAAAACACCTAGCTAGAAAAGGAAAAACAGACAAGGAAGTCTGTGAAAGTAATCGGGAAAGGGGCAAGATATGCCGCTGTCCACATGTACAAAGTATTCAACAATGAGGCTAAAATATCCTACACCAAGTTCTCCAAGTCCTCAAAGCATCTATTATTTCTCTCACTCCATGTAGTCCAAAACAGCCATAAGGGCACCATTTTCTACACTACAGCACTCCTTGTCCTTCCTGAGGACCACCAACTTGCACAAATATCAAGAACCTGTCTAGGCATGACCCATGCCAGCCCGAAGCGGCTAAAAATCACACTCCACAAGACTAAAATATCCTTAGATTATCTACTTTGGTATTGCCTCTGAATTTTCTAATTCTCTCTTCCTCTCTCTCTCCCTCTTATGAATAATAATTTATTGAAGAAAAAGAAAAGTTCGTGTGCACGAAAAGTATACAAAAGACGCAACCACCCTATTGGGGCCGAGAATCTAAAAATTTAATAAAATCTACAAGATTGGAAGAGGAAAAATTAAGACCAAACGAAACAGCCCAATCTAAAAGGGAGCTCAAGAATGAGGCTTTTAATTGCAGCACATCATACTTGTGGTCTTCAAAAAAATGCCAATTTCTCTCCAAATGCTCCACTTAAGTAAAGAAGGGATGACTTTCCATTGTTTTTCCCTAAGGAATTGTTTGCATCCAAAGGGATTCGAACCTTAGACTTGATGGGAACGCCACCAAGACCAAGGGCCTTACCACTTGACCTAAATAGTAATTTGCAATTTTGACTATTTTGGAAGTTGTGTATGTCATAATGAAGGTTGTTGGCATAATGCTTGTACAATGGAAGAGATGCATGAGTCTACAACTAAGTCATTTTGTACGATTCCTACTCATTCTATTGTTGTGCCTCTGAATTTTCTAATTCTCTCTTCCTCCATCCCCCATTAGCGTCTGGATTTAAGAGAATTCAATCAATCAAATGCTAAGGATGTTTCTCCTTTGGTGATTAATTATCATGATTTTCTTGTTATTTTTGCTCTTAACTAGGTCTTTCTACTTGTATATTTCCTATGTACTTAGGGGTGCCTTACGTTTTTAATAATATCTTGATTACTTATATAAAAAATAAATAAGTAAAGGATGAATCACAAGTCAAATAGTGGTATTTGCATTTTTCAAAATACAGCTGACAGAAATACGAAAGCTTACTTGTCCATATACATGCTGAATACCTCATTGGCATGTATCAAATCATATGTTCGAGGGTATGTCGAGAAGGCCTCACACCTACAAACAAGCAGCGTCCATAAACTCAATTTTGGCTAAAAGGGGGAAAAAAAAAGTATATAGTATTTGATGCATGTTAAATGGTAAGAAAAAATAATTATCCTACAGAAATTGAATTTCCAATGGAACATGCAGCTTTTGTCAAGGATTTTATTCACTGAAAACAGGCGCATCCATGCAAGTACTGGCAACTAGCAGTATATGAAACAAGAAAGAAAGAACTCCAAGAAATCCACTTTCAATTTTTTCTTTTCTTTTCTTTTCTTTTCTTTTTTTAGTTCAGCTATTAAGTTCTTTTCATAGAGGCTTCATAAGACGGCAGCCCTTCACTATTTAAGGAAATCACCCAAGTTTTGAATGACGAACAGAAATAAGAAAACAATGTATTAAGTAGCTATGATTCTGGTTTAAACATTAATTGGTCCACAAGGCAGATGATTCCAAGCACATACGCTAGCAAAAGTCACATACAGAAAAGTCCAGATACTGCTTACATTACAACCATGTTGTAATAACAGTTGCACTCTCTAAAACCCAAACACTAAAATATGCATCACCGATTTGTAGCTGAAGTCAACAACAGATGGAACTACATGTCTACTTAGTTCCCCAGATGGCTAATTAGTTTCAAATCAAGAAAATATGCAGGAATTGCAAACCAAAGAGATTGCCAAATATCTGCACAGAATACCTGCTTGCAACTAGATCATACATTCCCCAACCCACCACAAGACAATTCTTAAAAACAGGACAAAAGACCAAACGGCAGAAAAGGAAAGAAGAAAAAAGAAGAGAAGATTTTCTCTTGCTCTTACCAGTTCATGTAAGTTCCGATTAGGCCACGCTCATAGACAAGGCCAAGGGTATTGTTTTTTGCATCAAACGGAATCACATTTATAACCCAAACTGGATACTTTGCCAGTGCAGCTGCGAACCCCCCAAAGCCAGCATTCATATCCATTACATTTCTATATTTACTATTGGTAAGAGATTTAAGTATAATCCCATAGTATGAAATTCTCCTCCGCCATAACTGATTATCTTCATTGAAGGTCCTAACTGTAATTCCATCCATAGTTTGACTTGTAATTCTAGGTGGAGCAGCATTTAACCGTTTAGGCCATTTTTCTAAAGCACCACCAGATATATCATGGACATCTTTCACTTGTGGAAGAGGGGAAATGCATGGATCCATTTTTGTGTACCTGTAGAAAAATGCATAAAGAACTACACACATTATGGGAGAGCATAGTTATCAAGAACTTCGACTTCATATTGGCTGTGAGAAACAGACATCCAATGATGTAGATCCCACAGGATAAATGTTTTTTGTAATAGATTTTTGTTCTTGTTCTATGTTTTTCCAGATGAATTAAATGTATGGTGATTACAATTGTTTTAATGACCTTGTCACAAAATGAAGAGTTATGCTGCATATATTTGCCAAGAAAGCAGAGGACAAGAAATGATAATATAAGATTTACAACAAGAATACTAGCTCCAAAGTAATACAGACCTCTTAATAACAAATGCTCAGTTTCTTTCCTTGTTTTAATGCTAAACATACTAAACCGTGTTGGAACCCAACAAGCACAAGTTCAATTAGCTAAAGTTTTCAGGTCTGGCTCTCCTCCAGTTAGAAACCTCCTTTTTCTTCATTTTAAGCCAGATGTAAGATGTGTTTAAAAATAGATCATGTAAGAGGATAATTCACTTTGGAGAGAGGTGATTGTTGATAAGTATAGGCTCCCCAGAGGGGGGGGGGGGGGGGGGTGTTCAAAGAAAGCTCAGGGGTCCTACGGGATGTGCCTTTGCAAGAATATTAGGAATGGCTAGAGGAATTTCTCCAATCTTGTTTTCTTCAAGGTTGGGGAGAGATCCCATTTGGAATGGTGCAGAATAACTGCTCTCAAGTCATCATTCCTATAACCCTATTCGCTAGCTTGCAACAAAGAGGCCTTGGTGTCAGATTACTTGAATTCCTCCAACACTTCTACCCATTGGAATCCGCATTTCACTAGGACAATTCAGCATTGGGAGCTGGAATCTCTTTACCCTTTTCTTAATCTGTTATACTCCTCGAAAACCCATCAGAGGGAGGCATATAGAATGTTGTGGACCTGAGCTAGCAATCATGGCTTTGAAGTGAAAACCTATTATAAACCTTTATGGTCTGAAAAGACTTGTTTGTTCCCTTGGAAAAGTACTTAGAAAGTTAAATCCCCGCGCCGCATGGCTTTCTTTACATGGACGACAGCTTTTAGTAGAATTCTCATGATTGATAATCTTTAGAGGGCAAGGTTTCATTCTTCTTAACTGATGTAGCCTATGCAAAAAGAATGAGAAGATAGTTGATCTTCTTCTCATTCATTGTGAATACACCAGTGGTCTCTGGTACTTGGTTCTCAACTTGTTCAGAGTTTCATGGGCTATGCTGAGCAACATCCTAAAGCCCCTTGACTGTTGGAAAACTCAAGGGCAAGGACACTCCAAAGAGGATATCTAGAATGTTATTCCTACATTCCTTATGTGAAGCATTTGAAGAGAAAGGAATCGGCATCTCTTTGAGGATTGCAAGTCCAATGTGCTTTGTTTAAAACTCTCGTTTTTTAGATCTCTCTTGGATTGGGCTATAGTCTATGTTCCAAATTTATCTTCTTCGAGTCTTTTAGATCTTGTTTCCTTTTTAGATTTTAGACGCTTGTAGGGTGTTTATCTCTCTTGTATACTTTCTATGTACGATGGGCTTGCATTTTTCTTCCAATAAATTATTATTCATTAAAAAAAATGTGTTGAAAAATAGATATCTCTCTCCCTCTCTCTCATGTTAAATTGGTAGTAAGCCCACATTCGCTAGAACCAAGAAAGAAACAAGAGAGAGAGAGATTACACATTTTTAAACCCTTTGACACTCAGGTCAATCTCCAGATTCTTACACATCTATAGTTCCACCGCAATGAAAAAGGGCGAAATCAGCTATTGAGAGGCCTTCAACGAAGTCCTTCCTCAGGCATGCATATTGGGAGGGATTGAAAGGTTTGGCTTTTTGCAGGCTTGGAGGAGAAGCCATAGAAAATGGTTAGATGTTGATGAGAGAGATAAAGAGATCTATTTTTGTCATTAATGTTAGCATTGGGATTATAGAATGGTGATCGACTTGGCAAGATTATGGGTGGCTTTCAAATTTATTTTGTACATGTCTATCCAACATAAATGAGAGCAAACAGGAGATTTTTTAATGGGAGGGGAGGGAAGCCTGAGCCTAATTTTTCAATGTTGGACATCTCATATCATTGTCCTCATTACACAAGGTAAATGTAAAAGTGGAATAAGAAACTCACCAACCAGCATCAGAATCAGGCGTAGAGCAGAATTGAGGTGATTTCCATGCCTTTAATTTCTGTATGCAGTGCATATGGTTAGTGGGTTTTCTCCAGACTGCAATTGATCGTCTCTCTGCAATCTTTTTCCAGCACAGTCGCCTAGCAAGATCTTCCAAACTGGTTTGCTCATTTTCCAAGTCCTTACCCGGTCTCTCCCAACCTTTGTAATTAACCCTCCAATTTATGGGTGGCCCAGACAATACCCAATACCCACCAGGACGTAAGATTCGGTCAATCTCCATCAGATATAGTCCATCTAGAGTGAATGAAAAGAATTAGATTATATAGCTACTTTGAATGAACGAAAGAAATTTACACCCAAGCAAGTGTTTGTATACCACAGTACAGAATGATTCAATTTTATTTTTTGTATAAGTAATCGAAATATCATTGAAAAATGCAAAGGCGTAACCCAAATAAACATGGAGTATACAAGAAAAATATCTAACTGGAAAGAGAAAACAAATATAAAAAAAATCATGAAAAGTTAGCAAATTAAGGTCTAAGATAGTTGTCTATTGATAAAGAGTTTTGTAAAGAAAAAAAAGACTTAAGTTCCACCACCGTCCTCTCACGATCTTCAAAATTTCTATGTCTTTCCTTCCAAAGACACCACAAAAGGCGGGGTGGAACCATTTTTCACGCAATTGTACTTTGAGGACTACCTCACAACCCTCTCTAACAAGCGGAAGGGTCTACCACTATTCTAAGCATAACCCAAGTTAACCCAAGACAACTGAAAATAGCACTGAACAAAGCATTGGCAATCTAACAATGGAGAAAAAGATGATCCACGGTCTCCTGACTCCTCTTACATGTACAATACCAGTCAACCACAATGACATGCTATTTCCTTAGGTTATTCATGGTGAGGATCTTCCCTAGGGTGGCCATGTAAGCAAAAAATACTGTTTCCTTAGAATGATTTAATTTTAATTCTCAATTTAGGATTTCAAGGAAAACTGACATGTTACCAGTATAAACTTTACTGCAATGAGAATTCTTTATCTCATGGAACAACTCAATTTCAAAAGCACTTGGGCCTTCACATGTATGGAACATGAAGGAGAGTTCTAGGATTTATGATAATTTGGTGGCAAACAGCTTCAAGCCTCAAGATTCAAGTATAAGTACCATCACCAGTCCATGGTACAAGGCATCTGGAACAGTGAGCCATATCAAAAGCTCTTGATGGGAATGGTAATCTGTAGTTACTTAGCACACCAAGCATGGCTGGAAGTCCTCTTTCCAAGGCAAACTGTACTTGAGCTTCATGTGCATCCCGTGGGGCGATTGACATCGTCAAGATGTTATAGTCAATCAGAGAGGCTCCAAAGCTTGCAACCTAA
The DNA here is from genome assembly GCA_006937295.1 of Carpinus fangiana. NCBI lineage: Eukaryota > Viridiplantae > Streptophyta > Magnoliopsida > Fagales > Betulaceae > Carpinus > Carpinus fangiana. The sequence goes on from CM017326.1 coordinate 29,733,554, forward strand.
GGAAAGCGTAATGCAATACACAAGACTGGTCACAATGAGCACATCAAGTTTGCTTTGTATGGTTCAATAATTCAAGCACTATACAAAACAGGCTACGCAGCTTCCTTTTCTATGTTTGTTATTATTTACTCCAAGGCATTTTCCTCTCCAACACTGGAAAAGTAGAATTAAAAATCTAAAATTAGCTCTAATAGAATATTGGTTTCAGTGCAGCATGGATATAGAGGTGATCAATGTTTTTGAGATTTTCCTCAATATCAAAACCAAAAACGGGGGAAAGAAAAGAAAAATATAATAATAATAATAATAACAATAACAATAACAATAATGATAATAATAATAATAACAAGAAGAAAGAGGAAGAAAGGAGCAGGAGAAGCAAAACCAAAGTCATTTATTAAAATAGAAAATGCTACACACACTCACACTCCCAGAAGTAAAAATGAAAATCATTATTGGTTTCACTGTCACATTTGGGAGTGTGACAGTGAGAGTGTGCATAGCATTTCTCATTAAAATAAGGTTGATGCACCTAGTAATGAATGGTTGGAATAGCTTAGCTAGTAGAGCATAGGAACAAATATCTTATGGATCCCAAGGTTTCAGACAAATCTTAGATGGCAGGAAAAACATATTTAAATTTTCCAACCACTTAAAGAAATAAATAGAAGTAACCAATAAAGATTTTTAAGTATTCAAAAGAGGAGTCATAAAATGGCATTAGGATAATAAAGCTAGTGAATTACACCATACACAAATCGATATATGCATATATACATGTGTGTGTGAATAAGTGTTTATTTCTCTCTGTGTGCATGTGTGGGTGTGTTTGTGTCTGTGTCTGTGTTTGCAGTATCAAACTAAAACATAAGAATCTGATGATTTTATCTAAAGTTCAAAATAACAAGAAAATTACATTACCAACAAAACCATACATAGGCAGCATAAGAAACATCCATAATGAAACAAGAAATAACAGTACTAAATCCCACAATCTTATTTGGGTATTATCCGGAAACCAAAAGGCCAAATTAACGGAATAAATGGACAAAGGAAGCCAAAAAAAAAAAAAAATTATAAAGCATGAGCCTATTCTAAGTAGCCCAAATGTTCACTATCTCTTCTATGCCCATCTCATCACCTACCAAACGGGACAAGAAAGTCAGCAGAAACTAGAAAACAAGGAAGTAAAAGTATCAGTAAAAAACAAGAAGACAGGAAATTATCTTTCGTTTCCATTATCTTGCCTCATCTTACATTTTTAAATAAAATCCCCCTTCAGATAAAGGACAAAATGCAGAAACAAGATCCCATCAATCAGTAAATAAGGCTTACAATCCTAATAAAAAGGGGGTAATCAATTTTATTAGGATTATCGCTATTATTGTGGCGTCAGTAAGCTATCTTATATTATTAACAAGATGACTATGACTGCACTAAGTCACTGACAAACTATTTTTAATAGAAAACAGAGGGAAAACCCCTACAATCAGGAGCATTTCAGAATCTGTTGTCGAGAGTACCACTGATGCTGTGCTGTGTCCATGATTGCAGGGCGAGAACATCAGAATTATTTCTAAGGTTTTTTTAACCAAGGTAAACCAGTGTCCAATCCAAAAACTTGAAAAAAGGCAAAAGTCAGATCAACGAACCCGTTGGGGGTGAGAGTTGAAGTAGCAACACGTTCTACTAACTTCAATTTTAAACCATTTTGAAATATCTATGTATCATGTCAATTCCATCAAAGCCACCTTCTAACTTAAGATAAACTTCTAAACAACAAAACCGTATGAATCACAGATTCACAGCAGAAATCTCTATTACCACTCCTCTTTTATCGAGCACATGATCTGCGGAGAACCCAGATAACTTGCATATATGAACACATAAAAATCAATTAAAACAAGTGTCAAACATATTGTAGAATGTGACAGGTCTTGTTAAGTTGCTAATCCCCAGTAAAAGAACCAGAATAATTAATTGAGAATCACACAAAAAAAGCAGGTACTCAGCAAAAATAAAAAGAAGTAAACTAATATGTGACACTCGCACTTACCCCACATCCAATCAGCTAAAAAAAACATAAATAAAGTTTCAAAAGGGAATCAAATCAACAAATCACATGGCACTTTAGAAATCTAATAAATAAATCACATGGCAGTCACACTTACCCCACATCCAGTATCAAGAACTGTCCTTATATTTCCAGATTTCAGTGGCACGATCTGCTTTATCTCATCAACATAACCCTTCACTCCCTTGGGAAACGAAGTTCCACCACCCGGAAAAACAAAACGGTCACCCTGCAACCGAATCCAATTCTGTGATTTTTTGTACTCAGTCAACCTGGGAAAAGGCACATTCTTAAACCAAGCATAGTCTCTACTCTTTGGCCACGGAAATGGCCTCCGGTACCCGACCGGCCTCGGAACCAAGCACCGCAGCCTTTCGGAACTTCCCGGGCAATGGCGCTCCTTGCGCAACCCTCTTTCACCGCCGAATTGCCTCTCTCTTAAAGGGTCCTGACACGGGCAGTAGTTGGTGAAGTTCTTGGCGCAAAAGCTGAAGAGCTGGAGGTTTTGTTGTTCTTCTCGGGGGAGAGCGAGAGTGTGGTGTGGCTCAAAGTGTAGGGGAGGTGAGATTGAGAAGCGGTTGTGGGTCGTGAAGTTGGGTTGGAAGCAGTTGGGTGGGTGGTCTTGAAGGAGAGAAGAGGAGGAGGAAGAGGAGGAGGAGGAGGAGGAGGAAGCTCCTGAGTAGGTGCCTCTGTTGGTGGAGTAGGACCCAAGAAAGTATGAGAGCGTGCAGAGGACGGTGACGAGGAACATTCTGACAATGGGCCTTCTCAGCGGGTTCGAACCGGAAGTTTGGAGTGGCGGCGCTGCCATTTTGGTGTTTTCCGATGGCGTTTCGCTGCTGCGTAGCTGAAATTATTTACTGCCTAAAATTTAAGGATAATTACCTTTCAAGTCCCTCATCTACCACCCACGCTGCCACGCACATGGATTGTCATGTGCGTCTCCATCCTAGCGTCTCTTGGGGTGCAAATAATTTCCATGCCTTACGCTTAGGGTTATAAACTTATATAGTCACTACTTTTGTTCTCTAAGTATTTGAACATGAAATTAATGAATCCAAAAAATGAAATAGGGAGTAAAAAGGTGGCATACAATCTGCGGAAAACTCACGCTTTTACGAGGTTGGAGTGTTTTCTTCCGATCTGCATTGAAAAAATTTTCTTCAATCTAGTTTATAAAAATGACATGCGTCTATTTGCATATAAATGTAGGTGCATCTTTTACAGCAAGAACAAACTTCAAACAAAATTTATTAAAAAAATATATGTATTTTTACATGTTATTTAAAAATGCACGTACATCTCACATGCAAATGGATACACGGTATTTTATAGACTAGGCTAAAAAAGCTGTTCGAAAGAAGCTTCTCTGGCCTAATTTACAAAATTTCGTCTTTAATATCTTGAGATGTACGCTTCTTTGACCAGTTTACGCTAAAAATACAAGTTTAGATCTAAGCTTGTTAAATAATTGTTTTCGCAATGATGAAAATAAAGGAGAAACAATGATCACCTTACCTTAATCTTTTGATAGGTAACTAAAATACAAAAAGATTTTAAGTAGCTAAAATAACTATTATTGCTGGAGATGCTTAAACTTTCTTATGATTATTTATAAAGCTCAGTTTTACTTAATAAGTAAGTAACATGCGACTTAATACTTATGAGTATTTTTATAAACTATTCGCTCTATATAAACTATCGATATTTCCAACATAATACTGCGATGCTACACTTGTAACAATGTTTCAAATTCCAATCCATACACTAAAAGTCTTTTTTCATATTCATCTTTATAGCCATAAGACCATCATTGCTCTGGGAAAGGAACACTCGCATTTTCCATGCGGAATGATTCTCTCTCATTGCTCTTTTTCTTCTTTGACAAAATTTCATGAGCCATAATGATGTTATCGTGAATGAAACTCTAGGTTGTGACATATGTTCCTGAGAAACACTTTTAAAAAAAAATAATAATAACTAGTCATTTTTACATATTTTTTTAATAGTTATAGGACACATGTCACTTTATTATAGCTTGTATGCTATAAACTAGTTTGTAGCAAATTTCAGTTAGGTAAAAGTGGCATGAAGGGGAGAAATAAAACAGTATTATTATGAAGAACAGTGTGATAATTTTTGTTTTCAATTGATATAGATTGATGGAGTATTCTCTATACTCGTCTGGCTCTTTAGATCAATCCCTTCATCTCCACAGTTTCATGTTTCCTCTTTAGAGCTCTCAAACCCAGATCTGGCTTGGATGCTATAACTAAAACTACAACATACATGCTACTAAAAAATTGAATGATGAGGATTTAATTAAAGTAATTGAAGAGTTCAGATATGTCATAATAAATACCAAATCACTTCATCTATTTATTAATATTTATTATGATAGATCTAAACCCTTCAATTATTTTAATTAAATTCTCACAATTCAATTTTTTAGGGGTGAAATAGCGGTTGCGATTAATGGTTAGTGGCTAAAACCGCTAACTGCAATTTCCTCCGCTAACCGGATAGCGGTTAACCGCTTTTCTACTAACCACTTTTTATTGGGCTTTTTTTTTTTGCCAGTTTTAGGCTAACTTTAAACTATTTTTTTGCTCACTTTAAACATTTTTTTTCCCCTTTCAGGGCCATTTTAGCATTAAAAATTATTGGTTTAAAGTTAGCATTATATGTTGGACCATTATACCAAAATATTGTTGGTCACCTTTTATAACATATAACATATGAATAAAATTACAACAAAATTATCACTTCACTTATAGTCTTGTACACAACCTAAAAATAAACACAAAATAGTTCATAAACTCACATGAATAAACACAAAATAACCATTAGGCTACAATAACTCATTGTTACTTATTATATAAAATATATATAATATAAATATATTATATTTTTAAAAAAGCGGTTAGCAGTTAGGCGATTTTTCAAAACTCACTAACCGCTAACCGCTAACCACCTAGACGGTTAGTGGTTTTTATTAACCACTTTGAAAGCGGTTAGGGATTAGTGCGGTTAGCAGTTAGCGGTTAACGGATGCGGTTAGGCGGTTTTAAATTTCACCCCTACAATTTTTTAACAACATGTATACTGTAGTTTTAACTACAGCATACAAGTCAGATCCCTCAAACCCAATGATCTCACTATACTTTAAAATTGCGGATTCTAAAATTACAAAATTCATGTTGTTCCTTATATACCGAGACAATCACAAAGAATTTTCCCCTCAAAATACTCCCATAAACCTCTTACCCCACTGGAGATATCAAACCTAATGGCCTCAACTCCATATTGGTACTTATTGGGTTAGGTCTTAATTGAATAAAAGTGTTTGCCCTTTCTGTCAAGAGAGCAAAAGTTTGGGCAACACATTGGATGAGAAATTGGGGCAATTATTTCTCATTGAAAACAACCCAAATCTGCCTGACGAGTTGTATCCTTGGGGGCCTTGAATAGAAATTTAACCACCAAACAAAAAAGAATATGCATAAATAGAAACTTTGGCCCAATCTTGCACATTTTTTTTAATGGGGTTGATATGGGATGCAAATTTCTCATACAAACTCGTCTAATAAAGTGATATGTATGTGTCCCATAACCATTAAAAAAATGTGTGAAAGCATATGTTATTAAAAAAACATGTGTTGCACACATGTTAAAGGACACGCATCATTTTATTAGATAAGTTTATATGAATTAGCGACAAACCAATTTATAGCAAATTTATGTCCGTTGATATGAGTTATTTTCATGTGGTTCTATATATACAAAGTCAAACGGGATTTATGAAATGCAACCAAATGTATTGCGAAGAAGCAATTGGATTTAAGAATGTTTTTCGTGTTTGATTTGAAAAAAGTGTTGCGATGTGATGTAAATATTCAAATTATTTTTGTTTCTAAAAAGTTGTGTTTATGTTATTTGTTAATATTTTCATTTTGAGAAAATAAAACAAAAGGCAAAAGTTTTAGAATAATACTATATACCATATTTTTATCATATATTTACTTTACAATGCTGACGTGACAATTCTAACTAACTCGTTGATTTATTTATTAAGGACATATTCAATAGTTGATTGAGACTCTATTATATCAGCATTGTGGGATACTCATGAAATAAAGTTTTAACAAATTTAGCCTATACTTATTAGAATCTTAGGATTTCTTTGGTATTTGCGGTTTCAATAAGTGCGATTTTAAAAATTGCGTATTTGAAATTGCTATTTTTTAAAATCGTAAAGACGTTTGGTAAAACATGTTAAAAAATATTTTTTTATCAAATAATTGTTATGCAAAATCATGATTTTGGTTTAAATTTGTGCTTTATCAAGTAAATATCTTATAACCTGCTTATAGAAATCGTATATATATATTATATTAAATATTTTTTAATCATAATACCAAACGCCCTATGTAATTATGGTTGACGATGTATTTTAAAAACACAAATTATCCTTACGAAATTTCAATCCCAAACGACCCATTAATACGATAAGATGAATGAGAAGATAGTAAGGCTGAGAACAAAATGTCCCACCACCACCACCACTATCATTCATGGTGAAGTCCATTTTTCCTATTTTTGCCGTTTTTGAAGGGTCAACAAGAGTCGGCAGTGGAATATATATGTCAAAAGTTTAATCAATGAAAACCCACTTTCTTTTTCCATTAAAAGAGACAAAATGCCAGCACAAAAGGTCAAAAAGCAGAAGCATATATATACCACATTACGCGGCCAGCAGAAGCCTTTCCCTTCCAACAAGAATCCCAATCAACTATCTCGAGAACCAAACACCCTCTTAAGACTATCTTTTATTAGAGTTTATATATATAAATATATGTAAGGTGAAGAAGGGCAACAGTGATGCACAATTTGGTCCACACAAATGGAACCACAGTTGCACCACACATATAGAATAAAGACCTTGAATTATCACATAATTTTTAAAATTTTAAAATTTATCAATTTAAACCCATTAACTTTTAATTGCAGTTAATTTGAAATATTTTGTTAGATATTAAACGTTAGAAGTGAGATAATAGTGTTTATACCTAACTTTTTATAAAATTCTAAATTTACTATTAATTCCAAATTAAAAAGTAAAAAAAGGTTTAAAAAATGAAAATTATGAATATTTTGATCTTTTTAGGTATTGTTGTTAGAAGTTAACGGCTAAATCTAACAAAATGGTTCAAATTGACTGTAATTGAAAGTTCAGTGATTCAAATTAAAAGATTTTAAAGCTTGAGGAGAAATATGGAACAAAAATAAGATAATACAGTAACCTAATCAAGACAAACTATTAACACGTCAGAGTCTCCAAAGAAATTCAAAAAAATATAAGTCATTTAAAAATATAGCTTTTAACCGGCCCATTATAATAAATAAAGCCATCGGAATAAAAAACAGAAGCTTTGAGATGTGAAAGAAGTTGTCAATGACCAAAAGCCATGAATTTATTATATAGTACTATGTACAAAAGGTTTGATTTGATATTTCACTGCCTTTAGAAGTTGGCCACTCGGATATGATTAAGGTGCCTGAAGTGGCTTCTTTGTTTGTTTATCAAATCATATAATGTTCCCAACAATTCTTTATTAGTTAAATTTGAAAATAAATCTGAAAATCTTGCACGATACTCCTTCTAAATTTTTTCATTAAATGTTTATAGCACCGTCTTTGTCAAATCATGTGCCGCCATATTTGCTTCTCTTCGTGTGTGCTTTACCCTCCAAATGTAAAAACCGTGCAAGATAATATTTGCATCCTCAATCAAATTATCATTCCCCGTCACAATTGATCATCAACTTTTGGAATGACTTTCCTATATCTCTTCCAAATAGCACAGCCGTTTATGCCCCATAAGCTTTCGCCATGGTCGGGTCAATGATCTACCAAACACAGTTAGTATACAAAGAAATAAAACGAGTTCTAAAAAAGGGAAAAAGTTGATAAACGACGTTTGTGGATGTCGTAGAAGGTATAATAATTTCAAATGTAAATGGTACAAGAAAGAGAAATATGCTTCTGACTCCAATACATGCATGTTGAAGGATCCTTTCATTCTAGATTGGCATCTTTGGAAAAAATATATACCAGTTCTACGTTCCATGATAGCTGCTTAGACTGTGCCAGTTTGAAGTTCCCCTCTTGTGGGCTTTCCCCGTCATATCATAAGATAAGGCGATATAATTTTTAGGGGTAACTTAACTTTAAGTCTTTGAATTATCATATAATTTGACAAGTTTTTCTTAAACTTTAAAACCTTTTAATTTGAATCCCTGAACTTTTAATGCAGTCAATTTAAACACATCCGTTAGATTTAGCCATTAACTTTTAACAACAACACTTAAAGAGACCAAATATTCCTGTTTTTGTTTGTTTGTTTTTTTTTTTTTTTAAGAAGAAGAAAAAATGGTAAATTTAGAATTTTTATAAAAATTTCAAGGGTATAAACGTTATTGTCTCATTTTTAATATTTAAAATATGACAAAAGAGTTCAAATTGACTACAATTAAAAGTTTATATTCTATTTTAAATTTGGGCAAAACTTAAAGATCATATTCTTAAAATTTAAAATTCAACGACTAAATCCAAATTAGATAAAAACTTAAAAACTAAATATACTTTTTTTTTTCAATACCTAAATATAATTTTATTTTTCTAAGTATTCTTTTTATATTTTATATTTTTGTTTTCTTTTTCTTTTTTTCCTATTGCTGGTGCTGGGTAAGTGGTAAAGTGGTGACTGGTCAACCATCAACAACCAACTCAGCACACAAAGGAAGCTTTCTGTCCTTTTACCCTTTTCTTGGAATTTGCAGTTCGTAGCTTTTGCCTTTATCTTCTAATCTTCTAATGCCCACTAATATACCAAAGCCACTACAAAGCGAATCAAAGGGTATAAAATAATTAATTTAACAACCCTTTTGCTCCAATCTAGCGTGCTTGTGCTTGTGCTTGTGCTTGTGCTTCCTGTCTATCAACATATATAGCATATTTATTAACTATATAACCCGAATTATTAACTTTTCATGAATAATTTTAGCATTAAATAAATGCAGAGTTGGGACCAGAAATCATGGTGTGGAGGGCAAAACTAAAAACACCCTTTTTATGAGGGTAAAAATCTAATTTTAAAAGGTTTATATCATAAAAAGTATAAAATTTAGAGACAACTTTTAAAATTTGAAAGGGCTATAAACCCCCGAGGGTGCGGGTAGTTCCGCCCTGAATAAATGGTATATTCAAATAATATCAAATATCATGTTAGGAAAGAGTGTTGTTTAGGTATTATAACTTTTGTTTTCAAAATGTAACTCAATCAGCTGAGACTACGTATAATAAAGCGGAGGTCATTGGTTCGATGTCAAAAAAAAAAAGAAAAAAAAGAAGGTATTATAACTTTTAATATTATAAATAAATTGAAGTAATAGTATCACTCTAACCATTTAACAATAAATTTGTTGAGTGATTGATCACATAGTCTACCGTATTAATTTGCAAGCTGATGTGACACTTATTATATTAATTAACAAGGTTAATGCGTTAGGTTATAAGAAATGTTATAAAAGTTGTAATACTCAAAAAACAATTGGGCTAAAGAAATTTATTTCGACCTAGTATATAAAAGTGACATGCATCACTTTTTTTAATAACGTGTAAGATGCATATGAGTTATTAATAAAATTTATTACAACTTTGTCTCTATTTGTTAAAAAAATATGTGCATCCCACATCTTTAAAGAACACATGTCATTTTTATAAATTAAATTAAAAATAAAAAAATTTCCAACTCAGTTTAAAGAAACTTTGTTCATACTCAAATATTTTTCATTTATAAAGAGAAAGAAAATAATAAATGATAAAAGACAAAAAAAAGGGACCCACCAAAATATAAAGTCAATTATTAGATGCACGTATATATATGATTAAAAAGAAAAAAAAAAGAAAAAAAAAATTTGTCGTTCCTATATAATTATATAAGATGACGTGGATCAATTTTATTGGGCCCCTCCAAAAGAGCTTTTTATTAGCTCAATTTTATAAAAATTTCAAGGATATAAACGTTATTGTCTCATTTTTAATATTTAAAATCAGACAAAAGAGTTCAAATTAACTATAATTAAAAGTTCATATTCTATTTTAAATTTGGGCAAAACTTAAAGATCATATTCTTAAAATTTAAAATTCAACGACTAAATCCAAATTAGATAAAAACTTAAAAACTAAATATACTTTTTTTTTTTTTTTTACCTAAATATAATTTTATTTTTCTAAGTATTCTTTTATATTTTATATTTTTTTTTTTTTGTTTTTTTTTTTTTCTATTGCTGGGTGAGTGTGGGAAGGTGGTGACCGGTCAACCATCAGCAACCAACTCAGCACACAAACTCAAAGGAACCTTTCTGGCCTTTTTCCCTTTTCTTGGAATTTGCAGTTCGTAGCTTTTGCCTTATCTTCTAATCTTCTATGCCCATTGCCCACTAATATACCAAAGCCAAGGCAAAGCGAATCAATGGGTATAAAATAATTAATTTAACAGCAAAATCTAGCGTGCTTGTGCTTGTCTTCCTGGCTATCAACATATATAGCATATTTATTAACTATATAACCCAAATTATTAACTTTTCATGAATAATTTTTGCATTAAATAAATGCAGAGTTGGGACCAGAAATCATGGTGTGGAGGGCAAAACTAAAAACACCCTTTTATGAGGGTAAAAATCTAATTTTAAAAGGTTTATATCATAAAAAGTATAAAATTTAGAGACAACTTTTAAAATTTGAAAGGGCTATAAACCCCCGAGGGTGCGAGTAGTTCCACACCTAAATGAATGGAATATTCAAACAATATCAAATATCATGTTAGGAAAGAGTGTTGTTTAGGTATTATAACTTGTCTTCAAAATGAGGCTCAATCAACTAGGACCACTCGTAATAAGGCGGAGATTATTAGTTTGATATATAAAAAAAAAAAAGGTATTATAATAGCTTTTTTTTTTTATATATATAAATAAATTGAAGTAATAGTATCACGCTAACCATTTAACAATAAATTTGTTGAGTGATTGATCACATAGTCTACCTTATTAATTTGCAAGTTTATGTGACACTTACTATATTAATTAACAAGGTTAACACGTTAGTTTATAAGAAATGTTATAAAAGTTGAAATACAACAATTGGGTTAAAGAAATTTATTTCGACCTAGTATATAAAAGTGACATGCATCACTTTTTTTAATAACGTGTAAGATGCATATGAGTTATTAATAAAATTTATTACAACTTTATCTCTACTATTAAAAAAATATGTACATCTCACGTCTTTAAGGAACACATATCATTTTTATAAATTAAATTAAAAAAAAAATTTCCAGCTCAATTTAGAGAAACTTTATTCATACTCAAATATTTTTCATTTATAAAGAGAGAGAAAATAATAAATGATAAAAGACACAAAAAAAAAAGGACCCACCAAAATATAAAGTCAATTATTAGATGTACGGATTTATCCGTAGACCTCATACAAATTTAATAGTATATTTATGATTAAAAAGAAAAAAAGAAAATTTGTCGTTCCTATATAATTATATAAGATGACGTAGATCAATTTTATTGGGCCCCTCCAAAAGTGCTTTTTATTGGCTCAATTTTCCAGCAAAAAAAAAAGGAAAAAATATAAAAAAACCTCTCCAAATTATCAGCCGTTTATAATTTAGCCTCTCAATGTTTAAAAAGTAATAAAGTAGCCCCCAAATTACCAAAATATAACAAAAAGATCACTTATTTTTTTATATTCTTATAATACCTTTATTCTTTTAACAAATAAAATAATTGTTAAAAAAAATTTTAAAAAAAAAAATACAAAAAACAATGGGTTAATAAATACAAAAAATAAATAAATAAATAAATATTCACCCATTATTATTTTTTTGTTGGGTTTTTTTACAATTAGTTTAATATTTTATTTGTTAAAAGAATAAGGGTATTATAGAAATATAAAAAAATAAGTGGCCTTTTTATTACATTTTGGTAGTTTGGGGACTACTTTATTACTTTTTGAACATTAAAGAGTTAAATTGTAAACGACTAGTAGTTTGGAGGGCTTTTTTATATTTTTCAAAAAAAAAAATTATATATATTCTCATTGTTTTCGTTTATTTATTGGAATGGATATGTGTCATTGTTTTCGTCATCGATGTCAGCCCAGAAAGTGAAAGAAACCAAAAAGAAAATGGTTTGCGTAATTTTGGCCCGTCACTCTCCAAATTTCAAAAACACTCTCATGTAGAATTTGGGAAACTCGCAGAGCCGTGTATTCAGTGTGGTATCTCGTATAAAGCCTCTCTTTCACAGTCACTTTCATTCACATTACACCACAATGGTTGTTTCAGGCTCAAAAACGCTCGCAGAGCTCAAAACTCAAAAGTGGGTGTTTGGTATTTAAGCATTAAGGCCTTCTGAAGCCCCGTAGACACTCTGAAATGGAGCTTCTGCTAATGGGTTCCTGAATTTTTTTGTTATTCTAAATTGGGTGTTTGACAAATATTTCTTCTTGGGCTTCTCTGTAATTGTGCTTTGTGTGGAGGAGTAGAAGAAAATGATGAGCGTCAAGGAGTTTTGGACCAAGAAGACGTTGATAGGTCTTGGCTTGGGACAGTTCCTCTCACTTTTGATCACTTCTACTGGCTTCACATCTTCCGAACTCGCCAAAAGAGGTATGGTTGCCTTCATGTATGTTGCATCTTAACTGGATATTAAAATTTTTATTTAATTGCACTGGATGATTGTGTCATAATGATTGGCCCTGTAAAGAGTAATCTCATCAATAATTTATTTGAATTTATGTCTATTTCTCGATTAATTTTGTAATCGTTTCCAAACATTTTGCATATGCATCTGTTCTTAGATGTTTCAATTATAGTAAATGCTACTGTTTCTTTGATATATCCGATGGAGAATGAAGATTTTTGTTGAACTTGTCGAATTTTTCCAGATTTTAATCAAGGGAAGCCAATATTCTCGTCTCTGTGTTTATGTATCATGTTATATTCACATGTAACGATATTTTTTGATAAGTAATAGTCCAATCTCATTAAACATGTGACGATATTTTTTTCAGCCAACTTTATAGAGGTTTAAGAACTTGTTTATCATCAATCAGCTATTGCTTGGTTGATTTGAGTGTGGTAAGGTTGAGTTCAAGGTGTTCTGTTTAAGTTTCTTATGTACATATTTTTTCCTTTTTACCCCACCAATAAAAGAAAAGAACAGAAAAAAAGGATTTTTTTTTTTTTTAATTTTTAATTTTTATTTTTATGGGTCATTTTTCTGATATATAACGTCGGATAAAATATTGTTTACTTTAATTTTGTTTATGGAATTTATTCATAGTCATTCATAGTTTTGGCTGTTTGACAACGTACTTCATTTCTTCTTAATGATAATTTGTCATGTTCTGTAGGAATTAATGCTCCAACTTCACAGTCTTTTCTAAACTATGTGCTCCTGGCGATTGTCTATGGAAGCATTGTGCTTTACCGGAAGAAACCACTCAAGGTTATCCTCTATGTTTTTATTTTTTATTTGCTTTCATTTGTATTGAGGATTTTCTGAAACATCTGTATTCGAATAGTTTTTTTAATTATTATATATGAAGTTTACTGGGTCGACTGATGGGTAATAAGGAAGCAATATTCTCATAGGATGAGTGCAGCCAGGAAGAGATGCCTAGATCGCTTAGTAAAGAGCAGATGTTGACCATTGGGAATGGTTACATCTTTAAGTCTTGAAGCTGCTCCTAAGGGATAGTATGTAACCTTGAATATTTTGATGGTTTGGATGTGAACCAGAGATCAGTGTCTCCGATGGCTCAAAAGGACATTTACTCATCAGAGATTAAAGTTTTTTTTGCATGTGTACCGAACCAAGCTGTGGCCTTGGCCTTAGAGAGCATATTTTTGTTGCTAAGCTGATAAAACCCCTCTTGGTGATGATTTCCTAGATGAATGCGAAAACTACGCATATCAAATGTTTTATAGATCTAAGGAAATACAGAGTCATGATCAGTTTTAATAATTTTTATGGTGGATGAGTAGAAGGAATCCTGCTTAACTGTCCTTGGAGGTGATGAGGGAGTGAAATGGATTAAGAAGAGCAGTTTTAGTACCATGAGATGTGTAAGGTGAAGATGAGGAGAAAGGGCCCAATACTTCAATAGTTAGTGCTTTCATGGTTGTCATTACTTTTTTTTTCTTATGTCAAATATTTAAAGGCTAGCTACTTTATCATCCTTTAAACTTCGTGCAGGCAAAATGGTATTACTACATACCTCTTGGATTGGTAGATGTGGAAGGCAATTTTCTTGGTGAGAATATCTATCTTGTTCTCTATGTCATGTGTACTTAGTTTGATGCTCTGTACGCATGTTTCATTTGTTTTTACTGTTTATTTTTTATGTGTTGAATTAGAATTATGATATTTTTCCATCTGGAGGATGGTATCTGTAACACTGAGCAACTGCATTTATCTAACATCAATAAATATAATGGAACCAATTCTCTAAAGCTCGTTATGTATAGTTTGACTAGAAGCACGTACTCAAAGAGATAGCTGCACACTGATTTCTGTATTAAGAATCTCCACCGTGGTGCAAACACTACAATGCAATCCAAGCATCTCGTGGACAAACACATGCATGCATGCACACTTGCATGGACATCACTCTTTGCCTGGGAGGCTTGGTTACCAAGTTCTTCATGCTTTTCTTTGTCGTGGCTTCCTGCCTTTATTACCATGCTTGTATACATCTATCATAAGTGTGTTTCTTTGTTTTCTTTTTTTTAGGGTAAGGTGAGTAATTATATAAAACAAAAACCAACTGTACCAGAGCACTGGGGCACTCTATAAAAAATTATATAAATAATACAGGCTGAATTGAAACATACCCACGGGAAAATTAATTAGCCTAGAAATCATTCTAATGATTCTGTTGCAGTCTTGATGGTTCATCTGTATTTGCATTCGTGTTACACTTTATAAGTCAATCCAGAGTAGGATCTCTACCAAGAGACAATTTTCTCATAAATGGACTTATTTGAATTATGTCTAGCGAACATGTTTATACTTTTTAGCTTGTACCTGTGGGGTGCAGTCCAAGATCTAATGACTCCAAAAGCAGAACCTTAATTTAAAATTTACATTTGGAAGTGCTAATGACAACATTTGATTGAGGTGAACAAGAATGCTGACAGCTGATGAGAATTCAAACTATAGGCAGACTTTTATATTAAGATGACAATCCAACTGGAATGGAGTGATGCTCAAAGGCACACTTTCATACTTTTGGTGTGCACTAAAGGCACACTGTCAGGAACAGTGGTGGAGCTAGGATTTAAATTTGGGAGGAAGAGAGGGGGGGGNGGGGGTGTAAAAACAGAATGTAAAAAAGAAAATTAAAAATAGGATATATCAAGGCATCGACAAACTAAAAAATTGTAAGGGAGAAAATGAAAATTCAAAACCTAGCTCTTTTTTGAGAGTATATACACTTGAATTTTGAATGAAAAATTATCTATTAGTGTTTTTATGGTTTGGGAGAATTTTGACATATACTATGGTATATTTAACGTATAAAATTTCAAAAATCAAGTTTAGAAAATATTTTTGAGAAGGCTCCTACGATCACTGGAGGAGGCTCCTACGATCGCTGGCCTCACTAAAAGGTCTTTTGGTTCCAAGACCACTCAAAGGAGGAAAGCTATTCAGTTGTATAGGATAACTTGTAGAGAGCTAGAGCATAGGATTTCAACTGCCTGCTCTGTATATTTCGGGGACAAGGATTGGGGCTAGGGTCGCGAGGTGTTTGGTTAGGGCTGTTGGGTGGTCTCGGTGGGATTTGTTTGGGTTGTTTCTGTGGGGTTTGTTGGGGTTTTGTTGGGTTTGTTCGGGTTGTTTCTGTGGGTTGTTTATGGGTGCTCTTAGTGAGCTTGGGTCTTCTTTGGGTGCACTTAGGCGCTCTTAGTTATACTTTCTGTATAATTGGGTGGCGCCCCCTTTAAATTTGCGTTTTTTTGATATAAATTCTACTGACTTATCAAAAAAAAGAAAATATTTTTGAGAATGAAAACTATAAGATGCGATATGGTGTACTCGGTTTTACTATTAAAAAACTATTTATGCTCAATGTATGAGTATATCATGTATATGTTAATTTTCTTTTTCTTTTTTCTAAATATAGACTCTACCACATTATCTAATGCAACAAAACTTGCAAAATACTTGGGTCTTTAGACGGGTATAATTTCTTTTTCCATGGTTTCTTTTTAATTTGGTACGTTTTAATAGTTATCAGTCCCTTTATCATTTTTTAAGTCCATTTAAGCTTTTTGTAGGGTCATTTTGAAGATAAAATTATGTTTCTTGAAATGATTTCATTTTTAAGTGCAACTGATCTACTCTCCATTTGATGTGCAGTGGTGAAGGCCTATCAATACACATCTTTGACAAGTATCATGCTTCTAGATTGTTGGTCAATCCCGTCTGTAATGGTTCTTACTTGGATTTTCTTGAAAACGAAATATAGATTCAGAAGGATAGTTGGTGTAGTTGTTTGTGTTGCTGGCCTTATCATTGTTGTTTTTTCAGATGTTCATGCTGGTGACCGAGCAGGTAAACAACTTCTGTATCATCTATTTTATCTTAGCTTTGGCTTCTATTTTATTTTTATTTTTTTATCTGGTTATGTTTAAGTCATAATTATACTTGTAGACTACCAGTTTAAGTTAATGTTAATATATTTTACATCTGTCTGATTAAGTAGTTGGTCTGATGTCATATGCGCTATTATGGCTTGTAGGAGGGAGCAACCCCCGTAAAGGAGATGCATTTGTTATTGCTGGTGCTACGCTATATGCTGTCAGTAATGTCAGTGAGGTAAGTTAATGAGGACCTTTTTATGGATTCAGGTATTCTTAAACAGATGCATTATGTTATGAACATGATGGCGTAGCATGTTATTTCGTTTCCATAATTATATGGGAAATCTGGCGGAAATTGATCAACGTGAGAAAATCTTTCCTTTGTCCAAAGTGGTAGACAGATGTAGACTTATCACCTTCTTTTATTGAATTCCTGTGGTTTCACTCTTCTTTGTCCATCATTTCCTCCCTCCTCTCCCATCACCATTTTTATATCATCATCATCATTAATATTAGTACTGTATCAAAACTATTTATATTATTAGTATTAGTATTACTATTATTACATCATCATTATTAGTTTTATTATGATTATGATTATTATCATTTCTTTGGTCCTAGTGCTCTATTGACTGCTCTTTCCTTTTTTTTTTGGAAAAAATTCACTTAACTCCCTTGAACTTTCATCACTTTTGCAATTTCCCTCCTAAAGTTCAAAAAACTATTAATTTAGGCATCATTTTTGTTTGCAAAATGGGATTTATTTAGGAAAATGAATAGTTATTATTGGGAATAAAGGAAGGTGGAATGGAATAATTATTCATTTTCCTTAGTTTGGTGACAACACATAGGTTCTAATTAGAATTGAACCAAAATTACTAAAAAGCCCACATGTTTTGTTTTCAAAACTCAAAGTTTAAATTAAAATAAATAAAAATAAAACCGAAAATGGAACATGAATACTATAGGTGGCCAACCACTTACAACAGAGTCAGGAGGTGGCCGCGACCACCCCTAAGAGGCTCCAAGGGTGGCCTTGGCCACCGCCAAATGGACCGGGGGGGTGCGGCCAACCCCGGCTTCTGCCATGGATTATCGAGTAAGACCCCACCTCCCAAGATTATTATCATAAGGACTTTTCCCGAAGTTGTTGCCCAAGTAAAGAAAGCAATGCGAGGTGGAGCTTACACCTTCCAAACGCTCTTCCATGGGAACAAACAAGACTCTTCAGACTGTAAAAAGTTATAAAACTCTTCACTTCAAAGCTGTGATTGCATGCTGGAGTCCACAAAATTCTATTTGTCTCCCCCCATATGGGTTTTTGAGGAGTACAAAAGGTCGAGGAATACGACAAGTGACTCTAGCTCCCAATCCTAGATTGCCCTAAAAAAACTCGGATTCCAATGGATACATGTGCCGGAAGGCTCCAAGTATATGACACTTAGGCCTCTATGTCACAAACTATAGAATAGAGTTATGGGAATAAGGCTTGAGAGCTGCTTCTCCGCACCAAACATCTTGTCAAAAGCGAATGCACAATCACCTCCCCAACTCTGTAAAAGACCAAGTTGGAGAAATTCCCTCAGCCATTGCTAATATTCCTCCAAAGGCCCACCTCGTATGGCTCTCGAGTTTTCTCTGAACACCAGCTCCCTCTTTGGATCCCATACTTCTCGACAATCATTTGTCTCCGTAGGCAATTCTCTTGTACGAATCTTCAAAGCCATTTTCCTAGTAAAGCTCTATTAAACAACATGAGTTTTACACACCCAACCTCCTCTAGGAGCTAGGGAGCAAATAATCTTCCAGTTCACTAGATGAAACATAGGCTCACAAATACCATCCCAAAGAAAGTCCCTTTGAAGAGCCTCCAAAAATTGACTACTCTTATTATTATTCATGGGTTTGACCTTAGCGGCCTGAACTGTTTTTTTTTTTTGTTTCTTTCTTCCCAATTGGAATTGTTTGAGCATGAGAATGAAATACGAAAAGAGGAGTAAATTCCATTCTCTCATTAATGATCATCTTTTTATGCACTATTCAAATCTCTCTCTCTCTCTCTGTCTCACACACACACCCAACCACCCACCCATCCATCCCCACACAACTTATCATTGAATCCAGTGGGAGTTTGGTTTCTTTTTTCTTTTGCTGGTGGTATGAGATCTTCCTTAGTATGGGTTTGAAGATTTTATTTTTATGGTTTATAGGAAAAAAAATCATTTTGTTGTTCATTCCAAGTCAGTTTGGCTCCGCCACCTGGTTGAGACTCAAGGAGTACTGTATTATATGTGGATTTATTTGTGTAGTGGTTAACTACGATTTTTCACGGCCATGCCGTGATTTTGTTTTCAATGCAGGAGTTTCTTGTGAAGAATGCTGATAGAGTTGAACTCATGGCAATGCTGGGTATTTTTGGTGCCATCGTCAGTGCTGTCCAAATGTATCCTTGATTTTAGAGCTAATATTTGACTATTATATGAGGGTATATGAGGGCTAGGAGTTCTTGCTGTATTGGTGGACTTTCTATTACTTAGTTCAGTTAATTATTTTTAGGTGATAATTTCGCTAGACATATAAGTTATGTTTGCCAATGTACTGTGTTCTTCTTTTCTGTATTCAGTTTGAATTTCCCACCCTTTTCAAATACTTTATTAAACAACTCAAAACACAAAACAATTCTCAAAATACAAAACATTTCTTATAAAATTGTATTCTTAACCGTGTTGTAGGAATATTTTGACAAAATAGATGCTCAACCTTTGTAGTGGTTGGAGCTAACTTATTATTTGAAAAAAAATTAACAAATAAAAAGGATTAGTGTCTGTTAGGAGGGGGGGCTGCACGGCTACCCATCTCCTTCTTTGGGGTGGCCACATGGTCACACTCTCTTTTAATTTTTTAATACCCCAAAAAAACTAGTCAATTTGAAGCTTCCCTCAAATCATTTATAAAGCTTAGTTTCACCAAATAAGTTGGCAATGTGAGACTTAGCATTTATGAGTATTTTGAGCATCTTTCTATAAACTACTCATTTTATGTACAACTCTTCCCAATATGGGGCTAGGGTGTTACAACCCCCTTCCCCCTTAAGACTCTAGCGTCCCTGTAAGGCCAAGTCATGCAGCATTACTAGGTGGCTCTGATACCATTTGTAATGACTAAAAAAAAAAAAAAAAAAAACGCTAGTTATATCTGCATTATCACCTCAAAAAGATTAGTCAATTTAGAGTTTTCTTAAAATCTCTTATAAAGGTCAGTTTTACTTGATAACTAAGCATCTATTATTTAGCACTTATGACTATCTTTATAAATCAACGACTTTTTAAGTGAGCTTCTCGTCTTCCCAATATGGGACCAGGGTGTTACAAACTCCCCTTGCCACTTAAACCCCTGACATTTACGCTAGCCACAGCTGTCCTAAAATCACTTATAAAGCCTAGTTTTACCTAGTAAGCAATGTGAGATTTAACACCTATGAGTATCTTTCTATAAACTACCAACTATTTGTGGGCTACTCTTCTCTTTCAATATGGGATTAGGGTGTTACAAGCTTTCCTCTTTAAACCCTTGACGTCCTTTTCAGGGCCACGTTATGAAATGTTGACAGTATCACATGGCATTACAACTTGGCTCTAATACCATTTGTATCGAGCCAGGAAAAAGTGTTAGCCACATTTGCACTATCATCCTAAAAGAACTAGTCAATTTGGAGCTTTTCTTGAATCACTTATAAAGCTCAGTTTTACCTAGGAAGTAAGTAATGTAGGACTTAGCTCCCATGAGTGTCTTTCTGTGAACCACTCATTTTATGTACAACTACTCTTTTTAATATGAGATCAGGGTATTACAGCTCTATATTTGTTTGGGTTTTCTTAAAATAAGCAGGATAGAAAACATTTTCTCAAATGTGAACTCCACCAAAATATACTTCTAAAAACACTTCTCACCTTCATGTCACATCAAACCACTTTTTCAAACCAAGAACACAAAACCAAATACATTATCAAACATAACCATATGCTTTAGAAAAGCTTATTTCATCAGGTCAACTGAACGTTATTGCATATTAATTCCAATGCACTTGAGTTTTAGATGTAATGCAAACAAGCTATACAATCTGAAGGTGTATTTATATATATACAATTCTGTTCTACAAGGTGTGGCCCTTAATGATTTATATAGAAGCATTCTTGAGCGCAATGAGCTTAAATCCATTCACTGGTCAGCTGGAGCAGTAAGTCTCTCTCTCTCTTGCATAACATTTTAGTTAGTGAAGTCAATCCATCCTCTTAGAGAGGCATCTAATTGTCTCATATTTACAACTTTGATAAAAGTTTATGAGGCACATTACTTCAGTGGCAAGGTAGCTTTTGGAGACAAAAAGTCACAAGTTGGAATATGATAGGAATTTTTTTTTTCAATATTATATCTTTAAGCCAATATAAAGTTCTATGTGGCATATAAATATTCCTTCCCTCCTTTTGGTTGCAGAGGAAACTTTGGGAAAGAGGAAAAAAAAATTAATGCTGCACTTAGTTTCTGAAAAAAATAAAATAAAATAGACTTCGACTAAGCCTCTGATAGCTGTGATTGGTTCAGTTAAGATTGTTTCCTGTAGCATTGGCACCACATAAAAAGATCTAAGTCTTACAGTTTAGTTTCTTATTCATTCAAGAGGAGGATACTTAGATTAAAAATAGATAAAAATAGTTGGGCTTTCCCAAGCACCTTATACTTTGTTTTCAAATAATTTTTCCTATACTTTGGTTATTTGACACGATTCTGTTCATTTTGTGGTGTCAGGCACTTCCTTTTGCTGGTTATTCAGTGGCTATGTTTCTCTTTTACTCATTAGTCCCAATTTTGCTTAAGGTATGGGTTGGAAATATCCAAGACTTGTATGTTTGATTCCTTACTTGTTCCCCCTAAATGGGTAAGAATATAGCCTAACAATGTGATGAAGAGTCTAAAAGTGAAGCCTGAGGGATGAAGATTGATGAGAGCAATATAATTTCTGTTACTGCCCTTATGTTGGCCTTTGTTCTCAGTTTGAGCTGTTTATCAGTAAAGGCTTTGGTCATAGTTATGCTTTTTCTAATTTTTTTTCTTGATGAATCTTGAACGCATAGAGGACACTAAAATTTTCTCTTTTTGGACAAAGAAACTTTAAAATTTCTATTTTTTCCTTATATAAGTATGTATGGTGATATTAATAGATGAAGGGCCCTGGCCTTGTCTTTAGGGGGGAATGGGGTGTGGATGGGGTTTGGGGATTGGGAATATCTTAAATTCAAATTGGTTACCAAAAAGTAAAAAAAGAGGAATCTTTGGTTCAAATATTGCATAGCAAAATGCTATGTTAATATCTTGGGATCTATTATATACCTCAGAACTTTGTCA
Organism: Carpinus fangiana; assembly: GCA_006937295.1. NCBI lineage: Eukaryota > Viridiplantae > Streptophyta > Magnoliopsida > Fagales > Betulaceae > Carpinus > Carpinus fangiana. Next base: position 29,755,753 of record CM017326.1, read on the forward strand.
ACTGAAGTTTTTTTTTTTTTTTCCCCTCCCTTGCAGATTAATGGATCCGCAATGCTTAACTTGTCTTTGTTGACCTCAGATATGTGGTCTGTCTTGATTCGCATCTTTGCTTACAATGAGAAGGTTTGTAAGCTTAATGATATCGCCAATCTTATAGTAAAAGTTCCAATCACATTAACTGCCATCTAAAGCCAATAATCCTTTTCAGGTTGACTGGATGTACTTTGTGGCCTTTGCTGCTGTTACTGTTGGGATTGTTATTTATTCAGGGTATGTAATTTTGCGCTCTTTTTGAGTTTTTGGAATATTTTCCCATTATTGTAGGTAGGTAGGGCTTAAAAGGAAAATCAACACAAATACTTGAATTTGAGTGAACTTTTGATGACTATTATTGATGGGTCTTAATCCATACAAAATTTGGATTGAATATAGGGCTGGTAGGCTTGTAAATATGCTTGAGCTCAGGTAACTGTATATGATGTTAACTGCCACCGCGCTAGTTGAGCTTTCTGAGAGGCTTAAGATATAACATCTATCCTGTAATGCTTTGACAACCTGATAGCTCAGCTTTACTTTTGTTGGTCTTTTAGTTACAAGTCCACTCTAACTTCAACCTATTTTATTGTGTTGGATTTGCTGATGCAATAACAGAATCCCCCTTTCACATTTTCTGAGGATACTAATAAAAAGGAAATAATCCTTGCCTACATCTTTATTAAGCATGTGCAATATAGCCTATAATACACAAATCATAATCTTGAATGGAGCGATCACCATAATGGATAGAAGCTGGAATTAAAATGACTAATGGTCCCTCATTTTATTTTGGGTCGAATAATGTAAAATTGGTTTCCTTGAACATGTAGCACAGATGCTTAGAGGTCTTGATCAGCCTTTTGCTGGCTTTAGATCTTTCTTGCACACAATTACCGAAACTGTGTTTTGATTGTAGGGATCAGTTGCAATTTCAGTGGTTTTTCAGAAATTTTGTGAATTGTATGATAGAACATAAATGACCACCTACTTTTCAGAAGATCTTTGATTAATTTCTCATTGCAAATCTTGAAAATGTCCAATTTCTTGCTCATGGTTACCCCAAAAGAAGGAAAAAGCAGTTATTGCCTGTTTGTGTTGTGTGGTCTCAATCTGATTCCTGTGTGATAGTTTTCTCTTTCTTTCTGCTGGCAGACTAATATAGGCCTATATCCCCAATGTTCTGATCTTTAATGCAGGGGTCACAAAGAGCAGGACCAACGGCACGCTGATGTTGCCGATGAAGATGCTGAACGAAGAAAACGTTTTGACGAGGAAGCCAGTTCAGGAAGTCACAACCGAGGAATTGTAGCCGGAAGCTCAAAAACAGGGGAAAGCAGCAGCAAGCATGATATTGCTGCCACTAGTGGTGCATACAGGGAAGATGTTGAGAACACAAACATGGGAAAAGATGTACAGGGGAAGAAATCATGATTAAGAATCAGGGATAGTTCTCATCTCTTTCTTATTTGTGGCAGGAGCAGGAGTGGATTAAGCAGTGCTGCTGCAATCAAGGTAGAGTTTATAGATTCTATACTGGCCTTGGTGGGATTGTCAATTGAATAATTTGAATAATAACCAAATTTGGGTAAATGTAAATCAGGTGGTACTTGTTCCCAATTTTGTTTTCCTTGTTCTTTCCCTTTCCCATCCCCCCTCCAGTTGACATCATTATTTGCTTTAGACCTGTGATGGGGTATTTTTGTTTAAGAGTAATGTTGAATATTATATTTTTATCTTATAATTGTTCAACAATGTTGACCTGGCACTCTAAATCAACCATTGGATTTTTTTTTCCTTAATTAACAATTATTAATCCAAGGATTAGTTGACAATGTCACGTCAATCTTGTTGAATAACATTATAGTATCTAGCATTTTTATTCTTTTACAAGTGCCGTTCTAATATTGATTTTTACAGTAACATCATCAAATTGTATATCACCAATAATAATTTACTAAATAACATCCTTTCTTTTGGTTCCGGATGGTTGTGTGCCCTTCCCTAAAAAATAAAAATAAAAATAAAAAGAAGAAAAGAAAAGAGAAAAAGGAAAGGAAAGGAAAGAAAAGAAAGAATCACACATTATTATGACATAACGACCACATTGTCTTCTTCGAATGCTTCTCAATCCTGTTTATTTTTTCTTCTTCTTGTATTATTCTTCTAAATCAAATATTTAAGGATGAAGTTTCATTTACAACTCAAATGAAATAGATCCGGGAAAAGTGTGAGTTTGAAAATTTTGAGCCTTTTTAACAAATAAAAAAAAAAAAAAAAAAAAAAAAACTTTTTTTATTAAATTCAAAGCCTTGCTATTACCAACAACATGTTCGGCTGTTTTTAAGAAAGCTTCTTTTTTTTTTAATTATTTTTTTTTTCCTGGAATAGTAATAAGAATCGATTGATATGATATAAAAATAAAATTATTTGTTTATGTGAAGAAAAAAAATTGGGCAACAAGATGCCCAAAGCCTTTTGAGTTGCATCAAATATGAAAACAAGTTTTCCAACCCTATAAATGTCGAAAGGATATTTAACTTGTTTAACAAGCAAATCAATAGTTTTCAAATTGTAAGGAAGATACTAGCACCCAAGAAAACTAGCCAATATTTTTCAAAGCCTTGCTCTCACCAACAAAACAAGTAATTTTAAATTAGAACAGAATTTGGCCCTTAACATGTTGAAGTATTTTTAAGTNAAAAATAAAATTATTTGTTTATGTGAAGAAAAAAAATTGGGCAACAAGATGCCCAAAGCCTTTTGAGTTGCATCAAATATGAAAACAAGTTTTCCAACCCTATAAATGTCGAAAGGATATTTAACTTGTTTAACAAGCAAATCAATAGTTTTCAAATTGTAAGGAAGATACTAGCACCCAAGAAAACTAGCCAATATTTTTCAAAGCCTTGCTCTCACCAACAAAACAAGTAATTTTAAATTAGAACAGAATTTGGCCCTTAAGTATTTTTAAGTGTCTTCTTTGAAGTATTTTTAAGTGTTCAAAGAAGACAATAGCATTGAGAAAACCAACCGATTATGGTTTCTGTTAAGAAATTCATAATCAAATGGGAAAAAAAATAAATAAATAAAGACAAAGCAGAATAAAGAGAGAGAGACACAAGATGATTTAGTTTGTGACAAATGTTTCTACAGGTTAAAGCCTTCATAGCTACATTTTGTTCTTATTCACTAGATACTTTTACAATACAAAATATTCTTATTCGTAGGACTACTGGGATAGATAAGTATCAAATCTGGTTACAATCAATCCAATAAAAAAAAAAAGTATTCTACGACCATATCAATTGTATAAATCAATTGTTCATTTCCCGATCAAGACAAACGAACAAGTCTTATCAAAACTTGTAGAAACGATGTGATATACAATTGGAAAACCTTTCATGCCCTCTAGCCCTCAAAATTCTGAAATAAAATATATCCTAATCTCTCCAAAATTTAAAAAATTCTAAAGTAGTTTGTTTTGTTCTTGGTTGGCATAAGTAAGAAGCACATGGCCAAGACTCCAAAATCTGTTCTTCCTATATGCATTATCTTCATCATCATTACAAGTACTGCGGGTGAGTAATTTTATAATTCCAAATATATTTTGTTACAAGGGAAGGGTGTCCAAGAGCTTATATACATATGGTCAAAGATTAGACTTAACTAACGTGGGACACTAGGATCGTAACATATTTTCTTTATTTTTTATTTTTTGTAAGAAGCCACGTATGTTGCATTATCTGAAACTTTGCGTTAATTAATGCTTTTGTTGAGATAGCAACAATACAGATTTACATGAAAAGATGCGGGCGTTTGAGCAAAACATGGCAAAAAAGATGCATATATGAGCCACACCGTGACAAAAAATGCAAAAAACTTGAAGATGCAGCAGCCCTTCTTGATTTTCCTTTAGCGAAAAATGTTATTGCTTCTTCGAGTGTAGAATATAGGCCAACAATTAGCTAATTCATACAAACCTGTCTAATAAAGTTACATGTATTCCTTAACAAGTAAAATCCACGGGCTTTAGAAACACGTACTCGTCACTTTATTCGACTGGTTTGTATGAAATAGCTACAATTTATGTCCGGGGTGTTCGGCTCTTAACCAATTGTAATAATCTAGGCCAGCACTCAATTCTGTTTGGAGTTTTTATAATCCTTGTGTAAAAGGCCAAAGAACAATGTAAACTTTGGACCTGGAATGGTTCAGACTGTCTTTCTGTTTTATGTTTGTCATACTGGTGTTTCATTCTTTCGTGTGCAGCTACAAGGTTGTGCTTGAGTATTGCAAAAATCTGGTCCCTTGTTTGTTAAGCTTCTTCTTCTGCTTGATTCTGTGTTGTGCCTGCCTGCAGGTATATATGTATGTAGCTTAGGAGAGAGACTTCATATAATGCTTCATGGGGTGTGAGTGTAGTGGATCATCGCCTAGAGGTAACCAATCAACCCATTGTTTAAGTTTTTCTCCCGTTCTTTAGACTAATGGTATATACTACCTTTTTTACTCTCCCAAAGTTGAGGTGACTTTTAAAATCACCATTGGATTAAAATCCAATTGTGATTTTAAAAGCTACATTATAAAAAGATGGTACATAACATTACTTTTTTTTTTTCACCACTTGTGTTTGTCCATCACTTTAGGGGTAGGATCCCTATCAGAGACAATGGTCTTGGGCATCCTATGCCATTTAAAAACATTGGCCATGAATAAAGCCGCAATTTTTGAACCTCTGTAAGGATTCTTTACTGCAATGAAGTGGGCATATTTAATTAATCTGTCCACAATGACCATAATCACACTGCAACCTTTAGAAATAGGTAGACCCTCCACAAAAATCATTGAAATATCAGACTAAACCCTAGTAGGAATTGGCAAGGGTTGTAATAGCTCAGCAGGATTAAGGTTCTCTGCTTTGTTCCTTTGACAAATTTCACAATCCCTTATCTATTGTCTTATTTCCTTTTTCATCTTAGGCCAAATAAATCTGCCCTAGCCCTCTTCAGGGTTTTATGATACCCTGATTGGCCAGCTAATTGGCTACAATGCGCATACTGTAGAATTTTTCCTTTTAGCCCAGCATGTGCTCCCACAAATATGTGCCCAATTTATGCTCCAGAAGAAATTTAAGTCGTGATGGTGACATAACTAGAAAAGGGTTCCCTAGTAAATTGGGCCTCCACTTTTTCACTGCTAAAACCAAAGCCAGTAATTTTTTTTCATAAGTAGACAACTGTAAAGCCTTCCCTTCAGTGCTTGGCTAAAAAATACTAGTGGCCTTCTATCCCACATCAACACTACAACTGCACCAATTTCCTCTCCACTTGCATCACATTCAAGCACAAAAGTTTTAGTGAAGTTGGGAAGTGCTAAAACATGTGGACTAGTGATTGCAACTTTTGAGTTTTTTGAAAGCCTCAGTAGTTGAGTCTGTCTACTTGAATGACTCTTTCTTTAACAAGGCAATCAATGGGGCTGCAATCTCTCCATAACCTGATAAATTTTCTATAGTAGCCCATTAGTCCTAAAAAAAAACCCTTAGTGACTTAAGGTTCTTAGGAAAAGGCCATTTGAGCATTGAATCAATCTTAGATGGATCAGCTTTAACACCCTCCTTCAAAAAATTATGTCCCAAATATTAGGACAACTAAATTTACACCCAATCCTTATTAAAAAGGAAAATTAAAACACACATGCATAATTAAAATAAAAGTTGTAGTGTATAAAGAGGCCCATGACTCCATGAGAAATAATTCATATATTGGAAAAACAATAGGAGATAATTCATAATTCTAATTTTCTCTTCTTTCTTGGAGTGTGTCTCCACGAATAAGTTCAAGTTTGATTTTTACTTTAAATTACATGCATTCAACCATTTTACTTTACTAATTCATCCAAAACATTACATCTATTCCATCAATTATACTATTTTCTTATCATTTTCATTACATTAATCCATCATAAATTTAGTCAAAAACTTCATTTCTATGCTACTCTTGGTTTTTGAAATTTGTGTATAAAGTATTCGATGAAACCTCTCTAAATGAGTAAATTATTTCAATTTGGCCAAAAGTTCACTAAAACTAATGTTGTAATTTGTCAAATTTTTGCACAAACTCTGTATCCCGCTCCTCTCTTTGTGAAAAACCAAATTAGAGGAAAAGGGGCATGATGGCATCAGATGGAATTGGCATTTGAAGTTTGACAAGGTAAAAATAAGAAAATTAAAAATTTGAGCATGTAAAAATTTAATTTTTGAAGGGCTATAGGGGGATTTAAAAAAAAATGAAAACATGGCCCCCAAGGCACTATGGCATGTAGTTCCACCATTGGTTGGTATGTTTGCCCCCTATCAACAAAAATTCTGGCTCCGCTACTGCTTAGCCTCCTTCACCTAATTTATCTCTAAAGAAGTTAGTTATTTGCTTGATATATGAATAACTATATCTTCTAATAGCAAGTGTCTATGATTCCTTAGAAAAGTTTGTAAAGCTTGATGGGTTCATTGGGTTGGACTTTTCTTCTTCCAAAAATAAATAATTTTATTGGATGAGAACTTTCTCCTTAAGCATATTACAACTATCACAACTTCAATTCCAACAGATAAAGCAACTATACCCGCAATCATACCGGGGGAGACGGAAGTGCCACCCGACGCTATTCCTCCTCCATTTCCAGAGCTCGGAGTAGTCCTCCCAAGCAACGGATTGCCGGTCGTATTGAACGTGACCGTCGATGTGAATTTCGGTATCGGCCCAGTAAGGTTATTATTCGAAACGTCAAGAAGCTGCAGGTCCGGCAAGGTGGCCAAGCTATCCGGTATGGAACTCGTCAAATTATTGTCATTTAGATACAGAGTCCTCAACGATGTGAGATTCGCAATGGCTGGTGAGATCGTCCCCACAAAACCCAGTTTCCCAAAATTCACGCTGGTAATCATCTTCCGCGAATCGCAGGCAATGAAACTCCAACTAACGCACGCGTCGTTGCCTTGCCAGAAACTGGCTAGCTTGATCGGGTACCCCAACGCCGCTGCGACCTCAAGCAATATCGTCACCTGTGAATCACAAGGCCCCGAGGTGGTCTTGCAGTAGCTATTGGTACCGTTATTGGTGACCGGGTCACAGTGGACGGGAACGACGGGAAAGGACCTTGGAGCATGTTAGCCAAAGAAACGTTCTTCAAGCTGGGAAGTGACATTAATGAGTCTGGGACGATGCCAGTGAACTGGTTGTCGCGGAGCTGAAGATCGAACAAGCTTGTGCATTTCGACAAATCTGGGATCGGACCCGTGAACTGGTTCTCATGCAGCCACACCTGTTCCAACTGGGTCATAGAAGACAACACGTCTATGGTACCCGACAAGCCATTATCCTGGTGGTCAAGCAAGAGGGTCTGAATCCCAGATGCTCCAAAAGATTTAGGCAAAGGGCCAGTAAAATTGTTGAATGAAAGCCGGAGATCCTTGAGACTCGGGAAGGAGTCGAAGATATCTGGTAAGGACCCAACCACATTCGCACTGCTGGCGTAGAGGATTTCCAGGCTAGTGGCCTGAGTCAACTCGGTGGGGATAGTCCAGGGTGCAAGATTCGTGTTCTCACTTAAGAACAAGGTATGTAGGCTGGTGAGTCCTTGGAAGAAGCCGTCGGGGATGGAGGAGAACTTGTTGTTGTCAAGGTAGAGTTCTTGAAGCGAGGAGAGATTGGCGAGGGAGGGTAATTACGGATTGGGACAATGCCGTATAAGATCATATTTAGAGTTATCGAAGCAATTACGGCAAACATCTGGCTTGACATCTCCTCTACAAAGTGCAATTGCATATACTTTGTCAGGGGTTTCCCCATAAGACAAATTATAGAAAGCGTTGTCAATTACAGTGCTATTGAAGAGGAGGTGAATGAGGTTTTCCTCGTAACTACTGCCACGGCCCACGGGTGTAGTTCTTATCTGAACAGGAATAGCGAAGGAACTGTGGCTCAACAATGCTGCTGTGGGTTACATTCCCAATGCCATATGCAATTTGAATGCATATGGCAGACAGGAACACTAGTCTTGAACAAACAACTACTTCCATGTGTATGTAGTTAAGTAAGATTTCGTCCTCAAGAGGTAGCTCAATCGGTTGTAAACTATGCCTTGTAAAGCGGAGGTCACAAGTTCGAATTCCCCCTCTCCCTACCCTTGCGTGGACATGTCAAAAAAAAAAAAAAAAAAGCTAAGTAAGATTTCGGCCAAGTAACTCATCATTCATTTTATATATATATATATATAGCTAGGAGATGCTAGCTTCTTGTGAAGGAGGGGCTAAGAAAAACCATCCATTTCTATGAAACATTGCCTTTCTGGTAACTGCATGCAAGGGATACAAAAGCAGTGAAAAGGCTATCAACCAATTTGGGAAGTGTGAATTCAAAACTATACTAATTTGTGATGAGTGATACTAGGAACCATGTTGACGTGGCTTTTATATACTTTGAACAATGAATTCTAATTAATATTCTAAATTATGTTGTTGGACTTTGAGATAGCTCAAAGTTTATTATAGAAATATTTAATTGAAACAACGGTGTATATATATTTATTGGAGAAGGGATATTGGTTTAAAATTTGAGAAAATCAGTGGCCAAACTATGTATACTAAGGCCACAATCATCTTATTGTAGCGTATGCATTTGGCAAAATGAGTAAAAGAATTAATGGGTCAATGGTATTAAAGAAAAAGTCACCCGGCCCCTTTCGTGATCGGAAAGGGGTGCATATATATATGCATGCCTTTTTGTTATCGGAAAGAAGCAAAAGCAAAATGACAAGTACCTTCCAGTAATTCAAAAGAGGATTGTGGCCTAATAATTAGTCTATATATATATTTATAGCTTGGTCAATGAATTTCCCTTCTCCAACAAATATATACATGTGCGTTGGAATTAAATATTTCTGTAAACTTCGGGCTATCTCAAAACCTTACAACACAATTTTTTATATAAGAATTCAGCACCGTCGATCACTAAGGTCAACTTTCATTCAAGCAGCAAGCCAGGAGCAATACCAAATCTTCATTGGGAGGAGATCATAATACACGAATAGTTCATCCTCAAGAGCCTCATCCTAATTCTCAGTCTTCGCAAGGCCAAAGTTCCAATTTCAACATCCGTTGTTTTAGATGTGGGAGCCTGATCACCGATTAGCATAATGCCAAAAACCTACTAGCAAAACAGGTAAGAATCTCTTGATTGAAGATGAGATAATAGATCGAAGAGCAAGTCGACATAGGAGATCTTGTTTTTGATAAAGGCGGCGATGATGAGGAGATTCTGTATGGAGATGGGAACTACGAGATTCTTATTGTCAGAAAAAAAACTAATTGTTCATTCCAAAAGATGACCCAGAAGAAGTAGATTGGTTGAGAAGTAATATTTTTCATACCACCTGCATGAATATTGGCATTGCGCAGAACAAGCTTGCAAGGTTATTATTGATAATAGCAGTTGTGAGAATGTGGTGTCAGGGGATGGGTGAATTCACCATATTTTACCCATCTCCATAAATAATGAAAACTAAAAAATTTTTTTTTTTAAAAAAAAAATCAATCCCATATTTTACTCATCACTGTAGAGTTGATGGGTGAATTTATCATTGAATTTGTAAAACTTACATATAGGTCTCACAAATCTAATGATAAATTTGCAAAACGAATAGTTGGAGAATAAGATGGAGATTGAACAATGTGTAACATGTCTTTAAAATATATTATGGATGCCATTCATTTCATATATTTGAAACATCATCAAATGTTCATAAGATGCACTGCACATAATTGACGCTCATGAATACAAAAGCTGTTCTTGCAAATGAACAAAGCCATCAGGCTTCTCTAAATTTTCTTCAAGATTTGAAAGAAAACTACTCACATACTTTGTTATAAACAACATTTGTAAAAGTTGTTTTACCAATTCAACCCATCAATCCCATAAATACTCACAAAGCGACATCACTTGCTACAAAATTTAATAGAACTTTCATCTCTTCTACGCGAAAAGATATATGTAGGCAACATTCAGGTTAGGACGGACTTTTCACTTTACGCACTTCTTCTACAATCTTCTCGATGAATTCTGACTCATGCCTGGTTATTATGATTCAAATGAAAAATACAACAATAAAGTAAGTTAAAAAAAAAAAGAAAAAAAGAGAGAGAGAAAGTAACTTATGAGTCTTCGAGGTACCAAAAATATGTTATCATAACTGTCATTTGAGACTAAGATGTCATGAATCTAACTCATATCAAATTCTAACTCTTGGGTTTTGATTGAACAAACATGAAATTAAAAGTACTACTCTAACCCCCGAAAGGCCGGAACAAAAAGAAATTGATAGACTTTTTTTTAAGAGACGGCGTAGAATAGTATGCAATATATATATAGGGTTTTTTTTTTCTTTCCTTTTTTTATGGTCCAAACTTTAATTTATTAAATTATTTTCTAACATTTAAAAGAAAATAAAATAAAATAACAAATAAAAATGAATGAAAAAGCACGAGAGTTCATAGCATAATACCCATTTGCAATGCTTTTGGGATCAAAGCCGGAACAATTTGCAGCTTCAGTAAGAGCTTCTTTCCACCTTTTTACCCTTTCCATATCGGTCTGAAACTGCTCTTCATGCCTAGCAAATGCTTCTGCAAAAGTCCCGGTATGTCTTCGGATATCTGAGGGCTCCATGTCATAAAATATGGGAAAAAGAGTTTGGCCTCTGGTTTTCCTACAGTCCACGATTTCTACAAGCTCTTCAAGGCACCATGTGGAAGAAGCATAGCCTTGGGAAAAAACCACAATGGCAATCCTTGATTCTCGAATCGCATTGATAAGTTCGGTAGAGATGGTCGCCCCTCTTGGAAGCTCCTTGTCATCTCGAAATGTGTGAATTTTGGCTCGCATCAAGGCATAGTAAAGATGATCGACGAAATTTTTACGAGTGTCTTCACCTCTAAAATTGAGGAAGACGTCCCAATGAAAATCAAGGACTGAAAAAGAAAGACAAACTTGGCAAGCTTAAAGGAGGGATTATATATGTCCAGGATATTTTTGCCAAGCAAATTGAAAAATAAGAAAGAATATTTATACTAAACATAATTTCTAAATCCAAATTCTTTTTATGATGATTTATTATTTTTCTTTTTCAATTTTTTTTTTTTTTTCGATCCTCTAGTATCACCGGCCTAGACTCTTTTTTTTTTTTTTCTTTTTCTTTTTCTTTTCTATTAAAATGGGGGACGGGAGGCATGGGGAGTATCACCTATTATATAGCTAGACTCTCGATCTAGTTCTTAAGGACACGTATTTGATACATATATGCGATAATTCAACTTCTAACTCTTTTCATCACAAATAAAAGTGAACCAATTTCTAACATATATGCGATAATTCAACTTCTAACTCTTTTCATCACAAATAAAAGTGAACTAATTTCTATACTTACATCTTCTTGGTTTCTCCCTTCGCTTCTTCACTATAAAATAGATGGAAATGATGGCTATTACCACAAAAGCAACAAGCAGCCCAACTATAATGATTATAGTTCGACTCCATTTACCTGCATGCAAAGATCAGAAAATATTTATGCACTTAAAAGTTGTAAGGAACACTTAATTAGAAATAGCCCAGTCGGACAAACAAGAAATAATTCCCTCTTAATTTGATGAAAAGTAAAAAGAAAATGAAAACGTACAAGTTTATGCTCAGGAAAATAACAAACAAATTTATGATCAAAGACCACTTAGAAATAGCTAGCTAGCTGGAGGCGCCGGCGGTACCTGATGTGGGATCGTAGAAGGCTTTGATTTCATACCTAAAATTACAGCTGGGTCTAAGAATTCTCCCACCTATTCTCCCAGCATAAGACTTCCAGAAGTTTCCAAAAGCCCCACTCAAGCAATAATTGCAATCTTGCTCAGACAAATCAGGCGTGCACTGCACAAGTGCATTTATTGTTGGGAAGTTTTGTCCTGGTGCATTTCCTATTGCAAACTTACGGAGAGAACCACCTGCTGCAGCTCCATCTCTTAGCCTTCCTAACAAATTCCAGAGGAGATTATTGAACTCAACCTTCACGTCGACTGATACGCTATCGTTGTTCCACAAAGGAAATTCAGGAGCATCTTCCATGGTGCTTAATATTTTGCGGCTTGAGTAGCGTAACATGCACTTTTCTAACCCAGCATGTGCTCCCACAAATATGTGCCCAATTTATGCTCCAGAAGAAATTTTAAGTCGTGATGGTGACATAACTAGAAAAGGGTTCCCTAGTAAATTGGGTCTCCACTTTTTCACTGCTAAAACCAAAGCCAGTAATTTTTTTTCGTAAGTAGACAACGTACTGTAAAGCCTTTCCCTTCAGTGCTTGGCTAAAAAATACTAGCGGCCTAGCTTCTATCCCACATCAACACTACAACTGCACCAATTCCTTCTCCACGTGCATCACATTCAAGCACAAACGTTTTAGTGAAGTTGGGAAGTGCTAAAACACGTGGACTAGTGACTGCAACTTTTGAGTTTTTTGAAAGCCTCAGTAGTTGAGTCTGTCTACTTGAATCACTCTTTCTTTAACAAGGCAATCAATGGGGCTGCAATCTCTCCATAACCTGATAAATTTTCTATAGTAGCCCATTAATCCTAAAAAAAAACCCTTAGTGACTTAAGGTTCTTAGGAAAAGGCCATTTGAGCATTGAATCAATCTTAGATGGATCAGCTTTAACACCCTCCTTCAAAAAATTATGTCCCAAATATTCAATTTTAGGACAACCAAATTTATACCCAATCCTTATTAAAAAGGAAAATTAAAACACACATGCATAATTAAATAAAAGTTAGTCAAATTTCTCCAACATCATCATTGATGCAGTTCACATATGATGCTAGTTACCACCCAACATTAGCATTTCCTCTTAAAGAAAAAGATGCATTTTAGGGGATTGCAGAATCATATTGTAGTGATTCCATTATTGTCGAAGAATCTTGTGGTGGTCTTGATGGTGAAGACAAGAGAGGCTTGGATGGTACTTGTAAGAATTTGAGACTCCCTTCCAACATATTTACAACTCTACTAATTGGTGGTCGGCTTGAAGGGTCGGTTTGTATGCACCACAAACTCACTATTATCATCTTTTTTTGCACATTCTTGATCATTTTCATTTATAAGGCCTTGTAGTCCTAGATCCTCATCTTGCTCAAGACGCTTGTAAATCCAGTGCGGAAAAAATATTTCACTAGTACGATCAGTACTCTCGATATCTATATTCCTTTTTCCCCTAACCATTTCAAAAACCATCATCCTGTAACTATAAATATCTAACTTGTGAGAGACCCCTCCAAAATTTCTATAATATACTTCTGGAGCTATATGTCTTGCAGTTCCTCTGGTACCTAGCATTGATATGCTACTCTTTTCTCGAGGGCATATTTTTGCAAGACTAAAATCAGAAATTTTAGGGCAGAAGTTCTCGTCCAAAAGAATGTTGTGAGGCTTTATGTCAAAATGCACATTTCGTGTGTTGTAACCCTATGTAAATATTCTAATCCTCGAGCAATACCAAGTGCAATCTCATATAATGTCATCCATTCCAATTGACGGTCAACCATTGAAGGATTTTCTTTATATATGAATTTCTCTAGAGATCCATTAGGCATAAACTCATACATGAGAACTCTTTTAGAACCCTTGAAGCAAAAACCCATAAGAGAGATAATATTGACATGAGAGGTCTTACTAATGCTTACAACCTCGTTAATGAATTCTTCTCCATCACCTCTCGATTCTTTGAGAACCTTTATTGCCACAAGACATCCATCTTGTAACTGCCCTTTGTAGACACCACCATAGCCTCAGTGGCGGAGGCAAGGGGGGTCAAAGGCCCCCAAAAATTTTCCCTACTCTAGGTACAAATGCCCCCCAAATGTTCTTATGCCCCTTAACAACTGGTATGCCCTCTCTAGGTAGAGGCAGAGCTAACATAAATTTTTTTCTTAACCCAGGTAAAATGGCCCTGGTTTCCCTAATTGCCCACCCTTAGAGTTGTTTCTCTCATCTTGCCTCTTGCCTTCTTCACTCTCTCTGAATGTTACTAAAGACATAGAAATGGTAAAGCTTGGAAGAAGATATGGAAGAAGACGAAGTGACAAAGGGAACAAAAAAAAAAAAAAGAGAGAGAGAGAGAGGAGAAGACGAAGAGACATTCGAATGAGAGGGTAGTAGATTGAAAAGAAGATGGAGGAGAAGACAAGGACACGTGGTTGAAGGAGAAGAGTTAAGTACTGGTTATGTTAAGATAAGGAGATTGCCACATAGGGAAGTTGAAAATTTCTTTCTTTTTATTTTTATTTGAAATAAAAGCTGAAAATTTCTAGATCTATTTATATGAACCTTGGGCCACCAATTGTAGAGACAATATTGTAGTGTATAAAGAGGCCCATGACTCCATGAGAAATAATTCACATATTGGAAAAACAATAGCAGATAATTCATAATTCTAATTTTCTCTTCTTTCTTGGAGTGTGTCTCCACGAATAAGTTCAAGTTTGATTTTTACTTTAAATTACATGCATTCAACCATTTTACTTTACTAATTCATCCAAAACATTACATCTATTCCATCAATTATACTATTTTCTTATCATTTTCATTACATTAATCCATCATAAATTTAGTCAAAAACTTCATTTCTATGCTACTCTTGGTTTTTGAAATTTGTGTATAAAGTGTTTGATGAAACCTCTCTAAATGAGTAAATTATTCCAGTTTGGCCAAAAGTTCACTAAAACTAATGTTGTAATTTGCCAAATTTTTGCACAAACCCTATATCCCGCTCCTCTCTTTGTGAAAAACCAAATTAGAGAAAAATGGGCATGATGGCATCAGGCGGAATTAGCATTTGAAGTTTGACAGAGTAAAAATAAGAAAATTAAAAATTTGAGCGCGTAAAAAGTTAATTTTTGAAGGGCTATAGGGGGATTTTTTTTTTAAAAAAAAAAAATGAAAACATAGCCCCCAAGACACTATGGCATGTAGTTCCGATCAACAAAAATTTTGGCTTCGCCACTGCCTCCTTCACCTAATTTATCTCTAAAGAAGTTGGTTATCTTCTTGATATCTTAATAACTATATCTTCTAATAGCAAGATGTTTATAATTCCTTATAAAGGTTCGGACAGTATGATGGGTTGGACTTTTCTTCTTCCAAAAAAAAAAAAAATTATTGGACAAGAACTTTCTCCTGAAGCAGAATGTTACGAAGACCACAATTCCAATTACAGCAAATAAAGTAACTATACCAGCTGCAATCATACCAGGAGTTTTCCCAAGCAACGGATTGCCGGTTGCATTGAACTTCAACGTCGATTTGAATTTCGGTATCGCCCCAGTAAGGTTATTGTTCGAAACGTCAAGAAGCTGCAGGTCCGGCATGGTGGCCAAGCTATCCGGTATGGAACTGGTCAAATTATTGTCATTTAGATACAGAGTCCTCAACGATGTGAGATTCGCAATGGCTGGTGAGATCGTCCCCACAAAACCCAGTTTACTGAAATTCACGCTGGTAATCTTCTGCGAATCGCAGGCAATGAAACTCCAACTAACGCACGCGTCGTTGCCTTGCCAGGAACTGGCTAGCTTGATCGGGTACCCCAACGCCTCTGCGACCTCAAGTAATATCGTTACCTGTGAATCACAAGGCCCCGGGGTGGTCTTGCAGTAGCTATTGGTACCGTTATTGGTGACCGTGGTCACAGTGGACGGGAACGCCGGTAAAGGACCTTGGAGCTTATTGTTAGCCAAAGAAACGTTCTTCAAGCTGGGAAGTGACATTAATGAGTCTGGGACGATGCCAGTGAACTGGTTGTCGCGGAGCTGAAGATCGAACAAGCTTGTGCATTTCGACAAATCTGGGATCGGACCCGTGAACTGGTTCTCATGCAGCCACACCTGTTTCAACTGGGTCATAGAAGACAACACGTCGATGGTACCCGACAAGCCATTTTTCTGGTAGTCAAGCCAGAGGATCTTAATCCCAGATCCTCCGAAAGATTTAGGCAAAGGGCCAGTGATATTGTTGAATGAAAGCAGGAGATTCTCGAGACTCGGGAAGGAGTCGAAGATATCTGGTAAGAACCCAACCACATTCGCATTGCTGGCGTAGAGCCTGACGAGGCTAGTGGCCTGAGTCAACTCGGTGGGGATAATCCAGGGTGCAAGATTCGTGTTCTCACTTAAGAACAAGGTATGTAGGCTGGTGAGTCCTTGGAAGAAGCCGTCGGGGATGGAGGAGAACTTGTTGTTGTCAAGGTAGAGTTGTTGAAGCGAGGAGAGATTGGCGAGGGAGGGTAGGGGCCCAGAGAAGGAGTTCCCTTGGAGAGAGAGAGACTTGAGCTGAGTGAGAGAGCCGAGATTGGAGGGAAGAGTCCCCGACAGACTCTTGTTAACCAAGTCAATGGAGGTGACTCGATTGTTGCCGTCGCAAGTCACGTTTTCCCACTTACAGGGGTCTGTGCTGGTGGACCATCCGCTCGGGGTGGGGCTGAGGGCGGCAAGGAGCTTGGACATGACGGCGGCGTCATCGGCGGTGGTGAGGGATGAAAGAGCGAGGAGAGAGAGACAGATAATGAAGGTAGAGAGACAAAGAAGGGTGCTGGAGTAACCCATTTCCAGATAGAGAGATGGCCGGAGAGAGGCAGAGGGAGTTGGTGGAATGATAAGTCTAACCTCTATATAAAAAGAGCGAGTTCTTGAGAAACAGTGATTTTTGTTGGACAATTAAATTACTATTTTGGTCTTCCGGTTTGTTCATCATAACTCAATAATACAAGGTTATTTATGTCTTTTTAAGGTTATTTATGTCTTTCAATATTTTAGTTTACTATTTTACCCCGTTTATCCTTAGACTTAATAAACAATTTGATGGATATTGTTGTCTTTTTGTTATAATTACTATTTTACCCTTTTGTTTGTAAAGAGATTATGTTGTTTGATAGGGATTTTCGATATTTCACCATTCTACTCCCATCATCTGTCTCCCACTCTTCCTTTTCTTTAATCTTTATATATGTGTTTTACTCTGTTACCCTTCTGAAATGAAAATAATTTGAATAGTTGTTTGGATATTTGTGTCTTTTGGTTGCATTAGAGCATCCACATCAAACTATGCAAAATTTAGTTAAATTTAACTTTTAAAATGTACTTTTTTAGATATAGCTAGTCATTTTTAAAGACTATCAAATATCAAACTCTTTAAATATTTTACTATTTTACCAAATATTATTATTTTTTATTGTGAAACCAAATTACTTTAACAACCATGAAACTCACTTTCATGCTCACATACATGGAATTATTTTTTATGCACAATTGCATCTTTAATTCAATAGATTTCATTGATGAATGCATTTAATTTATTAGAGAAAAAAACTAATGGACATCAATTAACGCAGTTGTGTATTTGAGAAAAGAGGAGTGACAAAAAAAAAATGGAAGGGGAAAAAATGAAAAAAAATGAGGGGATGAAACTCTAGAGGGAAAGAAATAGAAAAAGAGAGGGAGAAAAATGAAAAGTGGTGCTAGAATGTAATAATATAATATAAAATAATATGATAATATTTTAACATTTGCTTTTGGTCTCTTTAAATTTGAAGAGGAGGTTTGGCAAATGTTATATTTAACATTTGATAGAGAGTTTGATGTAGAGGACTTTTTGTAGATTTTGTTAAAATTTTAAAGAAATGTTAGATATA
>CM017326.1:29774167-29911778 GCA_006937295.1 Carpinus fangiana
GCAACAGAAGATAGAAACATATATAAAAGATGTCACTTAAACATTAATGAAGATTGAAGTGAGGCTGCAGCTAAATTGGCAGCCTTTGAAACTTTAACAGGGTTAGTAAGAAAGAAATATCAAAACCTTAACGAAGTTTGTAGAGTTTTAGTCGAGTGCCTTGAGCCTATTTGTTCTTCTAACTTCTTTAAACCACCGGTAATTCTTGTTAAACTGTTAACTAATTAATTAAATTATTTTATTTTATTAACTTAAAATTTTGAGATAAATGATGATTTAATATGATATTTAGGTAAATGTATTGAGTTTTAATCTTGTCTTCATCATTTAGTTTTCATTTAATTAAATATTCTACTTGATCCAGACATAAGTGTTAAAATATTACATGAGTGAAAGTATTAAAATATTAACTAAATAACTAAATCATCTACATAATTTATCATGGAATGTTAAAATATATATTAAATAATTAAATTTATTTTAATTAAATATTATGTAAGTTGGGTCCCACTTATTAAGAGGGGGTTTGAGTTCACATATAAATATATCATTCCTTCTAATCCACTTAAACTTACGGAACAAGTAGTAATTTAACATGAAACATTGACCATTGCAACTTCAATAATAATTCGTTTCTAACCTATCATTCCACGAACAAGTAGACATCCTAGGTCGAGTCAAGATATTGTAAAATCTAATCTATTTACTAATGGCATCTCTAGCAAAAGAATAACTTTTATAGGCCATGGCTTAGCATAAATCAACTCTTTTGCATATTCCATTGAAAACATGCATGACACATTAGCAGGGAACAACAAAAGCTGTCTCTTATACACATCTAGATGTGTATAAGAGACAGCCAGTATACTATTTTTTTTTTCCACAGCTGATTTTTTTTTTATTCCAAATTGGGGGGGGGGACCATGGCCCCAGCCGGTCCCCCCATAGGTCCGTCTCTGGATGCAATTCACAAAAGATGCTAGTTACATACTACTCAAACGCTAGAATTTCCGTTTCTATGCATTTTAGGGCATTACGGAATCATATTGCTGTGAACTCATTGTTATTGAAGAATCTTGATGGCGAAGAAAGGAAAGGCTTGGGTGGTACTTTCAATGATTCAAGACTCCCTTCTAACATATTCACAACTCTACTCATCGATGGCCGATTTGAAGGGTTAGTTTGTATGCACTATAAACTCACTATTATTATTATTTTCCTTGCACTTTCACGATCCTCTTCATTCATAAGGTCCCGTAGTCCTAGATCATCTTGTTCAAGATGATTATAAATCCAATGCGAAAAAATATTTCATTGGTATGATCATTCTCGACATCTATATTCCTTCTTCCCCCAACCATTTCAAAAACTATCATTCCATAGCTATAAACATCTGACTTGTGAGAGACCTCGCCAAAATTTCTACAAAATACTTCTGGAGCTATATATCCTGCAGTCCCCCTCACACCCAACATTCATATGATGCTTACTTCTCTACGGCGTGTTTTTGCAATACTAAAATCAGAAATCTTTGGGCAGAAGTTTTCATCCAAAAGAATGTTGTGAGGCTTTATGTCAAAATGCACGATTTGTGTGTGTTGCAACCCCTATGTAAGTATTCTAATCCTCAAACAATGCCAAGTGCACTCTTGTATAATGTCTCCCATTCCAGTTGTCGCTCATCCTGTGAGAGACTTTTTTTATATATGAACTTCTTGAGAGATCCGTTAGGCATAAACTCATAGATGAGAGCTCTTTTAGAACCCTCGAAGCAAAAGCCCATAAAAGAGACAATGTTGACATGGGAGGTCCTACTAATACTTGCAACCTTGTTAATGAATTCCTCAAAACCTTCACTGCCACAAGACATTCATCTTTTAACCTTCCCCTTGTAGACACCACCATAGCCTCCTTCGCCTAATTTATCTCTAAAGAGGTTAGTCATTTTCTTGATATCTGATTAACGGTATTTGCTAATAGCAATAGGTCCATGGTTCTTTAGAAAGACCTCGACAGCTTGATGGTTTAGACTTTCCTTCTTAAAAAAATTAATAATTTTATTGGATGCGAACTTTCTCCTGAAGCAGTAGATTATAACCAGCACAACTCCAATTCTAGCAGATATAATGGTTGTAATCAAAGAGTAGAAATTATGAAATTATGCGGTGCATAAACCAAAGTAACTTGAACCACCAATTAGTTAAGAGTGTCCTGAACCTTGTTAAAGTTGCATTTTCTTCACATGAAGTAATACCCCCAAAGATTTGATAATTAGCGATGCTCTTTGAAAGGAGTGAAAAACGAGTTGCAATTTATGTGTAGAAGATACAGTAGAGTACCCCATATGCAATCATTTAAGTTATGTCAGCTGACCAATTAGCAAACAATTGAATACTAATATCATCAAGAAATTTGATTGAAGTGGTATCTCACTTATTCCTACTCCTATCGCCAGATGCTTTTTGTTACTCTCTGCAACAGAAGATAGAAACATATATAAAAGATGTCACTTAAACATTAATGAAGATTGAAGTGAGGCTGCAGCTAAATTGGCAGCCTTTGAAACTTTAACAGGGTTAGTAAGAAAGAAATATCAAAACCTTAACGAAGTTTGTAGAGTTTTAGTCGAGTGCCTTGAGCCTATTTGTTCTTCTAACTTCTTTAAACCACCGGTAATTCTTGTTAAACTGTTAACTAATTAATTAAATTATTTTATTTTATTAACTTAAAATTTTGAGATAAATGATGATTTAATATGATATTTAGGTAAATGTATTGAGTTTTAATCTTGTCTTCATCATTTAGTTTTCATTTAATTAAATATTCTACTTGATCCAGACATAAGTGTTAAAATATTACATGAGTGAAAGTATTAAAATATTAACTAAATAACTAAATCATCTACATAATTTATCATGGAATGTTAAAATATATATTAAATAATTAAATTTATTTTAATTAAATATTATGTAAGTTGGGTCCCACTTATTAAGAGGGGGTTTGAGTTCACATATAAATATATCATTCCTTCTAATCCACTTAAACTTACGGAACAAGTAGTAATTTAACATGAAACATTGACCATTGCAACTTCAATAATAATTCGTTTCTAACCTATCATTCCACGAACAAGTAGACATCCTAGGTCGAGTCAAGATATTGTAAAATCTAATCTATTTACTAATGGCATCTCTAGCAAAAGAATAACTTTTATAGGCCATGGCTTAGCATAAATCAACTCTTTTGCATATTCCATTGAAAACATGCATGACACATTAGCAGGGAACAACAAAAGTGAGTGTTATGAAAACACCAAATCTATCTCTTATTCACAAAATTCAAATAATAATAATAATAATGAAATAATGAACAAATCTAAAGATAAAGATAAAATTTGGTGTTTTCACAACACTAACTTTTGTTATTTCATGATGATGTGTCATCGTATCAATGGAGGGCACAAAAGACTTAATTTATACCAAATCCTTATGGACTTTATTTTGTTCTAGCAAATGCTCGATCTTAATTGCCCTTAAGCTATATATTATAAGGCATTCTATTCCTCTAACAAAAATATTAAGTTTGAATCATGTTTCAATCATTTACATCTTATTTTAATTAAATATTCTACTTAGACCAAATATTACATGGGTAAAAGTATTAAAAAATTAACTAAATAACTAAATCATCTATAGTGATTTATCAAGTAATGTTATAATATAAATTAAATGATCAAATTTATTCATTCTTATAAGTTTAAGGTTTTGAGATAAATGATTATTTAACATAGTATTAGAGTATAAGTCTTTTTTTTTTTTTTCTTTTTTTTCTTTTTTGAAAGAACAATTGTTCATCTGTCATATAATAAAACATCCAGAGTATTACAAACAACTCCAAATTAAAGAGCTAAACGCTCTAGATTAACTAAATCGAAAATACATGAAGGTATGTCTTCTATCCAAATACGATCCATGGGAGTCTTCACCACTGCCCTTGCTAACTCATGTGCCGCTGCATTTGCTTCTCTTTTCACATGACAAATCATCCAACTCCTCCTGGAATTAAGGCCCACTCTGGCATCCCCTTCTATCTGTCCATATGGGCTCCATGATTGATCACTTTCCTTCATGGCCTTGACCACTTGTAAGCAATCTCCTTCCAATATAACGTCTTGTAAGCCCAGGTTCTTGCTCAGCTCAGCTGCCACCAAAGCACCCATTGCTTCTGCACACACAGGTTGTTTCGGGTAAGATTCAAAAGTTCTGCTCAAAGCCGCATGTACAAATCCCTGATAATCACAAACAAGAACGCCTACACCCATTCGTTTATGTTCTCCACCCAGTGCTATATCCCAATTCACCTTGTATCTTCTTCCAAAATTCGGTGCCAACCATTTCGCTGGAGCCATGGTCAAGTTGGACTGTGGTAATTAAAGACGCATTTTCCCCTGTGAACTGCCGAGAATACTCCTCAGCCTCCTTGACCAAATGGTTTGGATGAATAAACTTCTCACCGTGTAAAACCCCATTTCGCCTATGGCAGATCCTCCACGCTATGATTGCAAAAACAGCCAAGTCTTCACCTCCACACCGCATCATCATCCCACGTGTAATATCCATAAAAGATTTTGCATACAGTTGATGTTGTTCTAATGACTCCAAAATTGTTTTCAAAGGCTTTAGATACTCTTTAGGTTATGACTATATGTTAGGAAGGCAAAAAATAAAAAATAAAAAATAAAAAATAAAAAATTCAATAGGCCTTGGAAAATAGATGGTGCATTGATTAAGCCAAAAGACATAACAAGATATTCATAATGTTCTTTGTGCTTACGATGGCCGTTTTAAGGATGTATTCCTCTCTTATTGTCACCTAGTTTAGAACCCTTTAATCAACACACATTGTCCACGTGCCATCTGCTTTCCTAACAAGCAAACACGGGAGAAGAAAATGGGAATTGATTTGGCCTAATTACAACATATTCTAACCACTCCAAGACAATCTTTTCTTTTATATGTTTTTGATAATATGGATACCTATGAGCTCTCACGCTTACAAGTTGTGATCCCTCTTTCAAATTAATCTGATGATCATGTCTTCTTCCAAAGTAAAGTCCTTTAGCTTATGCAAACACTCCTTCAAACCCCTTCAGCACTCCTCTTTAAAAGAGGAATTGTCAAAAACAACAATTTTATATATTTTTTTTGATAAGTAACAATTATATATATATATATATATATATATATATTCCATTCTATTGAATTTATGCACTTCTCTTTAATCAATTAATATACTGCCAGTACGGTTTAAACCCTTCAAAATTACTGTTTTCCCATGTAAACAAACTCCATAGTCATAGACTCGTAGTCAACTTTAAAAAGTCCCATAAGATAGGCCAAAATACCCAAGCCACTGAATCCCTAGGACTATATCACAATCTACTAGAGTTTATATGAAAAATTCAAAAATTTATTGAGACAGTGCCATCAGCTTTCAGCTTATACTGGGACTGTCAAAAAAATTAAAAAATAAAAATAACAATCTTGTACAGTGACTCGTTGAATTGATGGAAAGAAATCTTTTTTCTGTTGGGGCCCGGGGGCAGAGAGAACTTAACTGTTTTTCTGTACGTCAGCTAGTTAATATACAAAAGCATTAGTACATGAAACAAAAAGAACTTATAAGTCTTCAGGGCACATGCAACGGGTATGCCCCTTCCAAATAAGTTGAGCCTGAAATTATCCTCAAACTGATCCTCATGATAGTACCAACCAAAGAGTTAAAATGAATCCACATCCCGAACTCCAACCCCATGAGATCTTAATTTTTTGCGGCGAGACCGTGGGAACATGAGTTGCTGAATCTGCTTTTCAGCTGCAACTTCAGATGTTGCCTGCAAATATAACATGAACACCAAAATTTTCAATAAAATGTGCAAGTGTGTGAGAATCTGGACATCATTCATCTTTCAATTAGTTTGGGGGAGTAATATCAAGGAACTGATATCCTCAGACATGCTCTGTATCTGTAGACTCTAGATAATTGAGTGACAAGAGAAAAACACCCAGCAAGATCCAGGATGATGAAAGAGAGCACAAAAATCTACTAAACTAAATATATTGAGGAGGGCGTTAACAGAGATCCCCTCATGGTGATTTAAGAAAATAAAGTTGTAGATCCAAACTCGTCTTCTCGCAATCCTTGAAACTTTGAGCATTCCTTTCTCTCAAAATCCACTACATTAAACAATAGATTTATATTCTACAGAGATGGAGACTTGATGGAGATCGATTGTGAATATTAAATGTGGCAGTAAGTCGGGAGGGTGATGTTCTATCGAGTCTTTTGAGGTCAGGGTGTGGAAAAATATCAGGAGGAAACGGGGAAATTCTGTAGATTTGCCAAATTTGATGAGGGAGATGGGTCGAAGAGAAGCTTTTGGTGTGATGTATGGTGCAAAGATTAGAGCTTGAAGGCAGCCTTCCTGAACTTGTATGGTATTTCTCGATTGAAGGAGGCTTCGGTGGCAGATCACTTGCAGCTGTCTAATGACACGTTATGGTCGAATGTCACCTTCATCAGATCAGTGCATGATTGGGAGGTAGAGCTGATTACCTCATTTTTAATCTTTTGTATTCTTCCCAGTTGAGACTGGTCGGTGAGGATAAAATTAGTTGGACCCATCCAAAAGGAGATGTTTGAGGTCCGATCCTTTTACAATATGCTTATTTCCCCCATTGGCTGTCCCTTTCCTTGGAAGTGCATTTGGAGAAATAAGGCTCCTTCGAGAGTTATGTTTTTTGTACAGACGATATTTTTATGGAAGATCTTAATTGTGGATAACTTGAGAAAGAGGCATGTCATTATGTTGGATTAGTGTTGTATATATAAGAGGGGGGAAACAGTTGACCATCTTTTGCTCTGCTGTGAAGTAGCCAGGGTTTTTGTTTTCTGCCTTCTTGGGATTGAATGGATCATGCCCTAATGGGTAGTAGTGTTGTTGGTGGTGTTGACTTGTTGGAGATGTCAATTTAGAAGCGTGGAAGTTGATTCCTCTATGCTTAATGTGGTGTGTTTGGAGAGAACGCAATGCTCGAAACTTTAAAAAGATTGTGAGAGGACAGTGGTAGAGTTAAAAACTATTGTGTTCAAAATTTTTATGTCTAGATGGCTGTCTATAATTGTTCTCATTTTTCTAATTTCTTAGAATTNGGTTTAGCCTATATATTTGGTTGATTGTATTAGGTCAAATAAGTTTGAATAATATAGAGAGGCAGTAGCCTCCATCTTGTTTCCCCCTCCTACAAAACTTTAGTCTTTATGTCATTAGGGTTTAGCCTATATATTTGGTTGATTGTATTAGGTCAAATAAGTTTGAATAATATAGAGAGGCAGTAGCCTCCATCTTGTTTCCCCCTCCTACAAAACTTTACACAAACAATGCGAAAAATCTCTCCTTTCCAAAAGGCCAAGAGCTCCACCACTCGTCTGGCCATAACCCACTCAACTCCAAACATATAAAAAACCAAATTCCACAACTCTCTCGTAATATCACAGTGAATGAGGTGATCAGGTGTTTCCCCACTCTTTTTACACGTACAACACCAACCCATCATTATAATGTGATTCTTCCGGAGATTATCCAAAGTGAAAACTTTTCCTAAAGATGCTGTCCAAGTGAAGAAAGCCACCAAAATTTTAGAAATGCACTTAAAATTCATATTTTCTATAAGGTAAACCCCAAAAATTAATTCTCCTTTTCTAACATTTGTATAAACTATTCAAAGGTCACAATCTTATTATTCTGATGGAATTTCACAGCAGTATTCATAACTAACATAGCTTGAAAGAGAGCGCACTCCCAAGATGCAATTTAAATAGCTTACCCGGACTTTGAAAGGAAAACGATGTGTTTGTACTTCCGCCCCAGAGAAAACTCTAACATCCATGCCCAGACTGTCGACCCCAATCAAATGAGCTCCCTATACAAGCAGAGTAACTAATCAGTAATGCACTATTTACCTCAAATTGATTAAGAAATGTCAATTGTGGTACAATATATAATATTTAGAAACTATAAGTACATGTATGTAAACATACTATTCAAACTAAAAATTGTGTTCATATATGGTGAACCAATGATTTTGCTAAGTCCATAGCTTTCAGATTGTAACCAAAGAGCCTCCACATAAGTGCTACCCCCACTGAAAAATCATAGCAACAAGACCAACAAGTGATGCCAGAACTAATGACTTGATGGCACGCTTCTCTTACGAAGCAAATAATAACACACTTTTGGTTCTGCACATTTTTAGATCAGCAATTGGCTGTTCTGTAAGTGTCCAAACTGATGTGAAATACCGGAGTAAAAAAGTGTCCAAGACAAATTGTCAATAGGAAAAGGTGTGCTACAAATATACCAAATAAATTAGCCACATAGAACTTCATGTTTAATAGATTTGAAAGCCGGAACTAAGAATATAATATTAATATATCATGAGCAATAGAGTTGTGAATCATTATTACCTCCACATCAAGGCCCTTCTTTTTGCAGAGAGCCTTGAGAGCAACATTGCAACTAATACCCTTCTCACCAAACCGCTCTACAATTGCTGGGGTAGAATGTGCAAGAACATCAGGCTCAGCATCTTGAAAATCTTGCAAGCTAATTTCAGACTGCAAATATCCGAAGGAAAAAGAAATATTTTAATAAAAAAAAGGTCTGATGAATGCCCCTCTTCCTAAACTACCTGCATGGATAAAAAAATAAGCTACATTTTTTTTTTTTTTTTGCCATCTTTGTTTACAATTGTCTTCATATTCATTGTTATGGGAACCCATTTTTTCAGGTAAGTTGGGACAATAATAGCCAAACTTACAAATATGACAATGTAAAGTGTAATACACATGCCTGGACACCATACACAGAGAATAGCTCTATTCTCATAATCTCCAACCTGTACAGAGTTGACCCAATGTTGCCTTGATCACTTTCGGGATTCAAGCTCAAGATTTCTCCATCTAAACATAAAACAAAGACAAGTCAACTAAAAAATGCAATAGGCATGTACGCCAGTAACTCTCAATTGCAACCAAAAGAAAAATAGAACCATCGCAGCAATCATCTATTAAAGTTTTTAGAGAAATTACAATTTACTAACATGTAATGTGTGTTGAGTTCGAAGCCAATATGAAGTTTTAAACATTGCACTTTTACCCATCTGAGGTCTATTGTATTTACTTTTGGTTCATGAGTTTAATGCATTCAAACTATAATGAGGTAACTATCGTGTTTTTACTATCTTTCAAAGCACATGTTACACACGAATTTTAAAAATTTGGGGTAAAAAATATAAAAATATATAACCTCAGATGGGTAAAGTGCAATTTTTAAATCATAGATTGGCAACAAAACTCGACCCAAACCATAGGTGCATAAATGTAATTAAACTAAAGTTTTTTGTTTTGCCCTCTCTTTGTTTTTTTTTTAGATTCCAACAGAAAACTGACTAAATTTTGCTTTGAGACACCCTAAATCAATCAAAAGGCTTATTGATTTACTTCATCATATTTCATCAAGGTGAAAGGGAGGCTGGGAGTCACCTGGGCATAGGATTTGTTAGTTGATTGATTCTAGAGGTACCCCCCCCACTNCCCCCCCCCCCCCCCCACCTAACTGAGTAACCGTGCCACTTTCCTTTCTCAATCATAAAACCCCTTGTTCTCTTTCTTTGTCCTTCACCCCCAAACAGAATAAGGCCTCATTCTTCCAATTGCAGCAAAAATAAATAGGGGGCTGAATTGCAAGACAGCGTGTCACACCATGTAACTAAATCTTCATGTTTCTTTATATATATATATATATATGTGTGTGTGTGTCTCTGCATAAATAATCAAAATATCATTGAAAGTGCAAAAGAAGCAACCTATGTACAAAGGGAGTATACAGGAGATACACCTAGCTAGGAGGAGCAAACAAGTCAAAGCAAAATCTTCACTTATAATTGAAGTTTCTCCCCAAAATCAATTACAAAAATAGGAGGCTGTTAATAAGAAATGAATTGGGAAACTGCATATCCAATTCAGAATGTCAAAATTCAGATAGATCAAAAGACCTAGAATTGTCAACCCCAATATAGCCGAAAAAAATGCTTTTAGAACTTCTATTGGAGGAGGGTATTGGCAGGGCAGTGCAAGAACACCTTTTTTTGCTTCCTTTAATGAATGATGAAATTTTATTGAAATAGGAACAACCACAGTACATTGGCAGTGAACAAGAGAAGTCTCTAAAATGAAGAGCGGACATCTAAATTTTTAAAAGATGTAGAAGTTCAACAACAACAACAACAAAAACAAAAAGAAAAAACAAAAAGAAAAAGAAAAGAAAGAAAGAAAAAGAAAAAGAAAAGAAAGAGAATTTTAGTGAAACACTTCAAATACACCTAAGAGGGACCACAGACATGAACTTCATATGATCATATCTAAAAGATAAAAATTTGTCTCTATTTATAAAAAAAGAAACCATAACTCCATATTGGAGAACAAATGCACACATACATGCATGCATACACACAAATTACAAAGCAAGATATAGTCCACTTATTGATTCCGATAAACATAGAAATGGAGAACTTTTGCTGGTTTTAGATTTGTTTTTTACAAATTCTAATGTTTATCCTTCTTAGGGATCCACCCAAATGATCACACACACACACACAAGACGTCGTTTTACTTATAGATTCTGAATGAGCAAAGAAATCCCAAACTTATTGTGTGGCTTAGTATTTATAATCACCAAATCTTAATGTTTATTCACCTCAAGGATTCACACAATGTAATGATCCCATCAGTCTCAGTAAGAGATGAAAAATCTAGGTAGAAGGTCTACTTTGTCAGTTTAACAAGTTATACATCCCGGCATGTAGTGTAATCTCTTATATCCTGCTATTCTCCATGGTAACTCTAATTTATTGGCAGAGGGAAGAAACACAAGATACCTTTCCACTCTGAGTTATATCCATCACTATCAACACAGTGAAACAGCGTTCTTATATATGATTCTTCATCGGCAAAAGCAGGTCTGAGGCAGCCCATAATAGAAACACCGTTTGATGGATAATCCATCATTTTACTGTGTTTCATATTAGCAGCCTACGAGAAAAATATACACAAAAATCATTATCGTAGGAAGGAATAAAAACGGACAGAAAAGAAAGGGAAAACAAATGATCCACCTATCAGAATAACTCACTTAAAGTTTCATCAATTTTTAATTTTGAAGAGAGTAAAGGATAAGGACACCCCTCCCACCTTCCCCCCACCCCCCCCAGGGTTACATAAGTAAATGTCATATGATCCTTATATCTTTTGAACTTATATAAAACATCACCCAAAAGAAGATCAATCATATACTTGTCATTGCTCACAAGAGTTGCCAAATGAAAGGGGATGACAGAATTCAAGTAACTTTGAGAAAAATTTGGCAATGATTCAGAGTTCAGGCTTGTTATCATACATGACTTCCCTAATCTATATATGCGATAGTGGCCAAAACCTAAATGGGCATCTAAATACTATCAAACAGGCCACTCCACTCCATTTTCACATAATATCAGATGACATTACCATCTTTTAGTAACATTTAAAATTTAGCTCAATAGGCATCGAGAATATACAGAATAAAAAGAATGGGATGAGTTAAAGGTAGAATGAAATCATCCCATTTTTATTCACACCAACTAAGGTTTTAATTCTACAAAATCAATTTGCAAGGCCTATGACAAGTTCTTATTAAAGGGTAACTCTCATGCCTTTCAATTGTATGGAAAGAAACAAAAATAAAAATTGAATAGTTGCATTCCTCTGTGCTACCCTAACTTCCACCATATATGCCACATAATCTTTCTCATCTGCCAAGACATGTCAACAAACCTATTGCACTAATGGAGGACTTAGGAGTTCCATAAGCTGTAATTTGTAGCTTATAAGCTCATGAATAAATTTAATTTACAATAACATCATCACCATTTGTCTTTTCATTTGATTATGTTGGTCAGAAATACTTCTGAATGAAAGAAAAAACTATATCTACATATATTGTTATTGGATATTCAAAAAAAATCATTTAACCACATCATAGTACAGAATAGTATCAGAAAAATGCCATGAGATCTCATTGTTAATTCTGTTGCTTCCTATTCTGAGCATCATTATGTATGAAGGTCACTACTTGCAAGCAAAATTAAATGAATTCTGATAGATCTTTGCAACTACATTTAAACTTCTGTAACTTAAGAACTATTTATTTAGTAAATAACAAGTCCTAAACAAAATGAGTTATGCTAGTGGATGCAACTGCTCACCATTGAGACTGAACATTACTTTTCTTTTTCTTGGCCAAGAGATCAAGATTACTTTATATATATATATATATATTAAAAAGTGCAAAGGGGCGCAACTCTAGTATACAGAAAGTATACAAGAGAAACACCCTATTAGGGTGAAAAAAAAAGAACAAAAGTCCAAAATATATGTACGAGCAAGGTGTAGTCATTCAGTAAGAGATGGACATAAAGATAATTTCAACTTAATAGTTATCAATCCAAGCAGTGTTTACCTTTGTCAAGCATTTAGCAAAATAAATAGGGTGAAGCAAGGTAGAAGTATCTGGCATTTCCCAGCCCACTGAAATATCAGACAGTTCAGAATCCAAAACCTATTTAAACCAAAAGTGGCAAACGATATAGTAACTCCAAGGAATCACAAACACATAAAGAAGTTTATCAAATATATTACAGAAACCAAGCATAAGTGGTTGCTAACCTCAAAATAATCATCTCCAAAAAGGGTTTCATCGCTAGAAATGTTGTATTCACCAGCTTTCCTTCTGTTCTCATATATTGGGATGTCCATTCCGATCAGCACATTCTGATAAATCATATTTGTAATCATATTAAAATCAACCATGCAACTTGTCCTACATAAGAGATTACAGAAAAAGATTGATAGCCAGGACCACCATAATGATGTCAGATCTACTATGTGATGTTAAATTGACTATGGATGTCAGCTTATGAGTTTACCATCCAACACCCCTTTCTACATGGGAACCCTGGACTTGCTATTGCAGAGTTAAACCATGGACATGTCAATACCCACCACCCAATGTATCATAATTTCAGATTGTGACATAAATATCTATTAAGATATTTTTTATTTCTAAATAAATGAAATATCATTAAAAGTGAAAAATGCACAACTCAAGTACACATGGAGTACACAGAGAAACAAATGATCGAAACTTTGAAGACAGAGGAATGACAAGGCGAAGTTAAGGCCTTCTTCTTTAACTCCCTTTTCCATTGGATGGCTGCCTATGATTGTTTCCATATTTCTAGCTTCCATGACTTTTTTCATCTTTTATCTTTTTTTAATTAGGTGTTTCTCTTGTATACATCCCTGTGTGCTTGGGTGCACCCTTTTATTCTAATGAATTCGATTACTTATTAAAAAAAAAAAAAAAGTGTTGTTCTCCAACTAAGAGGGCTTTCAAGCTAAAAAATTTCATTTCAAAAAGAGAAAATATGCATCCAAAAAGAAAAAGGCAAGAAAATTCTCACCACTGGGTTACTTGCTCCACGGTCTTCTAAGATGTTGGCATCATCACAAATTTCAAAAAATATATCTAAATAAATAAAGGAAATAAATCAGTTTGAATCAATATCAAATTAATATAATAATATGAATTTATCCACTCAAATCAGTCTAAAAAATAAAAATGTAAAACAGACCTCCATAGTCATCGATAACATATTGAAATTCGGCCCATGAAATTTGTTCATGTGGTTCACAATGTACCGTCCCAGGAAATACCAGCAAAGCACAGCTGTTAGCCTAAGACAAAAGGAAAAGTTTGACCATGCATTGGAATACCAGGAATACCAATTGCATTGATACTACCTAAATTTGTCCACAGGTGGAAATATTAGGTTTCATCATTTAAATGGCTGGCCAACTTACTTTTCTAGTCATAAAACTTTTTTAAAAAAATGAAAGGCAAAGATCATGTCCCTCAGACAGCAAAAAGTGTGATCACCAATAACAACAAAAGAAAAAAAAAATTGAAAGGCAAAGATCATGTTCTGTAGTGCTTATAGGCACACACCTCGACTGTGGTCCTTGCTATTTCAGCAGAAGTAAGTTTGGTGTCCCGGATTCTTCTGGAAACTTTCACTTCTTCAAGAGGATGATAAGCTTGGTTACTCATGTAACTAGAAGAATCAGGCACAGAATCTGGGTAGTCTGCAGCAACTGAAACTTTTGAAAGGCAAAGATCATGTCCCGCCGACAGCCAATGGAAATGTGTTGATCCAAAAAATGGATTCTTGCATCTAAAACTTGATGTACAAAAAGAATTTTTTTGGTAAAAAGAGCAATGATAGATTAAATTTGAAAAAATCAGAACTAAAGGCAGTACAAAAAGTTTGTAAACAGCAATTGAGATGTGTCCACCCATTCCACATTTTTGTAAATTATTTGCATACACAAATATTAGATGAAAAGAATGAAAAGAGAAAAGATGTCACCGAAACATAAAAGAAATTCATGACTGTGAAAGAAAGGCATGAGCAATGAAAATTTATGCTGAGTTATAGTCATACATTGTGTACATCATAATTTCATCATTTCATGTTCAAAAATTCAGATACACTGATGTCAAGGTGACGTTACAATAGGCATTACTAGTGTATGCTTTATGCCATGTTTGGTTGCTGGAAAACAGAGGAGAAGAAATGAAACCTTTTAAATTCTTTTCTTTTCTCTTGGAATGAATATGCATCAAACAAGATGAAAATCTACAACTATCCTTGGCTTTTTATATCAAATGTCAAGTATTCAATTAGTCCTTTTATCCCAGGAAGATTTGCATCACTCTTAAGAAAAATAAATTAACAATAAAAAAAATTTATAACATAAAATCGTGCATAAACCAAGAAAAAATTAGATGAAGAAAGGGGAAGCACAAAACTCATGGAGAAAGTGAAGAATGTTATGCCAAGTTTAGATCATGCATCCATGCTCTCATGTTAATCATAATTCCTTTCAGTTCAATTTCGAAACTTCAAATTTCTATTGTCTACTTTCAAATTAAGAAAGCAGTAGGTGGCGTATCTCTTGTGGCGTATCCTCCTTAGTCCTAGATTCTAGATGCCAAACAATACTTTTTTGAATGTATGCACCTTATATGAAACATTTTCTAAGCAACCAAACAAAGTGATAATGCTATTAGAACCACAATCTAATCTGCAAGGAATACTCCAATTGGTATCATATATAAGAAGATCGTAACGACTAGGTTAGTTCTATTAATTATTCAATTATCAACTAAAATACACCTTATGCCAGCAGGATCAGGAACTCTTCGACCATCAAAAGAAGGTATCACGCAGCTGTTTGTTATCCCATATGATGTTGAGCAACAAACCCCTTCGGTATGACATAAATGACAATGAGGACCTGAAAACACCATAGTCAAACAAAAAGAAGAAGAAAAGAGTACTATGTAAAAAATAAAAATAAAAAAATAATAATTTTTTTTTAAAAAAAAAAAATGCTAAACATGAAGGAAGGTGACATAAGGTAAACAAGGGAACAAGAAAATATCGATTTGTAAAATAACTGTCAACAGAGAAATTCGAGGGAAATAAAAAAAAAAACAAAATGTGATGTTAAATCTTATAAGTCTGTCTCGTTTTGGCTTCCATGACACGAACGCACCAATCAACTAAGCAACAGAGTTTAAGTAGGCTCGGGTGAGGTGAGGATTTGGGGTTCCAACTTCCAAGCGTCCAAAATGATGGATCAACAAACAATCCACAATTTCAATGCATATTCCTTTCCCATCTTTTCTCAGCAACCAAAGAAAACCAAAAATAGCCCTTGCAGTCAAACATTTGAACATTGGGATTTTGTCAACAGCTAGACAACATCATCAGAAAGCTAATTAACCATTCAAAATACGCTCTTTCTCGGCATTAGGCATTGAAGTATTGCAGAAAAGCAAAACGGGTTTCTTCTAAATCATGCAAATCGAACTGGGTATTCCATAAATTCGCAGCTCAGCTATTATCAATATCATGTCCAAGCATAGCAGTATAAGACACGCAAAAGGACAACATAGTAAAGGGCATGCCACCGTGATTACCGAGGAGGAATGAAGAAGCCGCTGCGATGGCCATGAGAGAGACACAGACAGGGACAAACAAAGATCAAAGAATGAGTATAGGATGAGTGCTGTCGTTGTTGGTGCGCAGCAATAGCATGCAGTCAGCTTCGCTCATCAGGGTCTCTCTCTCTCTCTCTGCGTGTCAGATAAGAGAAGAAGGTGGGCGGCTTCTTCTTTGGTGTCTTGCTGTGCGCCTGTGCCCAATTATAAATGGTCATAAAATGGACCTCAAATGTGAGATTGTAGAAAGCAGAAAGTGTCTTTACCACCTACCCACAGAAAGCCTGACATGTGACCATCAATTTTGTTGCTTTCTTCTTCTTCTTCTTTTTTCTGCCTTTTCTTGTCTAAAATATTTATAATATTTTTAAATTTAAATTTATTATCAACTTAAAATATTGTTAGATCCCGTTTAAGAAATAAAATTTTTAACAAAAAAAAAATTGGACAAAAGTTTTACTTCTAAGTACATGTTATTTATTTATAGGTATTTTAAATCATTAAAAATGTTTTTAACTTTTTTACTAAACAAATAATTTTTTTTTTAAAACGTATTCTGTGAGTGTTAAACTCACTTTTATGCCCTTTAAAAACAATTTCAAATCGCTGTTAATTTTTTTTGACTATTTTAATTGTTAAGTATCTTGTACTTTTCAAATGCAATCTCAAACCGTCGTTATTATTATTATTTTTTTGGCTATTTTAATTGTTAAATATCTTGTATTATTTTATTTAATGTGATTTTTCTTTGTATTCCATGTTGATCTTGGATAAATAAAAATGGGCATGTGAGTGAACTGCGCGTGAGATAGACAATATCGGATATCCAGTTATCCACATAGCATCTTCTAGTTAAATTTGGTTTTATTTATTTATTTATAATCCACGTAATCCGTTCCAAAATGGACTTTTGTCAACTTGGGAACTGGTTTTCAATTTTTTTTTTTATTATTTTATAATCTGAATTTCGTATGGAGACAAAAATCAAATTCCAACTCATATTTTCAAAATCTGATACCCCGTTAGTGTTAGAGATAAAAATCATAACTAAAAACTTATAGAATGTTTAGGTGTATCTTTAAGGATTTAAAAATGTATTTAACAATCAAAAAGTTTGTTTAAAAAAATAAAAAAGTACTCGTTTGTAAAAAAAAAAAAAAAATTAAAAACACTTTTATGAGTAAAAAAATAGCTAAAAAA
This sequence comes from Carpinus fangiana, assembly GCA_006937295.1. Lineage (NCBI taxonomy): Eukaryota > Viridiplantae > Streptophyta > Magnoliopsida > Fagales > Betulaceae > Carpinus > Carpinus fangiana. The sequence continues at coordinate 29,791,593 of CM017326.1, forward strand.
AATACTATTTGACTTAAAAATTTTAATTTTTTGCACGTAATATCAAACAAACTCTTATTATGCTAATATAGTATTGTTTATCCATTCTTAAATCAAGTATGGTTATATATATATAGGCCCTGCTTAGTAATGATTTAAAAATACTTTTTTTTTGTTTGTTCATAATTCAAAATACAAATCATCAATTTTAATAAAATATCAAGTTTTTATAAGAATATTTTGAAAAAATAAATATTCAATTTCTTCAAATGTATAATCTGACTTATAATTTAAAAAAATAATAATTGCAAGACCACCTCCGATTAAAAAATAAATGAATGGGTGGCCACATGATCACCACAATACACTATGAGTGGTCAAGCAGTCACCACTCTACAGTCTCTACTATAATAAGGGTAGCTGCACCGCCAATATACTCATAAGAGTCAGCTTTAATTTTGCTTGTTTTTCTTCTTTAAATAAGCATAATAGTTTTTTTTTTTTTTTTGGTAATATAACCAAACAATTTTCTTATGTAGACCCTATAATAAACACATGTTCTCTAAATATAGCTCTGACAAAAAAACATTTTTCAAACAAATAAAATATATATATATATATATATATATATAACCATTATCAGAACATACCCATGGTATCCGATGGATCATATCTCTCCCTACTTTTTCCAAAAATTATATATCTAATGGTTATTAAATGTTGCCACATAGTTTTGTATAATGTTTGTGTGTTAAGTAGTATTACTCTTCATAAAACATTTTGAGAAGAGATCTGTTTAATGTAATTATCTTGTACATTTGTTGTCAATCTCATTTGTAAATTTATCAATGAATACGTGGGATCTACATGTTGGTCTCATAGATTTAATGATGGACAAGAGATGCGTAATAAAATAAAAACAAACATTTTTCTTTTGAGAAACACACTAAAATGAGAGGCAAAATTTTCAACGCTTAAAGCCAATAGTAATGTTAATCTTTACACTCAGTTTACATGGACCAGTGTAACATGTTTCAAATGGTTTTTCATATTAGTCTCTATAAACTTAAAAATAAAAACTTTAAATACATTACATCAACCGACATAAAATTGGCATGATAAATGAGTACGAGATATTCATCACCCTAAAACTCAATTTTTTTTTAATTTTTTTCTTTTTATAATTTTAAAAAGACAAGAGGTGATGATCATAGAGGTCACTGTACGTAAGCTTAGTAATAAACGATGGGAGATATTTCAAATACTCCTTCAAGTCAATTGAGCCATAACTTAATTTAACCCCATGGATCACAATCGGAGACACTCCAAGTGCTCGCTCAAGTTGGTTGAACAATAACCTAATTAAACCCCACAAAAAAATGCTAACAACACCCAAGCTATTGGATTGAAAATAATCTCAAGTGCTTTTAGATAGACAGTATGTTTAAGATTGTCTTTGAAAAATAGAGGTTTTAAGTAAAAAAAAAAAATGGTCATTTCTAAGTTTATGAAACCTTAAAAACGCTTTTAATTTTATTTTACCAAATGATTTTTTTTTTTTTATTAATATAAACAAAGTTTTTGAATGTTAAATCATTCTAATACTACCGAAGCCTCAGCGGAATAACCCGAATGCCACTAGTCCACCACCTCGGCTGTTAAACTCCATCTGTTAACCATCAAGCCAAAAACGCCGAAACTCAACCGGGACCCCCACGTTATTCATCACCGCTGCCGCAGCCACCACCTTCAGAAAACCCCAGCTCCAATCTCCATGAACCCATCATTTACTAACCTCATCTATTGCCTAACCCTTGTCCCTAACCATACACCCATACGAGCACTACCAAACCCATCAAAACTAAACTCAAATTTCCACCATCCACATAATCTGCTCCAAGAAACACCAGAATCCATTACGCCACCCATCAGCCATCATATACGAAGCACCACCCCCTCCAGAGACTAAAGACAGAAGTGAATATTCCCAACGGCCCGGGTTGTTGCACAAGTGAAGACCTATTGTGGAGGCAACTTCGGTAACTCTCTCAACTCCTCAAACATTGCCGACATTTCGTTGCCTTTGTTTTCCTGTGGCTTCTGTTGCTCCAAAATCTGATCTTGGTGTTGTCATTGCTGAGAAATCCAAGCTCCATAGTCACAGCCATCTGGCAATTCTCTCAATGAGCTTTGATTGATTTCGACCCGACCCAAATAAATCCCAGGTCCCATTTTGAGCGTTCCATGTGTTTGCAATAATGATTTACCCCAATCAAACTTCTTGTTTATTGTTTTTGTAAGATTCAAAATCCCCAGTACATTTTTTTAATAATCATCTCGTTATTCACATGTTATCACTAGAAGAAAATGGTCCAGTGGTTGTTTTTCGGTAGGGTGGGAGGGTTGGGTTTTTTCTATGGATGTCAGCGAGGGTTTAATTACCAGCAGACGTGTAGTTTGGTGAATGTAAAGTTGAAATGGGTGAAAGACAGGGCACTGGATGCTGCTGTAACTGGTGAGAGGGATCTCAGAGCAGCATGGATTCTTGTTTCCATTATCTCTTCTGCTTCTCATCAATGTGTTCCCATATACCATCTCTCTCGCCATCGTGGACAACTTGGTCTCCCCCATGATCTTAAGCTCTCCACCTTTGTTAGGAGATACCCTACTGTTTTTCACGAGTCTCATGTTTTTGACAGCGGAGGCACGCGTGTTCCCAGTTTCAGCTTGAGTACTGAAGCATTGGAACTCCACCAAGAAGAACTCAATCTGGTTGAGCAGAATCAGATGGATCTTGTCAATAGGCTGCGCAAACTGCTCATGCTCACCAGAGACAGGACCCTTCCTTTACAAACTGTTGACCAGCTGAAATGGGACCTGGGTTTGCCGTATGATTACCATCTTTCCTTGATTCTGCAGCGGCCGGAGTTTTTCTCTTTGGTCCACCTCCCTGACAAGCGTGATGGCTTGAAGCTCTTGTCCTGGGATGATGACCTTGCCGTTTCCCAATTGCAAAAGAATGCTGCTTTGCAACAGAGCGAAGAAGACCAGAAAAATGGTTGCTTAGCCTTTCCGATCGGATTTACGAGGGGTTTTGGGTTGAAAAGAAAATGTATGGAGTGGTTGAGAGAGTGGCAGAAGCTCCCTTACACTTCTCCGTATTCTGATGCTTTACATTTGGACCCCCGCACAGATGTCTCCGAGAAGAGGATTGTTGGAGTCTTTCACGAGCTTCTTCACCTAACCATACAAAAGAGAACTGAGCGCAAGAATGTGAGCAACCTCCGTAAGCCACTGGCCCTGCCCCAGAAGTTCACTAAAGTGTTTGAGCGCCATCCCACCATCTTTTATATCTCCAAGAAGAACGACACTCAGACGGTCGTTCTTAGGGAAGCCTATGACCATCAGCAACTCTTGCAGAGACACCCCCTTGTAGAAATTAGGGAAAGATTGGCAAGCATGTTGAGGAAAGGGCTGTTGGACAGGAGCAGGGGGCTATACAAGAAAAGTGCAGGCCCTGGTCTAGAACAAGATCGATCAAATGATGAAATGACTGGTAATCAGCGTAGTTCTGAAGGGGAATCAGACAGTAATCCATTTTCTGAATATGATTCAGATGACTCTATACACGACCGTTGTTGAGATTTGACAGTGCCAATAATTATATTGAGATCATATAAAGTTCCACCTTGGGTGAGCAAATATTTGTCCAGTTATTGTATCAGATTGTCAATACAAAATATGCGAGCTATATGCATATCATCTGCTTCTTCCCCTGGATTGATTGTTCGATGAGGAAATCGTCTATAACTTGAAAGAACCATTGTTTCGTTTGTTGTCCCTTGACAGAACCATTGTTTCATAGCTAGGGAAAGGACGGTCGGATTCCTCTTGGGGTGGGGGGTGGACATGATGGGGATGGCGGAGGTGGTGTTGGATAGGGAGGGCGGCAGCTGGTTCCTCCTTGATTGACCAATATTTTTCTATTTGAACCAAACATTGAAAAAATAGTAAAAACCTTTTATATCCAGGAAACACATTTTTATCTTACAACTATTCGATAACGCTAATATAGTAATTTTAATTTGTTTAACAATTAGTTGTTTTAATTTGTTTAACAATAACTGAATTAAAAGTTAGTTTTTTTTTTTTTTTTTTTGACATGTCCACACAAGGGAAGGGGGAGAGGGGATTCGAACTAGTGACCTTTGCTTTATAAGGCGTGGTCCACAGCTGATTGAGCTAGTATTTGGGGACGATTTAAAAGTTAGTTAAGACTATAACAATAGCATATTTTTGGTTCAAATTTATAGCACTTGTTGTTCAGACAATATATATATATAAATCACTTTTCCTTTTCATAAATCCAAACAATGCAAAAAATTCAAAGAAAAAAAGAAAGTAACTTTACTTTAGACTCTTGAATTATCATGCGATTTGACAAGTCATCAAACTTCTAAATCTCTTAATTTAGACTTCTAAACTTTCAATTACAATTAATTTTAACCTCTCTGTTATAATTTAAATGTAAGTGAGATAATGACATTTATACCATTAACTTTTTATAAAATTCTAAATTTACTCTTAATTCCAAATTAAAAAAACACAATTGGTCACAAGGTTTTTTTTTTTTTTTTTTTTAGAAAATGAAAATTAAAGATATTTTGGTCTTTTTAGGTATTGGAGTATTGCCATTAGAAGTTAGCGGCTAAATCTGACGAAGGGATTCAAATTGATTGCAATTGAAAGTTCATAGGTCCAAATTGAGAGATTTTAAAGTTTGAAAGTTTGTCAAATCGTATGATAATTTAGGGTTTAAAGTTAAGTTATCCTAAAATGAAACTAATGCGTCATTTTTAACCAATTTTAGGTGAAATTTAAACACATTTTTATTTTAGAACTACATAAAAAAAAAATAAAAAAAATGGTTTCCCACGTGGCAGGGCTCCGAAGACAATCAATGAGACAAAAGCTGAAGTGGGCGTTTTAGGCTCTAAAACTCGTCATCACTTTTTAGCACTGCAGCTGAAACAGAGAGAAAGCATGAAGCCTGCAGTGATAGTTAGCGGCAGAGGTTGCGCAGTCGCTGGGCCCAAACACACCCCCTCCCTCAATATCCGATCACCCCCACCACCTCCGGTTTCAAGTTTCACGTTTGGCTCACGCCTCCAAATCTCACTTCCACTCCTCAGCAATCCCATACAAAAGTCTCGCACGCGTTTCGCCATAGCTCGCGCAGCAGATAGAGACCATAGCTTCGCTGAGCCTCCGGCGAAGGCGCTTCGCCGTATTCTCGAATTGCCTGGTGTTCACCAGGGCCCTGCTTGTTTTGATGCTCTCAGTGCAAGGCTTGTGGAGAGGGCTGGATTTCAATACTGCTTCAGCAGTGGTATGTGCTTTTCTCTCTGTTAAATTACTTTCAAGAATATAGAAAACAAGGAGATATAATCTGAAGGATTTTCACATTGATACAAGCAGATATGACAAGAGATCCTCTGGATTCTAACAACATATAGTTGGTGTTTGAGTGTTCTTTTTTTTTTCTTTTGCTTTGCCCTGCGGTCCTGTGGAAGATGGGTTTTCATCATAGCCTATTTGGATTTATTATGAATTTTGGTGATTGGTGCTTGTTGTGATATTGTGAGTGTTCTTTAACATCTGGCTTTAATGGTTATCTGAATTGTTTTATTGCTTTTGTTTTAAAAGAATGTGTGATGTTGATCAGATACCCGTATAACTCCAAGATAATAAGCTGCTAAGAATATGCCGAGAGAAATAAATAACTGCCTTGGACCTAAAATTGTTTTATTGAATTGAATATCTTTGTTTCTAATTTTTAAGCATTTTGTGGGTGGTTTCTTTTACTGAGGTTAGGGGTACCTTCGTTCTCAATCATTTTGCATGGTAGAATGAGAGGTTTGTTTTTTAGATACCTTGAGTTTCAGTTTGCAAATCCCTGGTAGTTTGGATATTAAGTAAGAACTTCCAGCTGTAATTTAAACGCATCATTTCAACTGAAGTGATATCTTGTTGTTTGTTATGATTAAATCAATATCCGCATTAGAATTTTTTCTGAGCAATGGATTTTGATCTGTGTACCAAAATCCATATCAATATTCTTTGTTATAATTAAATCAATATCTGCATTGGTAGAATTATGTCTGGGCAATGGATTTTGATCTGTGTAGCAAAATCCATTTCAATATCCCTGAATCTGCCACTCCAGATGCCATCCCAACATCGGGGCAGAGTGTCAATTTAGATTATTTGGATGTATCTTCTTCTATTTTCTTTCATGTTGACAATTACATAACTAATTTTTATTAAATTTCATTTTTAGTTAGGAGATTTGAGCATTCTTGATAACATTCACAAATATATGAAGAGAAATAAGTATTCTGTGCTTCCATTAGGCTTTTCAATATCGGCTGCTAGATTGGGGTTGCCAGATACGGGGTTTATATCCTATGGAGAAATGGTAGATCAAGGGCAACAAATTACCCAAGCTGTCTCGATTCCGGTCATAGGGGATGGTGATAATGGATATGGGAATGCAATGAATGTTAAGAGAACTGTTAAGGGATATATTAGAGCAGGTTTCGCAGGGATCATTCTCGAAGATCAGGTTCATATCATCATAGTATTTAACATTCATTATTTGTTATGTTGTACTCTTTCTTCCGGTCTCTTTCTTTACATTAACTTTTATATTTAATTTCCTGATTACGATATGGATAGATAATTTGCATCTGGGAGATTAATGCAGCATTGTTATGATTTGACTTATCAAAAAAAAAAAAAAAAATGCAGCATTGTTATGATATTTTTCTAAACTCCTTTTGAGTGTGCCTAGTTTATTTGGGGTTCATGTGTTGGTGGAAGGTGCTGGCATGGGTTTTGAAATTGGGATTAGAGAAATCAAAGATCCTTCATATCCTAGGATCTAAAATTTTGGGCTTAAAAGTGTCTGCTGCCAAGTATGGGAATTTGGACTATTTCTACTTATCAAGAAATTAAAGCAGAATTGAAGTGAACAAACTTTATTTCTCGTGCTTGTGAAAGCTCTCATCGAATTAAGTATAAAATTTTTAGCAAGGATGATTGGTGTAATGAGAATAATAATTCTTTCTCCACATTTATTTGTATATCTTTTTACTTATCAAAAAAAATAGTTCTTTCTCCACATAAAGGAAAACAATCTTATTGTTTTTGCATTAAAACTATATCTTGTGAGTCATGGGAGTTCTTGAGGATTGTTGAGGGTCTTATATGGAACCCTTATGAAAACTGTGAAGTTTTCTTTTTGAGGCTCGGTGTGGCTGTGAATTTGAAGGTCTGAAAAACACCAATTGATGTTTATTTCTATTGTTTTCACTGTACAGTATTCATATGTAAAGGTGAAATCCTTTGGGGTGTTAGTTTTGGCCTTGCTTTTTACGTCCCTGTGGTTTGGCATTGTAAATTTAGAGTCACATCTGGGACAGCTTGCTTGTTGTCCTGTATGTTATAACTTACAGCATGATTCTTTATGTAGCATTTTCTTTAACTTGCAACTTCTGTAGTCATGGTGCAATCTGCACTTTTACCCCTTTAAGATACTGTTGCTTATAAACTTTCATTGCAAGGTGTCTCCGAAAGCGTGTGGTCATACACAAGGGAGGAAAGTGGTGTCCAGAGAGGAGGCAGTGATGCGGATAAAGGCAGCTGTTGATGCTCGGAAGGAGAGTGGCTCTGACATTGTTATTGTAGCACGAACTGATTCTCGTCAAGCAGTATCTTTAGATGAATCACTCTGGAGGTGTAGGGCTTTTGCTGATGTTGGAGCAGATGTTCTTTTTATTGATGCACTAGCTTCGAAAGAAGAGATGAAGACTTTCTGTGAAATTTCTCCCCTAGTTCCAAAAATGGTACATTATGCTTTCCTTAGCATTGTACTAAGTAATGGGTATTAATTGTTTGCTGAAGGATGTGGCTTCCTCAAATTTTTTTAAGTTATTATACCGAAACATTTAGCAGTGTTGAATCAAAATATGTCTGGGGATATATCTAGCTTCTGTTTGTAGTATAATCTGGAATAGGGCTTTTGCTCATTGTGTATATAATTATCAGAGTTGCTGCTAGGAATTGAGTATGATAACTTAATTTGTAACCGGTTCAAGCAAAAGGAAATGCTTGTTTTCATGCTTTTTTTTAGGGTTAGATAAGTAATAACCAGTCTTATTAAAAATGTAAGGCACCCCAAAGTACACCGGGAGTATACAAAAGTAATCACCTAACTAGAGAGGGAAAAACGAACAAGAAAATCATCATAACTAATCGACAATGGGGACATAAACTCTACAGTCCAAAGATACAATGTATGAAAACAAGAGGATAAAATGTCATTTAGAAAGAAAGGGAGGGGGGGATTTGTAGGGGCATCAATAATTGGAGTAGGAACCTTTTGCCTTTTGTTGCTAATGAATTAGGTTCACTTCATGGACTTATAGTGACCGTAATAACCATGGTTTGGTGACAGACTTTTAATTTGGTTAGTCTTGTGGTTGAGTGGTAGTGCCAGTTATAGGTATCCCATTTGGTAACTTTTAGTTTCTAAATCTCATGAAGGGGATGGCAGATGAAGATATGACTGGAGGAGTTGTTCATAGTAACCCCCCCTCCCCTCCCTGTTAAATTTAAAAATTAAATGCTAAACAGAGACATTTTTGTTGAGCCACTGTAAATTGTTATTTAAGATTTTGCCATATGCTGCGTACACACCAACAGACATTTGAAAAAAAAAGAAGAAGAAGAGAGTACATATTTGTTACACTGACGTACAAAGATTATAGTATGCCTTACATTATTAAGTGATGTCCTCGTGCTTCCAGTTATTATGAATGACCAAACAAAGCTTAGTCATTAACTATGACTTCGAATTTCCTAGAATTGCAAAGCTTTACATCATCTTATTAGAAAACAATTTGTAGTGACTACGAATGTTCATTGATTCTTGCTTAGGCCAATATGCTTGAAGGAGGGGGCAAAACACCGATACTTAATCCTCTTGAGCTTGAGGATCTTGGATATAAGCTCGTGGCCTATCCACTATCCTTGATTGGGGCATCCATTCGAGCAATGCAGGTTTATCTATAACTTTTTTTTTTTCTTCTCCTGGTTAATGATCTTGGATTGCTTAAAGTCATATCAATATAAAATGGTTAAAATTATTTGTAATTTATGTTTCTTTGTGTTTAAGCTGATATTAGACATGATATATCATGGTTAACTGCTCAAAGGAAAGAAGGCACATTATGTGATTCTTGTGACATTAGTAATATCTTTGATGATATCTATTTCACCATAAATATTGATATTAAAATATTAGATGCTCCCCAAGATGTATAACCCCAACAACAAATCTGGGTCTCTAAAAAGCACATCCTCCAACAGAAACAACTACCAGCTCCATGTAACATAACTAAATATACAAATCGAACAGCCCAATACAAATCATTTACAGCTCATCAAAGCAAAGTTAGCTGCTAGCCATAAAACTCAACTTGAGGAGGTGCCAAGCACAAATTGTAAGTTTCATGGTAGGAATTATTTTAGAAAAAATGCTGTGAGTTGCCAAGCAGAAATGTTAAATCTAATTTTCAATGTCATAACATGACATTAGTACTCGAAATGATGCAGCACAGAACTTCTCAAAATAACATATCAGGAGGTATGTAATGCACGCCATTAGCTATAAGAAATATCCAATCTAAATTTAAAACAAGAAATCCATTCCAAAGCCAAATGACAAGATGCCACATAGGCTAATGTGCCACATAGTTGCTGGCTGTAATCAACAATGTCAAACAAATGCTATCTTCACAAAAAACATGTAATAACCAGTGACACATATCTATAATCATCGATCTTAGACAGTTCAGATATCACGAGCACAAGGGTAAAATCACCAAGCAATCACAGATTTAATATAAGAAAGTTCCATAGTATATTTCTAGGTAGTTTCTTAAAACTTTCCATATCCAAATGGTACTTCCTCCCTTTATTGCGAGGTGGAGGGCAAGGTCGTGGATTCAAGTTCCACCGGGTGTGTGTGTAATTTACCAATAAAAAAAAAAAAGAAAGAAGATATTTTGAGAGACCACAGTTACTGTTTGCACTTTCCTTGTTGCTATTGCTGCTTAAATATGGGTGGATTTTACTAGTAAATATCTTAATTCTTTATTTGCCTTTCCGCACTTGGCTGTATTAAACTTCTATGACTCAATTGCAGGATTCACTGACTGCCATTAGAGGAGGGCGTATCCCTCCTCCCGGAAGCATGCCATCATTTGAAGAAATTAAGGAAATCTTAGGTTTCAACACTTACTATGAAGAAGAGAAGCGCTATGATACCATTATCAATCAGCTGTCATCGCTGAGAGGTGAGAGAGAGATCTCTGAGCCTACTAGGGATGCAACCTAGATATTCTGATTTCACCAATCTCTGAATATAGAGTATAATCCACTAATCTTCATTGTACTATTAACTAGAACTTTGACGGTCCCACCCACCCCAACTCTCAACTCTTCTCCTTTTCATATAGAGTTGATTAGTAATTTGTGAATGTGATCAAGTTAATGTGGGATGTTGAACCAATTTTATAAAGCCTAAGGGACTCTTATTTTATTTATAATTTTTTTTAAAAAAAAAAATTGTAAGGACCTCTTTGCAAAGTCATAAAAGCTATTTTAGAAAAAAGACATGATTTCAGAACTTTAAAGATTAGGCTACAACCCCCACCGCCTGGCTAATAACTCATGCACAAATTATGCTGCGTTCTTCGTTGATACCAAATCTAGTTTATAGTGATATGAATAATGGTCATGGCATAGACTAGCAAATTTTGTTTTTACCAATGAGCATAAGTAGAGTTTTAACTGAAAGCGATTTAAATATAGATTGTCCATTTCCATTTTCCTAACTCTTATAACTAAAAAAGATATTTAACAGTGAGCAGTAGCAGATACTCTATAGAACAGAGGGCTCAAGATGATACAGAGCAGAGAAGTCAAAGTACTGAGGATCCCGTTGTCGAAGTGATAACTCCTGACGTGTACAATAACTATCGTGCAGATAGCTCAAGGGATCCTTTTTCACAGATCTGGTCTCGGAAATTGAGAATCAAAATTACTGGAAGAGATGGATTTGAGAGGCTTGATGTTAGGATCCCTGTAAGTCATTTGTCCTCTTTGGACACCGATAACATAATACTGTCTTTCTAATGTTATTTTGGATTCTCCTTCTTTCTTCTTCTTCTTCTTCTTTTTATTTTTATAAGTATTTTAGAATCTCCTTCATAGAGCTCTGATGGTAAAATTACATTTTCCATCCATCAGTGGATCTGATTACTTATGGTTGGATGGTGTTCTTTAAATTTGATGGTTTTGATCGCTAGGTGATGCAAGGACTGTGTAGAAAAAATAAAAAATTTGTAGAAGAAGATAAAAGATCTTGAATCCGTTGATTTGTGCACAAATACCAGAAACACAACCATTCTTTAAACCTGTTCATTCACTCAGAATAACAAATAAAGGCATCAGCAATTAGTTGATTCGAAAGAATACCCAAAAGTTGGAAGAAGAGAAATCTCTCTCCAGAAATTTTATTCTTCAAAAATAACACCACAGGTTGCCTTTAAATAGGCTACAAGTCCTAATCCTATTATTACTAGAAATCCTAATGGAATTAAAAAAGGACTCCTAGTCCTTAATCGACAAGGAATCATAAATATTACAAATAAAGACTCATAATTCCTAGTGGACAATGATTCATAAAAATAAAGACTTTAAAACTCCTAATGTAGCACCCCGGCTTTCAAAGTAAGTCGTAAGTGCATTATCTAAATTCTCACATGACACTACTACATGTAAGTAGCTTTCACAACGGATTTTTTTTTTTTTAATATGATAGTTCAACTAAGTTAGAACTTAATTGGAGTCGTAAGTGCATTATCTAAATTCTCACATGACACTACTACATGTAAGTAGCTTTCACAATGGATTTTTTTTTTTTTTTTTTAATATGATAGTTCAACTAAGTTAGAACTTTTTTTTGATCGGTAAAAAATCAATATATTAAAAGCGCAAGGGGCGCAACCCATGTACACAGGAAGTATACAACAAGAGCCCACAAAACAAGCTTTTAACTAGAAAAAGTAGCACAAAAATCTAGAAATTCTGCAAGGGTTGAAATTTGCGGAGGATGCCACATAGCCTTCCATGAGAAGAGTGTTTGAATCACCCTTTTCTTCAGCTCTACTAGTCCAATCTCCCGGTCCTCAAAATTCTGTGCATTCCTTTCCCTCCATAGACACCACATTACACACAAAGGCACCATTCTCCATGTTTGTAAAACTATATGATTACCTTTTTGTGCTCTCTAACTCCCCAAACAATCCCTCACACTACCCGGCATCACCCACATCACACCAAATAATTGACACACCATACTCCAAACCTCCACCGCCACCTCATAATGTAATAACAAATGAACAATTGATTCACCACTCTTCTTGCACATGCAACACCACTCCGTCACTATAATGTTCTTCTTGCGTAAGTTGTCCATTGTGAGTATCTTCCCCAAAGCCGCTGTCCACACAAAAAAAGCCACCATCGGGGGAACTTTACTCTTCCAAATACACTTCCACGGGCCATCCACCGGTTTCGAATTAATTCTCTGCTTATAGTATGACTTCACCTCAAACTTTTCTCTCTTTAAGGGAGACCAACAAATTTTATCCTCCCCTCCATGCCTAACCTGTTGGGAGTACAACAATTCAAAAAATCTCGACACCTCTTCCAATTCCCAATCATGCACTGGCCGGATAAAAAGTACATTCCAATGAACAGCTCCATTCACAATTTCCATATTCTCTTCCACCCATGCCTCCTTTGCACATGCTATGGTAAACAACGCGGGAAATGCACTCATTAAAGGCTGCTCCCCACACCACACATCTTTCCAAAATAAAACTCGAGACCCATTTCCTACCTCAAACCTCACATATCGTTTGAAATTATCCCATCCCCTTCGAATGCCTTTCCACACTCCCACCCCATGAGATCCTCCTACCTCTTTAGAACACCAACCTCCCCTCATTATGTCGTACTTCGCCCCTACTAATTTCCTCCACCAAGCAGCTTCTTCATTGGCAAACCGCCATAGCCATTTACCTAATAGAGCTTGGTTAAAATGTATCAAATTTCGAACTCCTAGTCCCCCCGCATCCGTAGTCAAACAAATCTTTGACCAATTTACCAAATGAAACTTAAATTCATCCCCTACACCACCCCATAAGAAATCTCTTTGTATTTTCTCTACCCTCTTTGCCACTCTCACTGGGATTTGAAACAGCGATAAATAATATGTGGGTATATTGGAAAGAGTACTTTTAATCAAAGTCAGCCTACCTCCCTTGGATAAATACATCCGCTTCCACCCTGCCAACTTAGCCTCCATCTTCCCAATAACTGTGTCCCATATAGATGTATCCCTATGAGTAGCTCCCAACGGTAATCCCAAGTATGTCAACGGCAACGAGTCCACCCCACATCCAAGAAAGCTTGATAAAACTTCCAAATTACCCACCTCACCAATGGGAACAATCATCGACTTTGACAAATTTATTTTCAAACCTGAAGCCGCTTCAAAACACAACAATAAACATCTCAGATTTTGAATTTGTTCTACCTTTGGCTCACAAAAGATGAGAGTATCATCTGCAAATAATAAATGTGAAACATGCATTGCCTCAGATGGCCTCGAACCCACTGAAAACCCTGTCAATAGCCCTCTCTCCACCGCTGTATTCATCATATTGCTAAACGCCTCCATCACCACCACGAATAGAATGGGGGACAATGGATCCCCTTGCCTCACTCCTCTAGAGCTGTCAAAAAAATCTTCAGGTGTACCATTTATGAGCACTGAAAACCGAATCGTGGATACACATTGATACATCCAACCTCTCCACCTTTCCCCAAACCCGAGTCTCTCCAACATGTATAATAGGAAATCCCAGTTTATATGATCATATGCCTTCTCCAAATCTAGCTTGCAAATCACACCAGGCTCCCCAGAACGAATCCTGCTATCCACACATTCATTAGCCATCAAAATAGAATCCAAAATTTGTCTACCTGGCACAAAAGCGCTTTGCGTCTGAGACACCAGCTTCCCCATCACTGATTTCAACCGACTAGTCAACACCTTCGAGATGATTTTGTACACCCCGCTAACGAGACTAATAGGGCGAAAATCCTTTATCTCCATTGCTCCCGCTTTCTTCGGAATGAGTGCCACAAAAGTCGCATTAAGACTCTTCTCAAATTTTTCTGTCTCATAAAACTCCTTAAAAACCGCCATCAGGTCCTTCTTAAGTTAGAACTTAATTGGAACCCACTTGGAAGTACCTATTCTTTCACTTGAATTTCATTTCACTCTTAGCCTAGTTTGAACGGTGTACTTCTCAGTTCAAACTGAGCACATTAAATTAGACATCAAATATATTTAATCCAACTTAAGACCAATATTTATACCAAAGTATTCTTAACCATCGTAAGAAATTCCTGGGGGTGTTACATAAAAAGTTCTCTATGAATCTTTTTGATCTGAGCAGCCATTTGGATTGAATTTAAGGGGAGTTGACCATGTATAGCCTTGTGCCTTGTTTTTGTGAAGCCAAAAATCATTGCAAACAGCAGAAAGGAGTGAGACTCATCAAGATTGATATTTAGAAATAAGTTTAAGGTTTAGAATAGTCATTATCCAAGTCGAGATGTCAAATTCTGCAAATCGAAGAGTAGCTAGCAGCTAGGGGATTCCCTCCATATAAACCAGTAGAAATGGCATATGAGGAATAGATGCTCGTGGGATTCATTGTCTGCTGGCAGAGAAGGTATGTAAGGTCCTCTTCCTGAATCTGGATATATACTTTCCCAAATTTGGCTTGACAACCAGAATTCTCCATGTATCCTTTCAAATGAGAAGCTTTAACCTACCATGAATTTTTGCCTTCCATTGAACTTTCCAAGCTTTCAATTTGAGGGGGTCATTCAGGTTATTATATTCTGATGAATGACATGGAGGCCAATTTGACTGAGAAGGTTCCTTTTTTATTTGGAATCCACAAGAGGGAATCTACTAACCCTTCTTGAGAGAGGTAAAAGAGAATATCTGCAAGTTCTTGATCAAAGAGAAATCAGCTCCACGTTCTTGGTCTGTTTGGTTTGCTTCTGTGGTTCTATTAGGCTGGCACACGATAGGTGTTGAAGAAAGAGTGCCACATATAGTGGGGGTGTGGGTTTGGTTATCGGTATATGAATTTATTGGATTTCTTCTCCTACATGTTTAAACTTTTGAGTTGAATTCTCTAAACAAAATTGGTGGGGGTGCTGGTTAAGTATAGGGTACATTAATCTTTTGCATCACTAATGATATGCCTCATCTTTTGATTTTTTGAGAATTGACACTGTTTTTGTGTTTCTTTCTCTCTCAAAATGTTACACAGGCGGGATTCTTGGATGGAATCACAAATATAGTTCCAGGTATTGTATGTGTTTTGCAAACTTGTTTTAAACGGCTGTCTGCTCAGACAAGTCCTTGAATAGATAAATGAGAAGGTCTGCACATTTTTGTTTACAGCTTTGGGAGGTGTAAATATCAAAGAATTGTTGGATGATGCAGCATACGAAGTAGGAGGGAAGGTGTTATTGGATTTTAACGACACAATGGGTGACAGGATTCAAGTCTTTCTTGAGTAGCTTTTCCACTGTTTTTTCAGAGCTCCCATGGTAAAGTTTTCTTAATCATAAATAAAGCTCCTTTGAAATTCTTGAAAGAGGTTTATATAGTATATCTTGTGGATTGCTGTCTAGAGCCCAGTGTCCACTCTGAAAGTTGATCTATTTTGCGTATGAGAAGGCTAGGCTTAGTGTTTAGATTGTTAATTGTTTAGAAACATTAATAATTAGAACCAAAAGTGGGAAGACTCAAGTGTAGAGACATTCCAAAGAGGCCACATGGACAGTTATCCTCGCACTACTAATGCGGAGCATTAAGAGAAAAACAAATCAGCACTTTTTTGAGAATCGCGAGTCCAACATGCTACGACTAAAATCCTCCTTTCTGATATCTTTTTTAGATTGGGTTGTAGCTTATGTTCCTAACTTTTCTTCCTCTACTCTTGTGGATCTTCTTAACTTTTTAGATTTTTGACACTAATAGGGTGGTTGGTTCTGTTGTATACTTTTCATGTACAAGGGCTTTACCTTTTCTTCTAATAAATTATCATTCGTTAAAAAAAATTATGGATTAACACCACCAAAAAAAAAAAAAAACATAAAAAGATATGGTGAAAGATTGAGGTCTGCATTAAGGGAACTGTGGTTGCAATGCATCTATGATCTAATCTATTTTCACAAGAAAATTACTAGAGTTTAATAATAATTCTTTAGTAGTGATTATAAAATAGGATGCACAGTATAATGAAAAATAACTATGTAATCCTCATTGCGTATAGATGACATATCTAGAACAAGGGGAAAAAGAGACATGAAATAAGTAGGCAAATTAGACAAGGTGCTCTTAATCAAGGTAATCCTACCACCCTTAGACAAGTACAATTGCTTCCAACCAACCAAATGACGCTCTTATCTTTTCAATAATGTCATCCCAAATGGATTTGGCCTTAAAAGAAGCTCCCAGTAGTAAACCTAGATACTTTATAGGCAAAGAAGAAGCCGCGCATGTAACACTCAAGTCCCACATTGGGAAGATGAATAGTCCACATAGAGTGGGTAGATTATTAAGGCACTAATGGGTTGTAAGTCCCATATTGGTTCCTTATTAGGTGAGTTTGGGCTTTATAGGTGATTATATGGAGCTTTAATTGCAACTTGAATAGTCCTATTAGAATGATAGTGCAAATGTGGGTAGCACTTTCCCTAGGTCATTACAAATAGTATCAAAGTCATCTAGTAACATTATGTGGTATTGGAGCATTACATGACGAGGCCCTACCAAAGATGTTGGGGATTTAAGGGGGGTGAGAAAGATTGTAACACCTCAGCCCTATATTGGGAAGATGAATAGCCCACATAGATGGTAGATTATTAAGGCATTCATTGATACCAAGTTCCACATTGGTTCCTTACTAGGTGAGACTTGATTCTAGGAAGCTCTAATTGCAACTTGATTAGTCATTTTAGAGTGATAACGCAGATATGGCTAACGTTTTCTTAGGCCATTACACTACGTCTCAAAATATGAGCCAAACCTTCTACATTATCGACATTGCCTATTGGAACCAATTTTGATTTAGCCAAATTAATCTTCAAATTCAGGACAACTTTGAAACATAAAAATAAACATCACAGATAAGGGAGCTGATTTGGATCTGCCCCCCCTTATTCGGCTTAGAAGATGAGAGATGTTAATTCTACCAACAATCATAGGTCTCACATAAAAACCTAATAAAAAAGACTCATTCACTGCAACAAAAATCATTTGACCTTAAGCCTCCATAACAATGATAAACAACAAAGGAGACAAAAGGAGTGCTAGGGTTAGGGCTGAGCAAATTACCGACTAACCGACACCGACCGACTTTCAACTGACACCGACTAGATGGTGGATGGTAGGCGACATGATTTTTTTATTCCGAATTTTTTTCGGTTCAGTAGGCGGAAGAGGTTTTTTAACCGAACCGACTTTCGACCGACTTTACCGACAAATTTGCCACTTTTCCACATACTGACTTCACCGACACTGACTTCCAACCGACACCGACTTTACCGACCGCCATTCGGTTCGAAATGTGAAATAAAATAAAATTTGGCGGAATAAGTCGGTTAATTAACCGATTTTACCGACTTTGTCGGTTCGATATGCGGAAGTTAAAATTTTCTATCAAAACCGACTTTACCGACCGACGCTCACCCCTAGCTAGGGTAACACAAAGGGTGCAACCTAAGTACATAGGAAATATACAAGAGAGACACCAATAAAGAATAAATAAATAAAAGATCATGAAAATCATGAACACCGAAAATATAAAAACAATTATAGGCAGCCATCTAGTTGTTAAGGCTATGATAAGCTGCATCATGATTTCTGATGGCTATTTATGATTTTCCCTTCTTTTTTTTTCTTCTTTTTTTTCCTTTTTATGTGGTCATCCTATGCTATAATTTTTTTTAATGTTTCTCTTGTAATCCTATGGCAGAAAATTGGAGAATCATAATCAGGAGGTTTTTAGTGTAGCCTATGACCTGATGGATATGTAAATGCATGGCCAAGGCCCTCTATGTTCGTTAAAGCTCAAGCCCTGTCCATGTGAATTCCTGATCTTTTGCCACATCAATCACATTTAGCAGTCACTTGTAATCCTGTCTGGATTTTGGCTTATTTTACAGTAGTATCTGAACATTCATCTACTTTCATGCATCGAAAAATTAAAGAATGGGTAAGTATTTCACATTATTACTTTGGTGGAACCTGTCACTTGTCCTTTTTTTTTTTCATTCCTTTCACCTGCTATGAGTCTATTTTTTTTTTTTTCTTTCTTTCCTTTGTAATTTTTGCCAAGTAATTTGAAGGAAGCTAGTAGATGTGATCCATCGAGTATAATCCCATTCACATCTCAAAAGTAGTCCAACTTCCAGAATAGTTCAAGTACTTTATGGACCATCATCTTTACTTTACCCCCCCTCCCCTCTATTGTGACTGTGATTCAGATAGAAGTGCCCCACTAGTTTGAAAATGCTGAAATAGTGTGTACTATCATGTTATGTGTGTTTTATATGTTTTGGTGACGCATAGGCTTTGTTTGTGTTTTATCAGTTGGTTTGTGTCCAAATGGCATGTAGTGAAGCTTCAAGTAGAAAGCAATGGTGATAAGCTTGACGCAATCTCCTACAAGGTGATGGGCCTTTGGTTTGTTACTTGCAAACTACATGTTTCTATCTTCCAGATTGGCCTATCGAGCACACCTACCCCGCAGCCGCAGGCCCACCATTGGCTCACTTCAAGTCGACTTTCAGCTTTTTGTTCTTCTTTCCTTTTTTTTTATCTCACTTATAAATAAATAAATAAATAAAAGCTTGAGACTAACTTGAGCTTAGCTTAACTTGGAAAAGAATTTGAGGGTCCAAGTTTCTTTAATTATGATTAGGGTTAAATACCTAATATCTCCTAGGGTTTTACTTATTATTTTTTTCTCCTAAGGTTTGATTTTTATCATAGAAGGTCTTGTGGTTTTGATAAAGACCAAATTAATTCTTTTGTCTGCTGACTGTTAGTTGACTTAACGAAAATGATATGTGGGCCAATTAAATCTCACCACGTGTCATGTAATTTATTTAAAAAAATAAAAATAAAATTAGGGTGGCCGGCCACCCCCATTGAGCCAAGGGTTCAGCCACCCCCAAGACCCATTAGAAGTGGTTTCGGCCACCCCCAAGACCCACTAGGGTGGTTTAGCCACCCCCTTGGCCCCCGAGCTACCCCCTTCAAGCCAAAGGGGTGGGTCTTGGGGGTGGTTTCAACTACCTCCAATTATTATTATTATTATTTTGAAAAAAATATATTTTTAATTTTTTAAAAAAATAAAAATAAATTACATGACACGAGGCAAGATTTAATTGGTCGACGTATCATTTCTGTTAAGTCAACTAACTGATGAAAAGACCAATTTAATCTTTTTTTTTTATAAGTCAAAAAGCATTAAAGGGGCGCAACTCATAGTACACAGGGAGCATACAAGGGAAAGCCTAAGAAGAAGAAGATAAGCGAGAAAGAAAATCCGGGAAACTAATTACAAGCGGATCAAGCCAACCGGCTGTCCAGGTGTAGAGAGTAAAGAAAAAATAATGCAAAATTTTCTCAAACGACCTCGCGGAGTCTTCAAAGCATCTTGCATTACGTTCTCTCCAAATACACCACATAAGACATAAATGAATCATCTTCCAAACCACCGCACTCCTTGTTCGACCCCCCGAACACCAACAAGCCATCAACTCCTTAACCGAGCTAGGCATGACCCAACTAAGGCCCAAACGGCTAAGAATGGCATTCCATAGGGCATTCGTCACTTTGCAATGGAGGAGAAGATGATCCACCGATTCCCCATCCGACTCACAAAGCCAACATCTGTTAACCACTATCATGCCTCTCCGGCGAAGATTGTCGATGGTAAGAATCTTCCCTCTAGCGGCTGTCCATGCAAAAAACGCTACTCTAGGCGGGGCCTTCGTTCTCCAAATGCTTTTCCAAGGAAAGGAAATGTGCCCATGAGATGAAAGCACCCGATAATAAGATCTCACCTCAAAGGCACCTTTGCTCGAAGGAATCCACCACAACTTGTCCTCCCCAACCCCTCTAAACTTGAAAGAGTACAAGCAATTATAAAACGCAACCAATGTTTCCACCTCCCAATCATGGAGCAACCGGGTGAACACAATGTTCCACTGAATGGTGCCATTGACGCGCTCCATATTATCCGCAATGGAACCTTCCCTGAACCTGGCAACAACCCAGTGCCACAACCCAGGTTACCGGCCAACTGATCCACATCATCCAACGAACCAACCGGGATCAAGGAAGACTTAGTCATATTTACTTTAAGCCCAGAAACCGCTTCAAAACATACCAAAAGAGCACCCATGTAACTGATTTGGCTAGCATCTGCACCACAAAACACCAAGGTGTCATCCGCAAATAACAGGTGAGAAACTTCCACCTGCTCATGATCCCTAAGACCCACAAAGAAACCTGAAATCAGCCCCCTCGAGTAAATAGCACCAATCATCCTACTAAAAGCCTCCATCACCAAGACAAATAAGAGCGGGGAAAGCGGATCACCTTGCCTCACCCCTCGAGAACTCCCAAAAAAACCGGAAGAGGAACCATTTATCAAGACTGAGAACCGGACAGTGGAAATACAATGTTTGATCCAAGAACACCATCTCTCTCCAAATCCACATCTTTTCAAAAGATAGAGAAGAAAGTTCCAATCCACATGGTCATAAGCCTTTTCCATATCCAACTTGCACAAAACTCCCGGATCCCCGGATTTAGTCCGGCTGTCCAATTTAATCTTTATCAAAATTATATGGACCTTTTGTGATAAAAATCAAACCCTAGGAGAAAAAATAAAGAAGTGAAACCCTAAAGGGTATTAGGTATTTAACGCTTATAATTATTATAAGGAAATTATGACACAAAACAAAGCAAATTGAAGATAATTACATCTCTTAATAAAGACAAGTGCCCACACAAATAGAATATAATAAGCCTTAATTTAAAAAGATTTCACATTGCCCTGCAGTCTTCAGTGGATGAAGTTGGTGCACAATTTATGCATCTACGACATGCATGAGTTAATAGGCAACCATAATTTGATGATCACCCGAATTGCAAAATCAATTGATTCCAAGAAGAGTCTGAAGAATTGAATATGTAGAAAATTGAATCATTATATTTATTGTTCGGTACATAGCCAAACATGCCTGACAAATAATTAAAAAAAAAATCTCTAAGAGGCAAAGTGAAAGAAAAAGAAGCTATAACCTGAGAAAGGTTATACTCGCTGGTAAATAATATCACAACAGCTGAAGCCAGCAACCCTACACAACTCTCCTGACCCAAAAGGAATGATAGGATAAGAAAGAGAAAATGAATAAACATACATAACATTCGGCCATTTTCAGAAAATTACAACTATTGAACAAGAATACAGAACTGTATACCAATATTGGACCAGAGTGCATTGCAGGAGGATTTAATAGCAACACTGGATTTGCTATGTAAATCTTTTTCACCTTATAACAAAACAGGTATTTACTACTTTTCCGCTCAATCTCATCGGTAGCCGCCGCCATAAGGCTGTTGAGGCACGTACCCACCAGTGCCCAGCATGGGGTTATAACCACCAGATATGTTGGATCCAGGAGCTAATCCAGTTGGTGGTTGCATCTGGATTCCTTGCCCCATACCCATATTCATCCCCATGCCCATATTCATACCCATGTTCATCCCCATTCCCATACCCATGGGTTGATTCATAACTCCATAACCTGCCATTCCCATGCCGGGACCAGGCCCACCAACCATACCCATACTAGAACCCATCATAGGGTTTAGTGGAGGCCTGAGGGCGCCTGCACCAGCACGGCCTATCCCAGAACCAGATCCCATAGCTTTACCCATGTTGACAGTAGATGTAACAGGAGTGGTGGCAGGTTTTTCCATCCTCCTTTCCTTCCGATTAATGGCATCAAAATCAATTCCAATATCCGCCAATGGATTTATTTTAGCTGAATATGAAAAAAAAAAATAATGTCAAAACTCTCATATAGTAAAAAATTCAATTATCAACTCGTAAGCAAAGCTCTATCCAATGCAATAATAATAATGATGGTGTTGGTGATGATGATGATAATATAAGGAGCACAAAACACTCACGTCCAGATATATTTAAATTGACTAGCCCTCTGCTTAGTGTATCAGCCCAAACAGTTGACTTGGTCTCAAACTTGTCCTTGGCCGGGTGAGGAACTATTGAAAGTGATCCTGTTGAAAATGGAAGATTTTGCTGCGAGGTCACAGGGGCATTTAATCCTGCTTGAGGAAGTAAATTACCAAGGTGATCATTGTTATGTAAAACAGCAGGTCCAGTGGGAGTTTGATGAGTAGGTGCTGGAGCTGCAGCACCTTGTGCTGGAAGAAAGTTCCCACTGTTAAATTGCATGGCTGGTCCAGTTGGTGCAGATCCTCCCTGTTGCGGAAAAACATTTCCACCATTAAGCTGTGAAGTTGGTCCAGGTGGAGTTTGTGGAGTCATCTGTGAAGTGGGGAGAGACGTAAATCCTGCCTGTGGGAGTAGGCTCCCACTGCTGAGCTGTGCAGGAGCTCCAGCTTGAATCTGAGGTGCTATAGGTCCTGCCTGTGGGTGGAAAGTGCCATAAATATTAGCAGTTGGCTGTGTGGGTTGGCCAGTTGGGGATACAAAAGCTGGCTGTGATGTAAAAGCAGGTGAAGGTCCAGAAGGTGGGAGAATGTCGGCCAGAATATCAGTATTCTGCTGTGGAGTTGACAGCTCTTGAGGAAAATACTGCGAGTTTGTTGGAGGTTGAATACCAGAGACACTCGGTCCAGAGTAAGTAAGGCCAGAAAAAGTGTCCCCAAAGTCGAAGTTTGAGACTGTATCAGCCTTTGGGGCACCCAGTTGGGGCAGTTCGGTAGTCTGGTTCCCGTTTGGCTGGAAAGAATTTGTGGAAGCAGAATTCTGCTGCTGGGTCAGGACACTGTCAGCGGAAGGAACAGCTTTAAAAGGAGAATCACCAAATGGATCTTCAAAAGCCTGCATCAAGGATAAACGCTTTCAATCCATAATTTTCACATATAACAAACAATCTTGGAAAAGAAGTGGGGAGAGATGGGGGAGACAAGTCTTGCACGTTCTCTTGTACTAGCAGAAACCACACTGAAAATATCTATGCAAAAAATACCATAGTCCACAAATGCAAAGTATTCATGATATGAGAAATTAAATTATAATAAGAATAATATCAAAATTCCAAACTATTCCATTCAGAGAACCAATGGGACAGCATGTAATCAGTATGCTATGAATCTTTAGTAATATATATTCCACACAATAGGTCTACCTCAGGATGTGGTCGGAATAGCTAGCAAAAGAAAATAGGGACACTTCATCTGCCACTGAATGGGCTAGACCAGATTAGCACATCATATTTCCATAGCATCATAAATGGGACTCTTAAATACATTAAGAGTGAAGAAGAAAAGCTCCTAAACCATTTTTCACTTCAGTTTGTCAATTAATCAACAAAAAAATAATAAAAAAATAATCATGATGTAGGCTCCTAAACCATTTTTAACTTCAGATTGTCAATTAATCAACAAAAGAAAATTAGCATTCCATTTGTAAAATTCAACACATGATGCTTTTACCTGATTCACAACATTGGCTGCTGACGGTGCTGCCCCAAAAGTGGGTGCTGGAGCAGGCATTGTGTGGGCATCAGCCTCAGAGGTTGTGGTCACAGATGTAGTCGGCACGATGGCTAATGAATCTGATAGTGAACCAAGTAAATCCATCTCAGCATTGTTCGAGGTAGCTTGAGCAGCTGAAAAAAGGAACCAAGTATAATGAGTGTCCAACTATGTTGCTAGTACTGCAAAAAACACCAAAATAAATTCATGGCTTTAGCTCCTCAGAGACGATGATTATTGAGAATTGTATCAAAATCCAAACCGCCTCCTCCCACAGTACAGATCATATAGAGATATGTCATTCTTCTTTCCTTTTCCTTTTTCTTGGGGTGGGGGGATGTTTAACCCCTTGTTTCACTTAAATGATTGCAGCACACACTTCACCATAAACAGTTTAGCTCTCATGAAAGTAGAGAAAGAGTTGTTCTTGGTAAAAACAATTATGAATAAAAACAGATGATGATTGTACGATTCAGCAAAGAGAAAAGCAGCATACCATGAAATCAGTTCTATTCTCATGCATAGTCAACATAAAACAATCCCTATCCCATCAAAAAAAGAAAACTCAATAGATTTAAACAAATTCTCAAAGCCATGTTGCAACTTGACAAGCTAAGTTAAGATTGCACCAACTCAACCAATACAACACATGTTGAGGAGGAGCACCCCCAAGTATTGTCCCAAGCAATGTGGTCGCCTAGCTGTGAAGCAAAAGACTCTAGTTATTGAGAAAGGAGGTGCCACTTGGCCCAAAGGCCATTGGCAATATAGCACATTCTTTTCTTTGCCATAATACTTATAGCATTCTAGCACTGACAGAGACACTGATGAAACCATGTGCATGTCAGTATCTAATTACTTTACAAACCATCACATCAACCAAAATGAATCCACATTGGAACCAAGCACCCATGTCAGCGTTGTTGTTGCATGACCAGCCAAAAACCTCAGGCATTTATTTACCTAAATAAGTCACTCAGTCCCATTGCAGCTGCAGGAATTGTTTTCCTTTTATATATATATATATTGGTTCATTCGAGATCCGTTGTCCTATGTACTGCAGCAATTCTTTGCAAATTTCAAGTAAACTTCCCTAAGCCCTATGACCCAGCACTGTGTCAAAACCAAAAACACTCCAAATGCTAAATGTCAGAACAATTAAACTTGATTTAAAACACATGCAAAAGGAAATGATGAGGTGACATTGATAAATCCTCAACCCCAATCGCAACAGTCCAACAATATAATTGGACACATTTGAACCAAAATTTAAAAAGAGTATGTGCAACGCAGATTTCAAATATATGTCAACATTTCTTCAAGTCTGTCCAACACGTTAGACAAACTCTTCATAGTGACAGGTTTATGTGGTGCATTCAATAACATATCAGTGCGAAAGTACAGGGAGCTGGCTAAAATGAAAATAAAGACATTCATATGGCTTGCTGTACCTGAAAGTGGGCCACGAGGATCAAATTCATCAAAAGCCTCAACTTTCTGGCTTTGGGGAGATGCCAAAGTACCATGAGCAACGGTTGCTTGGCTTGAAATGTTGCTTACAGGTGATGAATCTCTAGGAACAGATGCTGCTGACATTTCTCCATCCCTTTCAAGAAGACATCAGAATGCCTCAACTAGTGAATTATAGTAAGATAAAATAACTTGTGCACGATAATGGTGCAAAATCTATACCTTTCACTGTGAACAGGGCTACGGGAATCACTCACAGCTTCTTCATAACTTGGAGGAGCACCAATATTCTGTTCAGAATATTTCCGATCAAGTCGCCTGCCAAAGGGTTTTACATTTGTCATGCAATAAATTGTGCTTGGTTGGACTCTTGACAATGTTGACGTGAAAACCCACTAACTCAAAAATCTGACCATGCATCCAAAAATGATTTACCTTCCCTCCAGAGAGTGGTCATCAGCTCTGGCACCACTGCCTCTGTAGGGTTAAAATGGCAAAAGTTAAAGTAAAGTTTTAAGGTCAAGGATCCCATGAAAGCATTATCTGCATGCTTACATTGTAAAAGGAAAACATACTGAAAACTTTGTAAGCAGGCAATGCACTAGAGTAGTTCCATTCAATACAAACCAATAAATATACTAGATCCAGGATAGTTCCATTCAAATGCATTGAAGTGGGGAAGTTTCACATTGGCTTCATTGGATAGTCCTTTTATTCCAAGTAGGCTTTGTCAGATCACACTTAAACTTCTATTATACTTCATCCAACACAGGGAGACTCCTATTTAAACAAAATCAAGTTGCATTTTTTTAAAGCTAAAATTGCTTCTTAAATACTCAAAATGAAAACTAAACCAACCAAAGAAACAAGTAAATACTGCAAAATGAGAAGGCAACAACAAAATGGAACCATGAAAAGCAACATGGTTCTTTATTACACTAGCAACATAAATACCCATACTGATAGACACATACCGTGAAGAATATTGACCATCATCATCAAAAGCACGGTCTCTGTCTCTATCAAAGCTCCTACTTCTTGAGCCATCCTGGAAATCATCAACACTTCGACTTCTTCCACGGTAATCATCATCCTTATAGCGTTCTTCATAACGATCTCCATCACGACTATTTGAGTCCCCATATCTGCCATATCGGTCATCATCCCTGTAGCCTGTTTCTCTCTCTCTCCCATAACCATAACCATTCCTATCCTCATCCCTGCTTCCATAACGATCATCATCATATTTGTCACCATATGAACCAGGCTTATACATTCCGCCAGTTGATGAGGCACTACGGAACCTGTTGAGCCATAATTTAGCAGTTGGAGAATCACATCAATGATGATCTCCATTAAGGAAAAAGTTCTATAACATACAGGATTATATGCTTTTCCACATGAGTTTAAATCTAGAAAGAACTTCAAGGTAGAATAAAGGAAATAGCTATATCCAGGAGTGGAAAGGGAAGGAGAAAGAGGGGAGGGGGGGACTTATGTTTATTCATGAGATGAGTACATAAGAAATGTCACAAAAGTTATCACAACTTTTTGCAGTGGAACTTGAAACTTAGACAGTTAGCTGTTCAAGAGAAAAATGAGATCCGCTCAAAATTCAAGTGCATAATGATAAATAAAAATAGACAGATCCTCTGATGTGTTACATGACAAAGAAACACCACATAAAATATGGACTCTTTATAAGACAAGAAAGGAAAGCTTGAAAAAAGCACTTCATATTAAGACATTTGAGAAATTTACTTGCCTGATAATGAAAAATTAAGGAACTTTACCTTTCTTTTCAGAATTGAGTAATTTCAAACGGTAAGAAGTTGAAAGATAACAACAATAATACTACAAAACATATGCAACTCCAGTCCATGACATCATGATAGCAGGTGCCTACTATTATGAACTGACAAGGTGAACAGTAAAACAGCCAATATAAGAACAAAGTATTTTAGCCAACTCTTTTGAGAATAGACATACTTGTCCCTGTTAGCAGCAGCCTTCTGTCTTACTTCAATTATCCTTTCTTTATCATTCACTAGGACAACAAGACTCTGAGATTTCTTCCTGACATTGCTTCCCTGGTCCCTTCCACCGGAATCAATATATAGGAAATCGGACAATGTCTGCAATATGGGAAAGATAAAATTATCATTAACACACCAATATAGTGCTACTCATTTGAAGATGAAAAAAAAGTTGACTAACAAAAAATCAAAACTGTGGATCAGTCAAAAAAACACGGGGGAACTGGAAATTACTTGTATTTGATAAGAATGTTCCTTGATATCATCTATGACACGCTCTGACCCATGGGCAACTAGGTATTCCAGAACAGTTAAAGCCTGAAGCTCAACACAATAATCATTTCAGTTATACCATCACAACAGTGTTAAACTGAAAAATAGTAGATGCTGAACATACAGCACAATATATTTATCAGAATCCAAGGGCATCATGAAATTCACAAATGCATGGGAAAGATATAGACAAGGGACAGATGTTCCTTGATATCATCTATGACACACCAATATTTGGAAAAAACCAAATATTTAGCATCTGCAAGTTACTAAAGCAAATCCATAAAAACTGCAAACCTTGTAGACATGACGCCAGTTCTTGCCAGTATCATTAATCCGCTTCCAAATTACTGACATGATCATCTGGTACTCATGACTGCATGGATATTAAAGCAAATTACTTCACTTTATAGGGAGGGAGAGAGAGAAAGAGAGAGAGACCTACTTTGGAACAAAATAAGCAATGCGAAGCATCCATAAAAGAATGGTTAAAGCTTACTAGTTTCTGGTTGCCTGTGCAATATCTGCAAGAAGTGATCCATGAGGACCCCAGGGCTCATTGCTAGTAGAATCAAGAACCTAAAATGCAGAACAGAAGTTTTATTTCACTGAGCTTGAATGTTACGTAACATGTTATTGCATTTCAGCGTCCAGGTGATGGGCATTAGCCAAGTACAAAATTATGATGATCACCAGTACAGAACTAAGAACTTTCAATAATACACAACCAACTGAATTAGGACAGAACATAGGGAATTATGGTTCTATCTCAGCACCATTGACCCTAGACGTTGATGGTGGAAGAATCAATCAATTTTTTGAATGCTCAAATAAGCAAAATACTAATACTAATACTAATAATAATAAAGAAAGAAATATTTACCTTCTGTTCTATTCCAGGAACTTTTAGAACTTTCTTGTTCACCTCTCTCTTACTGTAAGAAAAGCAATAAAGAATAGAACCTTTAAGGAAAATGTGGTGACATAATGATAGAGAAACAATATGGTAACACATGAATAAAAATGACAAAACTGATTCTGCAGTTCAACAGAAAGCATCCAAAGAATAATTGTCCTCACGAATGTCACCAATAATTATCAAGAAAACAGAGCACTCAAATGCCAATGAGGCTACTATAGTAAGCACCAAGACTTACATGTCCCTAACAGTTTGATCAAAGACCTTCTTCATTGTAGCTGGTGTTCAAAATAAACTGTGCTCTAGGGATGCGGCACAAGTTTTACGGTCCACTTCAAATGAAGCCCTTGTCAAATATTCTCCAGCACTGTTTCAAGGAAAGATTAAGTGACTAAATTTGCACGACAATAAAGAGGCTCAACACTTGAAAATACAAACAAGACACTTTCGTATCTTTGAAATCTGTCTCTTCAAAGAACAAACTCACACAGCTCTAAGCAATCACAATTACTAGCTAAACAAAAAAACAACCGGAATATCTAAGGTCTCCAAAGAAAATGACAGATGAATTTATGCAACCAAAAATAAAGCAAACGTATACAAGCCCACCCACATGAAATTGACTTGTAACAAAATATGAAACTCAGGGCAAGAATGGCCGACTTTGACTTCCAATCAAGAATCAGTAATCCAACTAACAATCCGTGGAAATTAAGCCATCGTCATTGAACAGCAATAAAAATAAAAAAACAAAAAAAAAAACAATGTAGAAATCAACAACGAAACGATGCAATTGAAACGTGGTTAGGATTTAAGTATCACCAAGATTTTATGACAAAGTTAAAATGAGCGTGCTTTCGTGTGCACAATGAAATATACGCAGAATTGGTGAGTGAACATGGATCCATCGCAAACCAGCACATGAAAAAGAAACGTAAGCCATCCACAAAACATCATAAAACCTCCTAGATTCTTTTATTGACCCAAAATGACAAACAAACTCAATACCCATATTCCAAAACAATCAGTACATATAGAAAGAACAAGAAAGTACAGGAAGAAGGACAAGCATGAGCTGAATCCACATTGAAATTTGCACAAATAAAAAGAGAAGGAGCAGATCCGAAGCGCAAAATAAAAAGAAAATGAAAGGAACCCAGATCGGAACACGGGGAGACGAGATCGAACGAACCTGATCCTCCTCCAATGGAAGGCAATTGCGGGGCAAAGAAATGGATCTGACAGCGAGAGAGAAAGAGGAGGAGAGGAAAGGAAAGAGGAGCGGAAATTGCGAAGGGCTCCTGAAATCTTTGAATCGTATTTTAGGCGTTTGTTGAAATAATAAGACCGTGTTAGAGAGAGAGAGGTTGACAGAGGGGGGTGAGGAGAAAGACAGCGCGGCTTACACCCAGAGAATTGAGGGGCTGGCTTTATTTATTATTTATTATTACTATTATTATCGTATTATTTTAATTAATTTAATGACTTTTTCTTTCTTTATAATGCATTACTGCTTTTTTCTGCTTGTCGGAATGGAGGGGAAAGCTGGGAATGGTTGGATTTGGTAAAATATCAACCGCATCACCAAAAGCTACCCACTTAAATATAAAAACACCATCCCTTTCTTTTTATTAATTTTGCACACACTAAATTCATTCTAATTATTAAGCTTACAAAGCCTTTTTGGTTACATTTGTTAATGGTTTAAAAATATATATATTTTTAAGTGTTGTAAAAATTTTTTTTTTTTTTTTTTTGTGTGTTGTATTTCTTAAGAAAATAAATATTATTCGGTGTACTATTATGCGACTGACATGACATGTTAATGAAAGACAGTCATTCATTTTTTTTATAAGCTTTTGGTGATTCAAATAATGATGTTGACTGCCACATCTTCTTAATTGTTGCCATCGTATAGCAGTCTATTGAAGTGTTATTTTTTTAAAGATTTTTTTTTATTTTTTTCTGAGCTTAGAGGATAATTCATTCTTGGACCATGATTTTTGTCCCGACCGCATGAGGGAATAGTTCCCTCACGCCGTCGGGACAAAAATTATAAGCCATTCATTCTTTGGTCATTTTCTTTTAATTTTTGGGTCTTGAATTTTCATGACTTTCTCCATTGTCTTTGGCTTTGTAAAAGGAAATGATCAAAATTTAACTTTCTCAATTGTCTCTTTAGTGGGTTTACAATTGTAAAATGCTTGATATAAAATGTCGGCAATACATAGATGCGAGTTATGTTTCAGAAAAAACAAAGTCTGCCCAATCATAGATATGATAAGGGATTTTATTTATTTATTGGTTTCTTCGATTTTGTAAAATATACACGAAGATAGGGTTTGATTTGATACAATATTTGGGTAGTTTTTCCATCAATTTGTAATATGTTAACTCACCGAGGATAATTAAGTTTCATTTGGATGGAAGTAACTGAAGTGATAGATTTTAAATTCAACTTTTAGTTTAAATGGATTGAAGTAGCCACACTTAATAATGGTTTTGAAAACACTTTTACGATGTCTTAACTTTATGTTTCAAAAGTATTTTTTTGTTTGTTTTAAAAAACCGCCAAAATTTATGGTGGGACGGTTTATGAATGTACTAAAAAGAGAGCAATCAACCTTAAATTGGAGGAACCGAGTGTCAAGTAAGGCAACATATAGTTTAGGGGGAAAAAAACAGAGCATTTATTTTAAAAACATTTTTATATGAAAGATGCAAGAAGTTTTTTCAAAAAGTGTTTTTATGTTTTTAACAGCAGAAAAAAATAATAATAATGAAAATAAATGCCAAATCCACTTATCTAATAAGATTGCCACAAGTTTGTGAACAACATACAAAGTCATTTAGAGACAAATATTGATATTCCGTAAACTATTATACTACCGTCATACAATCGACACTTGTAAATTTTTTATTTTTTTTTTCAAAAAAATGTTAGTTTTCACTTCCACATCATCTTAATTGTATAATAGTCGTATAACAATCTATTAAATAGTACAACTCTTTAAAAGAATACATGGGATCCACTATATTTAGAACATAGGAATTTAAAAAATAAAAAATAGATTTGATATCTCATTCATACTTCGCTCCCTGCGAGAAATTCTGATTCGGTTCCTAAGAGAGACCAAGTCCACCCACCTGCCATGTTAAACCCATCTCATTCACACCTTCAACCACTTGCGTCCCTCTTGGTTAACTAGAAAACAAGGCATCTCATCTGGACTTGGCCTTGATCGATGTTGATGGAGGATAAAAGTTTTAATATATATCAAGAACTTTGAATATCACTAGTATTCTTTTGAAAAAGAAAAGAGTAAAGGCATCATAGACTAAATCATGGTAAAGGAGTCTACTGTCACTGTGTATCATGATAACAACCTGAATGAGAGCAAACAATAAATTATACTGTCATGGAGACTTTTGGCAATTGAAAAGAGTTTCTTAATGATGAAAAAGATACTAAAGCAGCTAGGAAAAAAGCCTGTGTGTATTCTTTAGTGAAACATAAAAAGGCACCCCTAAAGAACAAAAAGAAAAAGCACAAGTCACAGTGGAAAGAGAGGGAGAGAGAGGATATGCTCTACTTTGATGATTATTTTATTTTATTTTTTACAAGATTTTCTTGGATGATTTTTTTTTTTTTTCCTGAGCTAATTAGGCAATTTTCTTTAGAGGAAATTACAAAATTTAAAGCTCAGTCATGCAATCACCTTAAATGAAACCTCCAAACTCCAAAGAGAAAAATAGGTGTCATTTTTTTTTTTTTTTTGGTTGGGAAAAGTAGATGAACAAGTCCAATTTTGTCAAATACAATCAGAATGGTCCTTTGAATAGTTCAGGCAAACATCATTATTGGGGCCACGTTGCAACAACCAGGTTGACTTGGACGCACAAGCATTTGAACTATAAGAAGACGAAATAGACAACGTCATGTATACAATTTCTCTCATTTAGGCCATTCCATAAGACAAAAATATTAATTACACAATAAAGGAGCAAAGGTACACTATATGCAAAGAGACAACCCACTGAGCTTTCAACTAGGGCATTGTCCTTTGTCTCGATTGGCAGCCTCTAAACATTCCTTGGCCCTGTGAACTTTAGACTGAACATAAAAGCTCCCATTCTTGGCATTCCTTTCAAACAATGTGTCATATTTCTGGAACATTTAAAAGGATCTTTAAGAACCTATGTCCACCAATACCCAGAAGAAAAAAAAAGAAAAAAAAGAAAAGAAAAGATAAATATACAAGAAATACTGACCTTCATAATCTCCTCCCAAGCGGTTTGCTCGGAGACGCCAAGAATCTGCCTGGCTTCTTGCTCTGTCATTGCTTTGCTTGCTCTACGGACAGTGTTTTGTAATGTTTCTTGGGCGACACCAGATTTTGAGGCATCTGTAGGATACCACATACAACGAACTCAGGGTAAATTATCAAATACACCTAAAAAATTGGGATATTATCTTCGACTGTAAACATGAATGTAGTCGTAGATTAGACATAGGAAGGAAATATAACATAATATTACTTTTATAATAGACAAATATAATTCAAGAACCATACGGATTTGGAGCCGTGACCATATCCTCCACCCTTGTAGCATGGGGGGAGATGCCATTTGGTCCAAAACAACTAACAACTACGTTGACAATGTTGGCGTAATAACTGAAAAATATTTAAAAACTTGTACAAAGTTTACAATATGAGTTAAACTTTAGTCCAGACATGGCGTAAAAGCCATTCTTTACAGCATCCATTCATAAGCAGCCACTTCAGCAAAAAACGTAATATAGAATGGTGTTGAAAACACTAGATTATTATTCGAAACCGTTCGTATTGACAAAAAAACACCCCAGTCCCTGTTCTAACCCTAGCCCCTGTATTGACAAAAAACCGTTCGTATTGCTCATAGCTACGCTGAATTTTTCTTGCTGCCGGAGATTGCTCAAAGCCACTAAAAGGTTGAGATTTGTTAGAACTATGGGTTATTTTCGGGTCTGTGTAGAAATATGGTGATATTGATTGGGTTAACTCGTGTAGAACTCGTGTTTGTGGTGATATTAGATTAAGTTTGAGAAATGAGAGATGATTATGGTGATATTGATTGGGTTATTTTTGGGTCTGTGTAGAAATTTAAGCAAAGTGCTCGTGTTTGTTGGAATTTGCAGAGATTTGTACAGAATCGACTAAAACGGGGATATCGACAGAAGCGATCTTCAACTTAAACTGAATGAGAAAAGTGATGGCGATCAGCAAAACTCAGCAAAAAACTCTGCACGATGGAATGGAAGAATGGGTGGGTAATTTGTATTGTTGCTGTGGGCAAGAGATGAGGGTGAGTTAGGAGATTTTTTTATTAAAATATTAAAATATTGGGTTGTTTTATGGTGTTATCCTCTCTATTTTATGTTTTGCATTTTGCTGATGTGTTGCATCCCTATTAGATGCTGTAAACACCTTGTTTTGCAAAGCGACCTGACCATAGGGGCTCTCTTACAATATTTTGTAAGTACATTCCATTATATAAAAAAGAAGATGGGTTACAATGGACCAAAAAATCCAAGAAGAGTGGGCTTTCTAACAAGCCCAAACATAAGAAACAGTGCAAAAATGGTAAACATAAAACAGGAAATGAGTCCATAAATGATCTCAAAGG
The DNA here is from genome assembly GCA_006937295.1 of Carpinus fangiana. NCBI lineage: Eukaryota > Viridiplantae > Streptophyta > Magnoliopsida > Fagales > Betulaceae > Carpinus > Carpinus fangiana. Next base: position 29,825,995 of record CM017326.1, read on the forward strand.
AACCTTAAATGGCCAGGTCCTTTATATCTTAGGCAAAAGCCAAGAAAAGGGCCGCATAAAGCGGTATAGCACCAAATTAGAGGACAAATATGGGCATGACCCTCGCAAGACCCTTCAATCCTACCTAAACCTCTAAAAAACAGGACACAAGTAGAGGCATGACCCTCGAAAAACCCTTCAACCCTATTCTAACCTCTGTTAGGTAACAACAACAACCATCGGAAGGTGATTGAGGAGAGAAAGGCACTGCTGAAATCAGGGCATAATTTGTCGTCAATGAGTTACAAACTCCGGATGCAAAAGTCTCCACCAACATATAAAACCACATGATACAGGGAGACAAACCAACAAACAACAACAATAAATGCAAAAATACAAAATAATAACAGAAATACAAGCTTCACACCAATAATTTATTAATTACTATGTCACAGTCAATCTTAAAAAGAGTTTGTCCTCTCTCACATTATATTTTGGAAACTATATCCTTTTATCATTAAATTCTTTTCCTAATTCTTTTTATGGACGACAGTTGTAACAACCCAAGGAAAACCCTAGCTGCATCTGCACTCACTCCAAAAGGACTTTTCAAGTTGTAATTGGAGCTCCTTAGAATCATTTATAAAACTCAATCTTACCTAGTAACGAACCAATAGACTTGACACTCGCGAACACTTTATAATCCACCCATTCAATGTAAGCAATTCATCTTCACAATGGGTAAAATCCTCACGGTTTATGTCACTATCTCCCCCACTTAAATCCCTAACGTCCTTGTCAAGGCCCATGCCATGCAATGCCTCTTAATAGATTATTTTGATACCATTACAACCCAGAGAAAACGACAATCATATATCGCTCCAAAAGGTTTAGTCAAGTTGTATTTAGAGATCCTTAGAATCACTTATAAAGCTCAGTATCACATAGTAAAGAATCAATGTAGAACTTAGCATCCATGAACACCTTTATAATCCACCCACTCAATGTAGGCAACTCATCTTCACAATTTTGGACTAACTTTCTAGAATGTCACAATAGCTATGAGAAGAATCCTCACGGTTGATCATCTTAGAAGGCAGAGTTTCACTATTTTAAATTGGCGTTGCCTATGTAAAAAGAATGAGAAGACTGTAAATCACCTTCTCATTCATTGTGAGTACACTAAATATCTTCGGCACTTGGTTCTCGGCTTATTTAGAGTTTCGTGGGCTATGCTTAACAACATCTTAGAGATGCTTCATTGTTGGAACATTGAAGGGTGTAGACATCCCAAAGAGGCCATCTAAAAAGTTACCCATGCTTGCTTAATGAGGAGTATTTGGTGAGAAAGAAATCGACGTCTATTTAAGGATTGCAAGTCCAATTTGCTTTCTTTAGAATCCTCTTTTTTGAGATCTCTTTTGGATTGGGTTGTAGTCTATGTTCCTAACTTCTCCGAATCGAATCTTGTAGAGCTGATTAATTTTTTAGAATGTAGAACTATAAGGATGATTGTCACTATATACTTTTCGGGTACAAAGGCTTTGGCAACGTTTGGCAAACCCCCCACCCCCCTTCCCCTCCCCTTATTTTCACTTCTCCCAAAAAAAACCCATCTTTTCAAAACTACTTTTTCACTTTTCTCTCACAAAGGTCAACAACTTAATTCACTTTTATATCATATCAATCACTTCTCATTACTACTCACTAGGGCCGGTAATTTTTACATGACCCGCGAAAACGACACGAACATGACACGAAAAAACAGATAATGGGTTTGGTTTTATCGGGTTCAGGTTTTAATCGGGTCTACCCGTTTAAGAGGCCGGTCTACCCACCGGGTTTGGCTGGTTAATATTCGGGTCTAGTAGGTCAACCCGCCAGACCCGGTATTTTTTTTTTAAAAAAAAAAAACCCAGAAAATGCTTGGAGAGAGAGAGAGATCATTCCAGAACCCAGATTCATGCATGGAGAGAGAAAAAGCCTTCGCCGGAGTTTTTATCCAAATCTGAGCAAAACCCAACTATTTATGCATCTCATGGGTAAGCCTTTGCCGGTGGCCGGAGATTTTTTGTGCTGTAGTGAGAAAGAGACAGGTGTGACGTGCGAGGGAGGGAGAGCAAGGCTCGTTCTTCGCCGCTGGCCGGAACCCTTGCGCTGGAGTGAGAGAGGGTAAGCGGCGGAGGTCGACGGTGGCCGGAGTGAGAGAGAGGGTGAGTGAGAGAGAGGGTGAGCGAGGGAGGGAGAGTGGGAGAGAGAAGGGTCTTGTGGTTTTTTATTTTGAGAGGGAGAGGGAGAGGGAGAGAGCTTCTGAGAGTGGCCAGACTCGGCCAGAGGGAGTTTTTTTTTGAAATTAGAGTGAGGAAAAAGACAAGAAAGGTTATTTTAAATGGGTAAAACGGGCCATGTCGGGTTACCCGACTATTTTCGTGTTATAATCGTGTCATACCCGTTTACCCGTTTAGCTAAACGGGTCATGTTCGGGTATGGGTTAATCGTGTAACGGGTACCTACGGGTCGTAATCGGGTCGTGTACAGGTACCTATTTTGCCACCCCTACTACTCACAATAAAAAGGTTTACCAAACACACCCTTTGCCCTTTTCTTTCAATAAAATTATTATTTATAAAAAATAATAAAAACAAAAATCTAGACCGAGCACAAATAAAATTATAAACGGAGCTTTCACTTTCTCTAAAAAAGTTACAAGTGACAATCAATAAATAAAAGAGATTGCACCATTAGGCTGTCTCCATTGCCAAATAGTATTATTATTAGATCTTTAAACCCCCTAATCATGGACAAAATATGATCACATGAGCCACAACCTCAAAAATAAGAATTGACTCTAAAAGCAACTTATCACATTTAACAATAAACATAGAAATAATAACAATTAGAAAAAGAAACAAAAAAAAAAAGAAAAGGAAACCATGAGATAGATACAATGCTAAGCATTAAGTTCCTACTTACTTGCAAGTGCTTGGCGGTAAGCTTGAACAAAAGCCCTTGCTAACACACTAGAGCCCATCACAATTAAGTTGGCAAGAATCTTTGCAGCCTGTGCAAAATAGATACATAAATAAATTAACAAGTCAATGTAATAGAAAAGTCAATGATCAAGGCTTTGTAAGCAAGAAAAATGATTGTAGATCCTAAATATTAATTCTCTCTATCACACACACATTTATGCACAAAAATTTTATGCTTATGAATTTCCCATTCCCTAACTCTTATGATACCTTTTTTAATAGCTGCTTTTTCAATCCCATAAGTATCATACCAAATCACATCAATCCAATCACTTTTTTGAGAAATACATGAATGATTGATTATGAGACCATGTAAATGGAACTTATTCTTATATGGATGAAGAGTAGGATTCGAACCCAAATGAAGTTCTGACCATCTGTCAAAGAAAAAAGAGGACCAAAACATGCCACTGAAAGGCTCTATTGTGACAAAGATGGGCTGTCAAGATCGTACATGGACCTCAAAGACTAATTTATCCGATAAAAAGACCCACTTGTCATATAACTATTGTATTAAAAGATATATCAGTAAACTCTCTGAGGAAGAGGCGAAACATAATCAACTTAAATTCAGGACAGCTATTCAAAATCTTAGTAAATACTATATATGACCTCAAAATAAAAGGGGTCCAGGTCGGCCAGTGAGACAATGGGGGATAAGCTTCATCGTTGAGAGGGGGTTACCGTATTATTGATATAGGGTTTATCTTTTTAACCATAGGTATTCTTTCGTCTAAGCTAACGATATGAAGATAGTAACATTTACAGACATTGCAGCAACAATCAACGCCTTTAACACCAAGACCCAATAGCAAATCTAAAATCTCCAATAATAACATGAAATGTACTTGAGCTACAACGATGTTTGGTTGTTGAGAAATAAAGCCCTAAAACCTAAAGATCCGATTAATTATGATTCCTCAGAAAACAAAGCTCCTTAGCTTAGCTTTACAAAACATTTATAATAAAAAATAAAAAAGAGAGAGATAACGCTTCTAGCCAGTTTAGTCTCCGTTGCTGGGTTTTCTCAGCAACCAAACAGAAAAAAACGGGTAAAAGATGGAATAAGAAGAAGAGAGATGAGAGGAACATACCATAGCTGAAACGAATAGAATCGATCTCTCCGATGAGCTGCGGTTAGGGTTCCCGAAATGTTCGCGATCAGAGTTTTGGAGAAGGAGAGTTTTTCGTAGGGGTTTGAGAGAGGGAAAGAAACGGAAACTCCGTGTCCAGGAAATGCTAAACAGGTCCAGCTGGGTAGCTAGGGCTAGAAGGATCCAACATGATGGTTGGACACGTGTGATGTAAGAGCAAAGTAGCAATACGACGGCGTTTCACAGTTCTTTTTTAATTGAAATGGGTTTGGGCCTTGAGAAAGCACATAAGGACCATCAGGATTGATATAATAGAGCCCATGACCCGTCAAATATAATCATGTGAGGCCCAAAATTGTACAAGCCATTTAAAAGGTGTCAAAGCTGCAGCTNTAGGGTTCCCGAAATGTTCGCGATCAGAGTTTTGGAGAAGGAGAGTTTTTCGTAGGGGTTTGAGAGAGGGAAAGAAACGGAAACTCCGTGTCCAGGAAATGCTAAACAGGTCCAGCTGGGTAGCTAGGGCTAGAAGGATCCAACATGATGGTTGGACACGTGTGATGTAAGAGCAAAGTAGCAATACGACGGCGTTTCACAGTTCTTTTTTAATTGAAATGGGTTTGGGCCTTGAGAAAGCACATAAGGACCATCAGGATTGATAGAATAGAGCCCATCACCCATCAAATATAATTATGAGGCCCAAAATTGTACAAGCCATTCAAAAGGTGTCAAAGCTGCAGCTGGACTGGCTTCCAACGCAAACCATTGTTTGTTTTAGAAAACATTGAAGACAACCTAATTTTTGAGAAATACTATATCTACAATTTTTTTTTATAGTTCTTTTATAATTTGCTTACACATCCCTCTCCCATCTTATTGGGACGATAAGGGCAGTATCCATAAGCTTTTAATTTTGTTTCTTTTTTAATAAAGACTGATAGATACTGTCGCATCAACTCAGTGAAATTGAAGTTATAAGCGCTACTCATTTGAGCATAACAGTTATAGCTGCTTTAGCTCATACCAGCTAATATTGTTTAACCATCCTAACCATTCCTACCTTGAGGAATAGGGTAAGGGATGCCCTACTCTTTTCTCTCTCTTTCCTTTCCTTACAAGTAGGTAAACCATCGGACCTATGCATTAATTAACGAGCTAGTATACCATAACCCTTACCTTAACCTTTAGCTCTCCTAATTCGACCGGGTCACAAAGAGTAGGACTTTTAATTATTGATGTGACTTCAATCACATAGTAACACATGCTAATAAATTATAAAAAAAAGTTGTTGATCACTAGTTGTAGGTCTTGATTTTATTTTATTTTTCCTTTCACTCATCTAATTACATCTCATAGTTTAGCACCCTTTATTCGATTCCTAATCTCCTGTGGAAAACAACAAACACAAGTTGCACTAAACAGTAAGAAATTTATTTGAGGAAAAAAAAATGGTTTTCATTGGTGGTATAGCTAGTACAATGATTATACATTTATATTCCCTTGGCACCTTCTCTTCGTTGCCATTTCTGTCGTGCATTAGGTTATGAAAGTTATAAAAAATTTATAGAATTTCACCAATATATGATGTCGTTGGTATACATCTATTAATTTCCTCCATTGATGAGTAGGTGAAATGGTCTGAGGCCCATTTGGACGGCATTTGGACCAAATTCCGAATTGTTTTAATTTTGAAAGTCACATTCAAGAAAGAAAAATAGAACAAGACAACGATGTTCTAGCTATCTCATGAATTTTAAGGTACACGTGGAGAGTGGAGGAGTATGCATGAGACCAATTCCACATACAACTACTACACATGGAGAATATTTGCACCTGCATATGCAGATGGGAAGAAGCACCAAAGCTTTCAATATTGCGGGGCCGTCAACTTTAGACTTTTTCTTCAGCTTGGGATGCATGGTAATGATGGTGATGGCGACTTCCCAGCTGTGGCTCACCTGCTACAGTATAATTATGGATATATATATAGCCACAGAGCAGGTTCTATCACTTTCCATCCCCAAAGTCTCCCTCGTATTAAAATCCAACATGTTTATGGTGATCGTCGGCAACAAGGGCCACCGTGTACGAAACCAATGAACGCATTTACAATCAACAATTATGAGCATTTACTATAGTACGTCTGAAACTTTCTACCAAAAAAAAATAACTATATGTATCAGAAACTTATTCAATACAATTATTGCACGATCAAATTGCTGGATTGTAATCTAACAATCTAGAATTTATTTGACGGGTTTGCGATCTGCAATAATTTATTGTTCGAATTGCTAATAATTTAGATGGATAATATGAGATTAAGCCAAACAATTTCAAATTTAGTTAAACAGTAAATCTGGAAAGTGAATAGGAAAGCCATCCATATATTCCACTGGCTAGCTTGCCTACAAGTAGCCGAAACCTACTTTGCCTTTGGATAAAGATGGAGGAGACCAATGATAATTTTCACACACTTTTTGTGATTATTTTCTCTTATGGGTTATATATACTGAATTTCATACACTTTACTTTTCTTGTTTTTTTTCTCATGAGACGTGGTCCTGTGGATACATGCTTCAACATCGATCCACTCATCATCCACTCAGCTGCCACATTCGACCAAAGATGTCACCCCAGCAGAATTGTCTTTTCTTTAGGACACTTTCCCTTGCAACAGAAGGCAGTAATCCTTAGGATTAGGAAGTGGCCAGAGTGAAAGAAGCTGGATTGGAAGCTTATGTGAAGACTTTGGAGTAGTGGGAGAGTTGCATGCATGCGTCATTTTCACGTAGGAATGAAAAAAGAAAGAGATAATATTGTAACAGAAATATCTTAATTTATTGAGGATAATCTGATTGCACAACGCACAAGGAATTCCAACGAACAAATAAGCATAATAAATAGAAACCCAATCATCTCCCCGGCAATACTCGATCTATACAATCCACAAATGACTAGATGAAACCCCCCCTAAGATATTACCGGCCGAGTGAAACTTTTCGAAAAAAATAAAAATCAAAATCAAACGTGGCAGGCTCGCATATCCAAATCCTAGTCATCATATAATTTAATTTTTCGAACCCTACTTCCTAATCCGGTTTTCATCGTCCAATCCTCTGAGGCCACTCCCACTTGAATAGAATAAGATCGTAATGTGCAACATGGCCACCAGAGACGTAGAAGCGATCTTATTGAATGAACTTGGATTGGATGCTTGATTCGTGTATCTTTCCTTAATTGAGCCTTCCTTTATTGCATTCTTTAAACTAAAACCTGCATGTGAAAATCAAGAGTATGAGATAAATTGCAATATATTGAATTGTAAACATAAATTTTAGTGGAATTGAACTTACATGATTGGTGTAGGAACGTGGTGAGCTTATGGAGCCTAGTAGTGAATTGGGGGGGGAGGTGATGCATAAATGTAGGCAGGTGGTGGAGGAGATTTCTCAGGTGGAGGTGGGGACTTGTACTCATATGGTGGTGGGGGAGAGTGAACCGGTGGTGGGGGAGACTTGTACTCATATGGTGGTGGAGAAGACTTCTCGGGTGGTGGTGGGGACTTGTACTCATATGGTGGTGGAGAAGATTTCTCCGGTGGTGGGGGAGACTTGTATTCATATGGTGGTGGAGGGGAATGCACCGGCGGTGGTGGGGACTTGTACTCATATGAAGGAGATTTCTCTGGTGGTGGTGGAGACTTGTACTCATATGGTGGAGGAGACTTCTCAGGTGGTGGTGGGGACTTGTACTCATATGGTGGTGGGGGAGGAGACTTGTAAATGTATGGTGGTTCATGTACCGGTGGTGGTGGTGACTTGTAGACGTAGGGTGGTGGGGGAGGAGACTTGTAAATGTAAGGTGGTTCATGTACCGGTGGTGGTGGTGACTTGTAGACGTAGGGTGGTGGGGGAGGAGACTTGTAAATGTATGGTGGTTCATGTACCGGTGGTGGTGGTGACTTGTAGACGTAGGGTGGTGGGGGAGGAGACTTGTAAATGTATGGTGGTTCATGTACCGGTGGTGGTGGTGACTTGTAGACGTAGGGTGGTGGGGGAGGAGACTTGTAAATGTATGGTGGTTCATGTACCGGTGGTGGTGGTGACTTGTAGACGTAGGGTGGTGGGGGAGGAGACTTGTAAATGTATGGTGGTTCGTGAACTGGTGGTGGTGGAGACTTGTAAACGTAAGGTGGTGGTGGTGGTGACTTATAGACGTAGGGTGGTGGAGGAGGAGACTTGTAAATGTATGGTGGTTCATGAACTGGTGGTGGTGGAGACTTGTAGACGTAAGGTGGTGGGGGAGGAGACTTGTAAATGTAAGGTGGTTCGTGAACAGGTGGTGGTGGAGATTTGTAGACGTAAGGTGGTGGTGGTGGTGACTTGTAGACGTAAGGTGGTGGGGGAGGAGACTTGTAAATGTAAGGTGGTTCGTGAACGGGTGGTGGTGGAGATTTGTAGACATAAGGTGGTGGGGGAGGAGACTTGTAAATGTAAGGTGGCTCGTGAACCGGTGGTGGTGGTGACTTGTAGACGTAAGGTGGTGGGGGAGGAGACTTGTAAATGTAAGGTGGTTCATGAACGGGTGGTGGTGGAGATTTGTAAAGGTAAGGTGGTGGAGGGGGAGACTTGTAAATGTAAGGTGGCTCGTGAACTGGTGGTGGTGGTGACTTGTAGACATAAGGTGGTGGGGGAGGAGACTTGTAAATGTACGGTGGTTCATGAACCGGTGGTGGGGGAGACTTGTAAACATAAGGAGGTGGTTTATGTATGGGCTTGGGCTCCTCGCACTCCTTGTAAGGTTTCTTTGGAGCATAGGCAAATGGCTTGGCTCTCAGCACAACCTCGTACTTGTCCTCAGACTTGACCTTGAGCTTTGCACCCTTCTTGCCCCAATGCAAGTCAGTGGGGATGTTGCAGGGCGAATCTTTGGGTGGCGCGTGGAGCTTGGCCTTGCAGGCCTTTGCTCCTCCGTACTTCTCGTAGGCAAAGCCATCGACTGTGATGCTGAACTTGCCGTTGATCTTGGTGGTACCATAGGCCTTGATCTCCTTCTCGCCTGCTTTGCAAGTCACCTCCACTACGGCACCTGCTCCGTCATACAATAAGACAATACAACGCCGATCATGTTAGCATCGGTTGCTTTCCAACGTTAACTAACCATATTCAATCAATCACCTAATACAATAACTAAACATTGTCCTAATAAAAACACGTGTGTTTGGAGCCTTATTTACACAAACTTGTAAAAAGACTATATTGCCCTCCTTTCACAATGGTTTGAGGTCTCGGTAAGGGCAATCGTGGGATATAGTACACATCACCAACAATATCAACATATCATGATCTTATCTTAATTTTAGAACAGACAGTGTACGTCTAATCTCACAAAAACAAAAACAAAAAAAACAAAAAAAATCTTTGTATTTTCAAAAATTGGTGCCGTCACATTTGAAAGACCATACTAAAGCCATAGAAAGATTTCACCAAGTTTTTTCTTCATCTTTTAAAAAAAATAAGAAAAGAGAAAAAATTAATGAATACGGAGGGTGATGAAAAAAATAGTGACAAGTAGTGTGTACCTTTGAGATGCTTCTTGTCGTGTGACTTGGTAGGATAGTCCCAGTCATAGCATCTGTAGCAATAGACTTTTCCAACGACCTTGACTATCAATGGGTGGTGATAAACAGGTGGAGGTGGAGAGATGTAATGGTAAGGAGGAAGGGCTTTGGGCGGTGGTGGTGGAGATTTGTAGTAGTATGGTGGAGGAGAGTATACAGGTGGTGGAGGAGATTTGTAGTAGTATGGTGGAGGATAGTGTACAGGTGGTGGAGGAGATTTGTAGTAGTATGGGTGTGGTGGAGACTTGGCCGGAGGTGGAGGGGATTTGTACTCGTATGGTGGTGGAGAGTGAACCGGTGGAGGGGGAGACTTGTATTCATATGGTGGTAGGGAATGCACCGGTGGTGGGGGAGACTTGTACTCATATGGTGGTGGAGGAGATTTCTCCGGTGGAGGTGGGGACTTGTACTCGTATGGTGGTGGTGGAGAGTGAACTGGTGGTGGGGGAGACTTGTATTCATATGGTGGTAGGGAATGCACCGGCGGTGGGGGAGACTTGTACTCATACGGTGGTGGAGGAGATTTCTCCGGTGGTGGTGGGGACTTGTACTCGTATGGTGGTGGTGGAGAGTGAACTGGTGGTGGGGGAGACTTGTATTCATATGGTGGTAAGGAATGCACCGGTGGTGGGGGAGACTTGTACTCATACGGTGGTGGAGGAGATTTCTCCGGCGGTGGTGGGGACTTGTACTCATACGGTGGTGGATAAGATTTCTCCGGCGGTGGTGGGGACTTGTACTCATATGAAGGAGATTTCTCCGGTGGTGGTGGAGACTTGTACTCATATGGTGGTGGAGGAGATTTCTCCGGTGGTGGTGGAGACTTGTACTCATATGGTGGTGGTGGGGATTTCTCCGGTGGTGGTGGGGACTTGTACTCATATGTTGGTGGTGGTGGAGAAGAATACGGGTAAGCATCTCCCGAGACAGAACCTACACTGCTTGCGACAAGAAGCAAGCCCAAAGCAATGAGCATTTGAGGCCAACGACGACCCCCAAAGGGGTCGAGACCTGCAATCGTCATGGGTTGTCGGAAACCCCCCACTGCCCTCCGCCAATGTGTCAGAGCCTCACAGACTGTCCTCTGGAAAAAGTAGAGGTGCTAGAAGGACTCGGGCCCGAAAGGGTGTCTGGGTGACTGGGTGTGGGTTTTTTGATGACTAAAGGCATGCAGGAAATAGTATTTATAATGAAAGCAATTTTTTTCTTTTTCTTTTTCTTTTTCTTTTTTTGAAAGGTGAAAGCAAGTTGTTGAGGGAGAGCTATCAGAAGGGACCGATTCAAAAATTATTTCTTTTTTTTTTAAAAAAAATATATATATATTTTTAATTTTGATTAATTCAACAAATGGGGTTATCTCGCTGTCCTTCAATTTTAAACACCATTTTCAACGCTCGAGCAGCCCCGGTTGGCCGAGGCCCAGTCGCCAGCTACGTGTCTTGACATATTCAAATTATAATTCCAAAAATATTGTTACTTCTAAGCATTGTTAAGCTATTTTCTACGGTAACCATAGGAAGTCTTTGGGTTGTACTTGTGTGTTGTATACTGGGTGGCACCCACTAGTGCCACCTTTCTATCTAATCAGTAAGGAGAAACATACGCCATTATTTGCAGTCGGAAAGCTTGAAAAGTAAAATAATGGTCTCCAATCCGCCAGTCAGACTCAGTGGCCGGTGATGATTTCACAAGGATCCTTGCTGTCACCACTAGTTGCCGTTCGATCCTTACCACTTGCTGTGTTCTGGATCCTTCTTCTTCTTTTTTTTAGTACGTTTGTTTGAAATATTGCTCTATCTTAATTGGACTTTAGGAATTTTGGGTACAAGATATTTTCAAAATAAATCTGAGAGGGACTAGGGAACTACAGGTGATTTATCAATCTCTTGTACGTTGATGGGTAAGAGAATAGAGCCAAACATTTCTCATTCCACCCTTCATATTAAATTTTACAGTATTTAACTTACAAATACATAGATAAATAATACAGCGTTAAATGCTGTAAAAATCAAATATATACAATAAAATTGCTTATGATCCTTCCTATTCATTGCCACAAATCAAGGTAAAAACATCTAAGATTAATCTTTATACATGAAATAATGTATCTACATTAATTCATCTTTGTTATTATTAATATTACAATTGGGAAATACTAGGATCTAGATTTGGCTTCATTTTATCATTTAGTTTGGTAGACTATTTGAAAACTAGGGGCTGGATTGCTGGAATAAGCTGTGGTCCTGATTGGACTGGCGGCTCTGTATTTGTCCACCAAATTGTTCATAAAAAAAGGAGTAGATGATCAGTATAGAGAATAATACTCTCCTAATCATGGAGCCCTTTTCCCACCATTTTCACAATAAACATGTTTAATGTTTATGGCCACATTCATTCCCCTGAGGATAAACCAAATCGTCTTCGTATTCTGCTGTGATCTCTCAATTATTAGCCATGTGATCCCAATCAAGTGGCACTAATCCAGCCTCTGTGGGATTTCCAGCTGCATTAATTCAAGAGCAAGAAAAAAGAGAGATTAATTATAACTCTCAAGCTTCCTTTTGAATATGCAAATTCAGGTCCACAGGGATCCTAAAAATGACTTGCAATTTTCCCTGTGCCACCCATGACCCATCACTCAGAATTTCTCACCTTTGTCGTAAACCGTGTGGATCATAAACTATTCCACAGGATGCTAAAGTTCCCTACCATTTCTTTTTGTCTTTCTTTTTTTTCTTTTTGTGTGTGTGCATGATGTCGTGTCTTTGAAGTGACACGGGTACAAGATTTCCTGGAAGTAACAGAAAATCATGTAATCAGATATGTATTCCACCAGATGAATCATGAAATTACTCACATTTAAAATAGTTAAGTAGTTAAAATCAATATTATAATAGTATTTGTTACACCAAGAAAAGGCAATTATATATAATTAACTAACAATCTTTTTAAATAAGACTTTGCACATGGGAGAGTAACACTCACTCTTTAATCATTCATTTTCATTTTTCCCAGCTAGCTAGTTTGCATATACAGTACAAAACTTCCTGTACTTGTCTTCTTCTTTTTCTTTTTTTTCTTTTTTCTGAGGGCATCAATATAACATAATGAAGAAAAGAGCACCATTTTCTGGTATCCTATGTTGCCTTTTTACTTTCCAATATTTACTCTAATACATTAATCCAATTATAGGGGTTGAAATCCCGCAGCCTTTGGTCAAAAGAATTTCGATCATTAGGGTAAAAGATGTCAGCCAGCAAGCATAAAGTACTATACATATTCTACCTAAGCCTCTCTCTCTCTCTATCTATCTGTATCTCAGTCAATGCCGTGTGATGGCACACCTTCAGAGGAAGGCCTAGTTAGAACTTTAAAGAAAGTGCGAGTGGTTGGGGTTGAGGAATTGTACAATCTCATCTTTTGATTTGTTTGAATAGTTTATTTTATTATGGTGATCACTGCCCAAGAAGCTAAAGAAGATGGAATCTATACATATGATAGGCAAATGGGGGAGTAAAAACTATGCCATTTTCAGTAGCTATACCAAGGGTCCAAGTCATCAAAGGGGGGCCAGCCTATATATCTATTGCTTGTTAGGTGAAGCAGTGAAGTTTACCTAAACCTGAAACCATTATTTGGCCTTTTCCATTCCCATTTCTTTCCCCAATCTATACATAAACCATGTGATTGGTATTAATGAGAACTTACTACTTACAACTTGGTGTCTCTATCTAGGATGGCTTTAATTTTTTTTTTTTTTTGGCTATACTCCATTATTTCACCACGGAAATGTTTATATACACATCGTTAATATCGTACTTAAATCATACGAGACATTTAGAATCGTAACATATCATCAAAGTTTATAGTCAAAGTCTATATCGACGGCTTACTCTTTCAATACTAACCCATCAGTATTCAATGACTTAATATTTTCATCTACCCTATAGATCGCATTTTCTTTAACTCAACCACAAAACTACAACTCATTCAATCTCATACTCGACATGGTTACGTAGATGGCTCTGATACCAAATGTTGCAAATTTCAAATCTTGAGTAAAATTCACCATTAAAAACTGATTTATAAGCGCTCAAAAGCCATGTAAGACACTTGACATCATAACATCTCTTATTTCACACTTCAAACTTCTTTTTTTTTTTTTTTTTTAATATAGATATCTATATAAGACCTAGTTAGATCAAAATCCTGAAACTACACAAAGAACAGACATATCCAATAATTGTTCTACTAAATTACGAGATTTATATGGCCGGAGTGGCAGAATTACACTAGTTTTTCGCTTCCTTTTTTTTTTTCTCAAAATAATTATCATTTTCTATTTACAAATATATATATATATATATTTAATATCTAGAAAACTCCATATGGTTTTGCATGAAAAGCGGAGACATTCCGTCAAAAGAAGAGTTTCTCTTTGTTGTCAGGATATTTATATATTCAAGACTAAATCTTACTTAATTATAATAAATACAAAAAACAAAAAAAAAAAAACATTATCTTTACTCGATCCACACATTATCCTCTACATTATTAAATTTATTTTCGTTGTTTTTTTCAATTAAAAAAATATATATTTGTTTTTTGAAAAGTTCAACTACTAATTTCTATCTTTAGATAATTTATTTTAGCTTGGATGTTTTCTATATTTTTCATTGTAAAATTCTTCTTTTTATTTATTTGTTTTGGATAAATATTAATTAATTGATATATTCTCAAATTTTCCAATGATTATTTACTCACCGACTTGATCTTCTGTTTAATTGGTCCATCAGTACTGACAAGATTGGCGGTTTGTTTGGGGTTCAATAATTGGCAGCCTGGGTTGAGATTCTGCATGCAATAAACATTTCTTTATGGACAAACCAAGAGATATTTGTATTAATTAGCTGTATATTTTTATTATTTATTAATTATTATTATTAGCTTCCTTGTTTAATTAATTGGAAAAATGTGAAGCGTGCAAAGATGCACACAATTTATTTATTTATAAACTATGATTAATTATATATGAGAATATATACAATGCTGCTTTGCTCATATATATCAGTAGTAATTAATTGGAGCCGCGCCATGAACCGTTCAAGACGTAGACTTTTTTATTTTTCAATTTTTTTGGTGATCAGATTGCAGATATTGACCTCACTAACTACTTGCTCCACTAGTTCCCAAGAAAGTAAACCAGAGAAAATGCTTAGACGCGGTCGTTTTAAATTAAACTTGATGCACATGCACTCTCTTTTATGAGATCCACAGCTGAATATCCTGGATCGGAGTATATTAAAAATAAAATAAAACAAAATCATAATGTATTAATAATAATGCAAGTGCAGTGAAGACCCACCGTCGTTTCACATATGTATTTGGTAAGAGCAGGGCGGAACTAAACAATTAAGAGTGGGAAACAAAATGAAAAAAATAATAATAACTTTTGAGGAGATATTTTATAAAAATTCATAAATTTTAGGAGTAAATTTTTAAATTTGAAGGGTAATTTTAAAATTTTGGAGGAACATTTGTTCCCCGAGGACCTATGTAGGGTAATTATTTACTCAACGACTCACTCACTTGATCTTCTGTTTAATTGGTCCATCAGTACTGACAAGATTCGAGGTTTGTTAAGGGTTCAGTAGTTGGTAGCCTAGGTTGAGATTCTGCATGTAATAAACATTTTTTTTGTGGACCAAACCAAGAGATATTTGTATTAATTAGCTGTATATTTTTATTATTATTTATTAATTATTATTAGCTTCCTTGTTTAATTAATTGGAAATATGAGAAGCGTGCAAAGATGCACACAAATTATTTATTTATAAATTAGGATTAATTATATATGAGAATATATACAATGTTGCTTTGCTCATATATATCAGTAGCTAGTAATTAGTTGGCGCCGCGCCATGAACCGTTCAAGACGTGGACTTTTTTATTTTCAATTTTTTTGGTGATCAGATTGCAGATATTGACCTCACTAACTACTTGCTCCACTAGTTCCCAAGAAAGTAAACTAGAGAAAATGCTTAGACGCGGTCGTTTTATGTTAAACTTGATGCACATGCACTCTCTTTTATGAGATCCACAGCGTGAGTATCCTGGATCGGAGTATATTAAAAATAAAATAAAACAAAATCATAATGTACTAATAATAATAGTGCATGTGCAGTGAAGACCCACCGTCGTTTCGCATATGAATTTGGTAAAAGCAGGAGCAGAAATAGACAATTAAGAGTGGGGAACAAAATGAAAAAATTTAATTTTTGGGAAGATATTTCATAAAAACTCATAAATTTTAAGGATAATTTTAAAATTTTGGAAGGACATTTGTCCTCCAAGGACCTATGTAAGTCTGCCCCTGGGTAAGAATGACAATTTGTGTTTGTGTATTGGATATGGATTATGTTGAGGTATATGAGCACAAGTAGTAATTTGTGTTCGCGTGTCAGGTTTGAGACATGTCTATAAGATTATATAGCTTAATCATAACGTGACCCATTTAATTAAACAAATCAAACTCATCAATCCCAAACTCTCTAATTTTGTATTGGGTTTGTGATTGGGTTCGCAAGTCATATTAAAAATTGTCTACTATTATGTCGCGTGTCGGGGTTCAGATCGTGTCGAATCATGGATATAAGATTATATAGGTCAATTTTAACCCGTCCCACTTAATTAAACGAGTCAGGCTCCTCAACCATAACTGACCAATTTCGTGTTAGGTTTGTGTCGGGTTCGTGGGTCATGTTAAAAATTGTCAACCCTACCTAGGTATAAGATTATATAGATCAACTCAATCAATAAATTTAATTAAATTAGTCATTCCACTAATAATTCTATATCGCGTTCGCATGTCGTATAAAAAATTGTCAACCCTAATATATGATAACTGTTAGATGCAATAAAATAAAATATTAACCATATAATAGCTCATCTCCATTTCGAGATGATTCTTGTCGTATGACACATACACAATACACCATTAAATTTATAAAATTTAATATCAACTTTGAAATTGAGAAAATCTTATTTTGATTCACACACACGGTGTTGCCAGTTGCCACATTTATTGTATAAATTATGTATATTTTAATACAAAATAGCCATACTATAACTAAAAGTTGCTCAAACGAGCTGGTTTAACAAGAAAAATGATGCCTTTTGGAGATCGCACTAGCTAATTAATGCCTATTTTCTTCTGTTGACTCCATATTTCTCCGCCGACAGTATGATACTAATCGATCTAACTCCATTAATTAATTGTTTTGTATGCATGTGGATTAATTCTTCTTTTTCTGATCTTCTTCGATCTTCTTTTATTTTTAAATTTAAACAATTAATAAATGAATTTCTGTTTTTTATTGTGATTATTTATTTGCATACAGTGCTTTTTAATTTGTGATTTTTTTTTTTTTTAAAAAATGAATAGCTAAAAATTACCGTGAAAGTACAAGAGTATTGATTAATTTATGATGGATTGTACTTACGAGGTAATCCACTTAATTATTTTTCCTAATTTTAAACTCTTCTCACGGGGACAGGGACTGCCGACATATTGTTTTACATGCTTGATAACAGAACACAAACAAAAGCACAAAACACAAGGTAGATGAACAAATGAGTTAAAAAAACAAACAAATAAATAAAGATAAGAAGAAAAAAGAACAAGAACAAGACATAGCAGGCAATAGGCATGCTTTGAATGAATCAAGAGCCCTCGGAGAAACATCATCTCGTGGAGGTTGACTTTTTTCATATTTCAAAATTCCAATTGTTGATGTCATGAACGGCTATAAATATGACACGTCATCAATACCTACAAGAAAAGAAAAAAAAATACACATTGTCAATACCCATTTTCACATATTTTTAGGTGAATTTTCAAATCATTATCTCATATTTTAATGGTGATTTTAAAAGTCATTTATGCGTGTAAAAAAAATTGTGTAAAGAAGCAGAAATAAAAGTGTTATATTATTCAAAAATAATTGGACAGTTGGTGAATCAAGAGCCCTCGGAGAAACATCAAGATCCATTAGTCTATCTTGTGGAGGATGACTTTTTACATATCTCAAAATTCCAATTGTTCATGTCATGAAGTTATGGACTACTATAAATATGACACGGTCATCAATACCTACAAAAAAAGGAAAAAAAAAGTACACGTCATTGATACCCATTTTCACATATTTTTAGGTGAATTTTTAAATCACTATCTCATATTTTAATAGTGATTTTAAAAGTCATTTATGCGTGTAAAAAAAATTGTGTAAAGAAGCAGAAATAAGTGTTACATTATTCAAAAATAATTGGACAGTTGGTGAATCAAGAGCCCTCGGAGAAACATCAAGATCCATTAGTCTATCTTGTGGAGGATGACTTTTTACATATCTCAAAATTCCAATTGTTCATGTCATGAACGGCTATAAATATGACAATTCATCAATACCTACAAAAAAAGGAAAAAAAAAGTACACGTAATCGATACCCATTTTCACATATTTTTAGGTGAATTTTTAAATCGTTATCTCATATTTTAATTGTAATTTTAAAAGTCATTTATGCTTGTAAAAAAAAAAATTGTATAAAGAAGTAAAAGTAAGTGTAATATTATTAAAAAAGAATTGAACAATTGGCGAATCAATAGCCCTCAGAGAAACATCAAGATCTATTAGTCTATCTTGTGGAGGATGACTTTTTACATATCTCAAAATTCCAATTGTTCATGTCATGAACGGCTATAAATATGACATGTCATCAATACCTACAAGAAAAAGGAAAAAAACAAAAATACACATCATCAATATCCATTTTCACATATTTTTAGGTGAATTTTTAAATCGTTATCTCATATTTTAATAGTAATTTTAAAAGATATATGCGTGTAAACAAAATTGTGTAAAGAAGTAGAAGTAAATGTATCATTATTCAAAAAAAAAATTGGACAGTTGCGAATCGAGAGCCAGAAACGTCAAGATCCATTAGTCTATCTTGTGGAGGATGACTTTTTAGTTTTTACATATCTCAAAATTCCAATGAATGGCTATAAATATGACAGGTCATCAATGCGTAAAAGCAAAGGAAAAAAGTGCACGTCATCAATATCCATTTTCAAATATCTTTAGGTGAATTTTCAAATCCCTATCTCATATTTCATATTTAATAATGATATTTAAAAGTCATTTATAGGTGTGAAAAAAAAATTTGTGTAAAGAAGCAAAAGCAAGTGTAATATTATTCAAAAAGAATTGGACAGTTGGCAACCCCAGACAACTTTTAGGATGTGACCATCCGGATAATGTTATACATCACCTACATCCTTCCAAAGTCTATTTAGCAATTAGCATAGTGCTATGATCCAGGGACAGAACTAGCATTTGAAGTTTTGAGGGGCAAAACTAAAAGGAAGGGGGATGGTGGAATTGCAAAATTTAGGGGTAAAATTTGAAGGATTTTTTTTATTTGGCCCTCCAAGGGGCCATGTAGTTCCACCCCTACTCTGAACCAAAAAATCAATTTCCATTCACAAAATATTTTGAAGGATCATGCCACATAGACTTTAGGATAATTAGGTATGATGTATAACATTACTCCGATTACCCTTCAAATAGTCTCACGAGGATGGTCAATCACCCCATTAGGGGCGTTAGCCACTCCCAAAATAGTCGATAGAGTTGTCGGCCATTCCCAAACGGAGGGTTGACCGACCACCTACAAAACAACCGATGGGTTAGCTTGAACTCCCTTCCTTAACCCCCCAAAAAGATAAAATAATCGATGGAAACAACCAGTCACCCCAAACACAGGTGGTGATCAACCATCTCCACTAGTTCCTTTGTTCGACCACCTTTAAAAGAACAAGCGATGATAGTTTATCACCCTCAAAACAATAGATTATATTATTATGTAGATATTATTGCAGGCCATGAGAATGTCCTTTCAACTTGGTGACATTAATATGAATGTGAAATTTAAAATCTTATAGTTGAATGTCAGTAATTATTTAAAAACAAATTGGGTAAATGTCTTAGTAATTGTGATATAGTTAATAGTTATATAGAATATTACTGCAGGCCATGAGAATGCCCTTTCAACTTGCCGACAGTAACAAAAAAAATAAAAATAAAAATAAAAAAATTGAATACAAAGACAATGATGGTTACCTAAAACTTTGACAAAAAACGTTGATAATAACTTGATCATCGTATTCGCACGAAAATCAAACCAAATTTTTTTTAACTTAATTCCCTATCATTTTCTCTCTTATGATTGATTAATATTGCTATTAAAAGACTTAACTTTTATTGTGTTTCAACACAACCCGCTTGCTTGTTCTCATTCAGTCAGATTAGGTACACAAATGACATTAGGTCATCGTTGGAGGACCGGCACCAAAAAAAGAAAAATAACAATTTGCCTTTGATTTTTCTCTTGTATGAGAGTATATTCTTAGTCATAGAAACAGTTTGTTATTGATTTTATATGTACTTTGTTTAAATAGTGTCATGAGTATGGTTTTTCTCGTTCTAGAACATCCCAAAAGAGAAATAAAAGTAAGCAAAGGAGTTTGTCGGTGTGAACGGATAGTGGATGACTCAAATGATAAAAATGTTGGGGAAACTCTACAAAAATTCTTCTGGATTTAAAAGTTTAAAAACTCTCAATTTAGGGTATTAAACTTTTAAATTTTTTGCAATGTTCCCCTCCCGTTAGGTTTTTTTTATTAAATTTGGTCAAAAATTTTAAAATACCCATATTTTTTATTATAAAATAATAAAATAAAAAATTACAAAAATTCAAATGTTGGTTAGGATTTAACTAAACTTGCAAAAATACCTACTCTTGAATTGAAATTTTTATTTTTATTTTTTATTTTTTTAAAAAAAAAACTAAAAGTGTTTTGGAAATTTTGACAAGATTTAACATAATATTCTAACGGATGGGGACATTGCAAAAAATTGAAAGTTTGATACCTTAAATTGATAGTTTTTTAACATTATGAGAATAATTTTAAAATGCATGGAAGTTCAAGGTGGTTTTGCAAAGTTCTCTCTAAAATGTTCAAAGAATGGTTTAAACAAAAATGGAATTAAGTTTTAGAGAGAGACCAAAAGTTGCTTTTACCTAGCTGTGGATTGTCTTTTATAATGACTTATCATCGATTCCTCACCGTCGGTTCTTGCATGATAATCATATTTAGGGTGGTTCATCACATGCTTATTCACATTATAGTGTGCCCTATAAACGCCACCGTGGCATGAAAATGGCGAAGTGGCGTGAAAGAGAATCTTGTGTTTTAACTATTTGGTAAGCTTGGATTAGCGGGCCAATATTTCGGTTACGTGAACTTGGTGCTTTGGTTATCTGGGATTTCTGGCCCATAAGCCCACAAATATTATAGAATAATTATATTTTAGTTACTATAAAAATATATATGTGCGCATTTTGAAAATGAAAAATGAAAAATTAAGAAGTTTCAATTTATGTTAATGTTAAAACCAATAGTGTTGTTCACCTCCTTTACTCCTAGTCCTTTCTTTTTCTCATTCCATAAAGACTCCAATAGCTATCTTTGGCCCCATATCCGGCCACGCTTAGGCTAACGACAAACAAGGCGACAAATATTTAATGAGTCAAATAACAACTATTTTGGCATCTGATCAAACTCAGATTTACATTCAAATGTACCTCATCTCATTGTCATTTGTAGGGTTGTGTATCGGTTCGGTCATTGTCAGTAGAAGTATTTTTGCCTATCAAAACGTGGAAGTCGATTAAATCGATTAATTAACCGACTTCATACCGATAAATAATATGCTCAACTTCTCGATTAATTTGTTAGTCGGTTAATTGTTAGTTACAAGTTTTTATGTTAAACTAACTAAAAAAAATTATACCGCCTATAGAACCAAACCAATGTTGAAACAATATTTTTATTCCGACTTCTAACTGTTGGAAGTTGGTTGCTAGCCAGTGACAGTTAGTGGGGACCGATAAGCGGTAAACTATTAATCGACCCAACCCTAGTCGTATGATTTCTTATTTTGGCAAACATTTGGAGTAGTATAGTTTTTGCTACAATTCTTAACAACACATAATACTGTAGTAAAAGTTGCAGTAATCTAAATTTGTACTAAAAACAAAAACAAAAGCAGATCGGCTTCCAAACAAGGCGGTGGTGTGGTGCCTCTAACAGTAACACTCTTGTCCTTTTATTCAAACGACCAATTCATAATGCTGGAAAACAAATTTGCAAACTCATGATTTAACGTTACACTCAAAAAAGTCGACCATAACATATTTTTATATATAGATATTAAACTTGAACATATTATATAGTATGATAAAGACGTTACCAGCCTGTCCTAAACAACTTGTACCAACATATTAATGGGTGGTCATTTTGTCCAACTTTGACTAGTCTTCTTAATAAAGTCGAAAAGAAAGTTCCCGGAAAGCCATAGCTTCTGTTGAGTTTCCGCACCGGCAAGCAACCCACGTGGATACGTGAAATTCTTTTTTGAACAGAAGACATATATATATATATATGGAATAGATTATAGAAACAGCACGTCAGGCGGCTAGCTTGATGATGTAAATAATAGATTTATTACGGGTGTAAATAATTTGACTTGTACTTTTATGAATTATCAAGGACGTCGCTTCTCCTTCATNTTGTCCAACTTTGACTAGTCTTCTTAATAAAGTCGAAAAGAAAGTTCCCGGAAAGCCATAGCTTCTGTTGAGTTTCCGCACCGGCAAGCAACCCACGTGGATACGTGAAATTCTTTTTTGAACAGAAGACATATATATATATATATATATGGAATAGATTATAGAAACAGCACGTCAGGCGGCTAGCTTGATGATGTAAATAATAGATTTATTACGGGTGTTTTGCTGTAATTTGACTTGTACTTTTATGAATTATCAAGGACGTCGCTTCTCCTTCATTACTTATCATACTAATTACTATATAATATAATATAATAATGTATTGGAGCGTCTGATTAAATCAGCTCAAGGAATTGAAGGAACAATCGGTGTGGATATTCCTTCCAATTTCCAGAGCCATACCTAACGATGGGACCCTCTCCAGGCTCCAATTTTCATTCACGTAAACTTTATTATCCTCTTGTTTCAATCATTGTACAGATCGACAAAAACCTAATACCCCATCCAACACTTTATTTTATGTTATCCGTTGGCTTTGTCCACCATCTTTTTTTGTTTCTTCCCTATCATCCATAAATAGGGCATCTTTCATTTTGCTGCATTTAACATGAGTGATGTTAGAGCATAGCCTTTCAAAATTATTATTAATAAAAATAACCTTTAAAATTATACCCTCTAAACTTAAAAGTGTCGATTGGTTCGGTATATCTATTTTTCAATTTTAATCTAAATCCTAGACGATGATCGGTGGCAAAATTTTCAAAACACCCATCTTTTTTTTAGTAAAAAAAAAATGTAAAAATAGCAATCATTTAGGCCTACGTTGATCAGTATTTAAGGAAATTTGCAAATATACCCAAACTTGAATCTTTGAATTTTATTTTATTTTTGTTTTAATAAAAAAAAGGAAGGATATTTTGAGAATTTAGACAACATTTAAAGGGTATTATTACAACCTATATATTCTCTCGAGATAAGTAGGAATAAATCTAAAGAGGAATTATTGTACAGTCTCCATCCTGGACGTTTCTAAATAAATTATATGAATTAGTTTTTTTTTTTTTTTGGAATAAAAAATTATATGAATGAGTTGTTGCTTTTAGGTGGCCAATTGCATAACGCAACGCAAGTAAAGATTGCAATCTAATCAAATTGGAACCACATTAAGCCATTAAGGGGTCATGTGGCCCCCATTGTTTTCCTTTTAAATTTTAAAAATAAATTATTAAATTAAATTTATGTGCATTTTTCTTATTTAAAAATTAGTTTTGGTCTTATCAAAATTAAGCTTGACCTTTTATAGGCCATAAAGCTATCACTCGGACATTATTGTAAGGGTGAACAAACGGCTATAGTTAGCGATTATCGGTAATATTAATTAATCGTCTCAACTAACCGTCGGTCTATATTTTAGAAGGAAAAAAAAAAAAATCAAAACTACGTCATTTCGTGTGTATAGGCGGGTAGCGATTAATGGTTAGTAATATTTTTCTAATCGCCTTTAAAAGTAATTAGACGATTAGCAGCTGTCGTGAGTTTCTTTTCCAATCTTGACGGCATAAACACTTTGCTGACCTAAAATTTCAAGACATAATTATAGAAGGGAGGTGCACATGGGAAGATTCTTTTAATTTGTGCTTGGCTCCACAGCCCAGAACTTTCTTTTCTGTCATCATAATTCATAGCTAGGTAGGAAAGAAAGTGAGTGGAAGCAGACTTTAGT
Source organism: Carpinus fangiana (assembly GCA_006937295.1). Classification (NCBI taxonomy): domain Eukaryota; kingdom Viridiplantae; phylum Streptophyta; class Magnoliopsida; order Fagales; family Betulaceae; genus Carpinus; species Carpinus fangiana. Next base: position 29,850,130 of record CM017326.1, read on the forward strand.
TGATACCATTTGATCTTCTTTTGTATTTAAAGTTTCAATCTTTTACCTAGCTTCGACTTTAATGCCTCTGTCTATCGATCCTTGGCTGACTTTTGCTCTCCACGTAGCCCTTGCCTTTCTCCTTTATTTCTGCATGTGCTATTATTGGCCTTTCATTACTTATGGATGTTGATGCATCAATCTCCTGGCCTTGGCTTTGGATAAATATGCTGGTTAACAATGATAACCATTTCACGACGATTGTTATCTTTATCGATTGGGGCTTTTCATTGAGTTATTTTGTCATTTGTTACTGTCTTATGTGACCTTTGAAAAGGTCGACTCGTTTATACTTCTTTTGAGATTATAAATGAAATCATTGTTTATTGTCCCTCTGTTTATTTGTATTGTCAGTTAGTCTTTTCCGTTTGGACTATGTCGCCTATGTTATTGAAGTGCTTATCTCATCGTGGATAGATTTTACTGATGTTTTAACGGAACTGTTGAACTTGAAGAGTTGTATGCGGTTCTTTCAGCTCATGCCTTTTTTGTGCGATTCCAACGAGCAAGTATTATCGTGGTCATGTCCAAATAGCTAATTTCTTCTTCTTTTTTTTTAATTAAATTAAGTTTTTTTAAATAAAAATATATTATTTAGCATAATATTATATAACTACCGTACAAGTACGATGACACGGTAACTTGTTCAAACACGCCACCATCCAAATTAAAAAGGATTTAAAGATTTGAATATGGAGTTTGGCGCAACTGAAACTTTTTCCTTTAATTTGTTTCTTACGTTTCCAAGTATTTGTCTCTTTATTCGTCCTTTACCTAATTATTACTAGCTATCAAAAAATCAACTACTTACACGTTAACTATCTCCGTCCTCTACCTTCCACGTATATGTATATATGATAAGATTAAGCAAAATACTGTAATTAAAATTTATAGTTGGATAATTAGTGGGGTCAGAGATTTTGTTAGGCTTGATTAGTTTTGATATAATATTCATCTTGCAATATGGCTAAGGCAAGAAGAAATCTAATACAATTTAGTTGTTATGGATATGTAATTTTCATAGCTAGTTTATCCTTCAACAATTTTTAAAATTATGTGACATTAATATATATTAAAAAAATTATTTATCATTGCCTACAAAATGTATTGATAAAATAAACTCATCCCGGTTCTACTCTCGAATAAGCTTACTTAACTACGGAGTTCTTATGAAATCATTAGTGGCGGAGCCAATGAGGGTTGAAGGGGGGCATATACCTAGGTACAATTTTTTCTCATGCCCCCTATCAAGGTATGCCCCCATCTCAGTAACTTTGGAGCGAAAATAGTCATGATTATTCTTCAGGACCAACCATGAAATCAACGAATTTCAAAGAAATAAAAGGGTTTTAGAGAAATACAAAGAAATGAAAGGTTGAAGAAGATGGACAATTTCACTAAACCGCACGCATCGTTCATTAACATAAAATTTTACGTGATTTTGTCCAGACTTTACGTGTACAGCTTAAATAGTAAATAATTAATAAAGTATAATTAAAATAATATAACTAACAACACAAGCAGACAAGTTAAGGCATGCAAAACAAAAGAAAAGAACAAAAAAAATAAACAAAGTGGGATACAGGCGTCAGGCATGCAACCATGTCCAACCTTTTGTTGGACTTGCAAGCAAAGCCAAAAACAGAAAAATAATCAATTTTTTATATTTAATTATTTTTTTAATATTTTTAATTAATTTTGTTTTTTTATTCATAAAAAATGCCCCCTAATGCCAATTTTCTGGCTCCATCACTGTCACTTCTCAAATCATGATCATCACGACTTTAAAACGCGTTATTATTATGAAATATATAAATATACATATAAGCACGCACATCCCATCTCCATATCCAAGAGACGTGGAACGTCACAAATACAGCCATGATACTCTTTCCAAGTTTTTTTCTGATTTCACCCGATTTTATTTATTTATTTATTTTTGCTTACTTTATAGTAATAGTAATTGGGTGTTGTGAATAGAATGACAAATAAACCAAAGATTTCTTCAATGTGGTAGATGGGCCGAAATCAGAGTTAAATTAAAGTGGGGATGGCCGAGATGCCGTATATCAATAATGTTACAGCCAATAGCATAATGGGTCAGAATTCAAGGGCCATATTGAGTACGGCGTCAGCCTAGTGAACAATTATTTTGGTCCTAGACCTCTCCTTTTTTTTTTCAGCAAATATGGGAACAGAGGAGAGGAAACAACATCAACAAGCGACAACCCAACAATAAGCATAAAATCATCCTCATCAGAGTAGGTAAACAGAAAATAAAAGGAAATACATCAAATAAATGACGCGGACCTTATAGATTCTTGGTACAACCAAGAAACTTGGTCACCTAAAAAGGTGGTTTGTGAACGTGCACCATAAATGGTACCACCAAGACAACTGTTACATCGCACTCAAAGAATAGCTACAATAACAGCAAAAACAACAACAAAGAAAAAACTAATGAGAAACTATTCAAAGCCTACGGAAGAAAATTCCAAGACAGGTACACAAGAAAAAACAATAAAATTTTAAACGCAGTAATAAAATGATAAATAAACCCACAATTTTGGTCCTAGACTATCAACAAAGTTTTGGTTCAATTTGGACTTGATATTTATTTATTTATTTATTTAATTTAGTTTATTAAACAGACATATATTTTTAGAGTATGTGATTTTCATAATTCTCACATAGTTTTTTTTTATAAAAAAAAATACATGATAAAATGCCAATTTAGTAGACTGAATTTTTAAAAAATTAAAAAAAGAAAAAAAAAATCCCTTGTTCCTTTATATGAGTCGCCCGGTCATCCCTTCATGTTTGCGTTGGGCTCATTACGTGCTTGGTCTTTTCGAAATGCGATTTCACATTCAATATGCTCTCCAATTCGTTTTTGTTTTTGTTTTTGTTTTTGTTTTTGTTTTTTTTTAATATCCTCACGAAACTTTAAAAATTTGTAACGTGAGATTTTAATATTCAAAATCCTTTTCAATTATTTATTTGACAGAGTTTTTCTCAAAACTGGATTGAAAGAACTTAGAGTTTTCTTCAACCCAATCTATAAAAATGACACGTATCCCTTTTTTTAGAGTAATGCTATAAGGCTTCCTAGAGTTTTTATAGACAGAGTTAGCCTTAAAACTGGGTTGGAAGAATTTCTTTCAACCTAGTCTATAAAAGTGACACATGTCCCTTAATTCTTAAATATGTGAAAAGCACATATTTTTTTAATAGGAGGGACAAAGTTTGAATAAATTTTAGGGTTAAATATCTAATTACCTCATAAGGTTTTACTTCTTTATTTTTTTCACCTAGGGTTTGATTTTTATCATAGGAAGTCTATGTAGTTTTGATAAAGGACCAAATTGAGCATTCAATTCGTTGACCGTTTGTTGACTTAATGAAAATAACACGTGGACTAATTAAATCTTGCCACGTGTCATGTAATTTATTTCTTTTTTTAAAAAAAAAAAAAATTAAAAATATATCTTTTCAAAAGAAAAAAAAAAAAAAAAAAATTGGGGGTGGCCGAAACCACCCCCACCACCCCCAAGACCCACTGGGAGTGGCTTTGGCCACCCCTTGGCTCCATTTGGCCACCCACATTTTTTTTAATAAATAAAAATAAAAAATTAATTACGTGACACATGGCAAGATTTAATTGGTCTACGTGTCATTTCCGTTAAGTCAACAAACGGTTAATGGACGAAATGACTAATTTGGTCATTTATCAAAATCACATGGACCTTATTTGATAAAAATTAAACTCTAGGGGAAAAAAAAAGAAAGTAAAACCCTAGGGGGTTAATTAGGTATTTAACCATAAATTTTATTAAAAGTTCATGTGCATCTCACATATTATTAAAAAAAATGAATACATGTTACTTTTATAGACTTAGTTGAAGGAAATTCTCTAATCCAATTTGAAGGAAAACTCCGTCAAAACGATTTCAGAGTTAGCAAAACTCTGTTTGGACATTATTCTGGATATTCGCATTCTAGAGGGATAGTTGTCCTCATAGCCAAACAAACCCCTCGCTTCGTCTCCACGTGTTTTCTCTCCGTCTGGACCATTCCCTCTCTCTTCACCCTCCACTTCACCACCACCGGAAACCGCCACAACCTCACCGGAAAAGCAAGGATTTCCTCTCTAGGTTCGACTACTTCAACAAATAAGGTAACAAAATCTTTTTTTAGATTCATTAATTATCATATAATTTGAGGATTATATCTGAATTTGATAGTTATATTATCTTTAAGTGTTGGTCAATGGCTGATTTTTGTGTGTGGTTATATTCTATAGCTCGAGTAGAGCTCGAGCCACCAAAAATGTCTGTCGAGCCTACTCGGCCCCAGTGCGCCGCTAGCTATGGCTAGAAGGGCTGTGTTTACCTATCTATTATCATCTTTAGGAATTTGAGAATCGATAGATTTTATAGGGTTGTGCTGTTTATGTCGGGAGAAGTTTTTCCCATTGAGGATCTACTGGTTTGATCCAGCGCTTGAACTATTATTTGAGATTTTATCAAAATGTGTTGTAGTTTGAACTCTGCTCAACCTATCATTGGAATATGACTTACTGTTAAATGGATCCTTTTAATGAAATTCAGATAGTGAAATACGCAATTAGTAGAGATACTCGTTACAATAAATAAAGTACAATCAGATCCATGCATTTTCTGGAAGAGAAGGGATACAATTTTCTCGAAATACAGTTTTTTGCAATCTTCAGATAGAGTATTATTGTTTTGTAGTTAAATCTGCCTAACCCCGATACCAAAAGTTTCAAGTCTGTTTAACGGAAAACAATTTGAGGGATGTATCATATGATATGACTTTTTTGTTTTTGTTTTGATAAGTAATATGATAGGATACTTTTTAACAAATTATTAGTATCTTAAATTTACAAAGTGGCATTTATGCCCATTCCTTGAATAGTAATTAAAGGAAAAAGTTCAAAGAAGAGAGTACAACCTCATGGTTGCATTACGAGGGAAACAAAACAAACATATCTGTTCTACTTAACCAATCATTGGTGTTTTTCTAAGGTTAGGAAAGCTGATGAAGTAAGTTTGTGAAGAGAGTGGTAAGCTTTCTCGAAATACATCAGGTTTAGCATTGGGGATGGCAATCACATTTGATTTTGACATGATGTATGGTGAAAAGAAACACCTTTAAAGACTTTATTCCTTGAACTCTTTGAATTGCAGCTAACAAACAAACAACTTTAGCAGCATTATAGCATCAAGTCAATGGTTCTTTAGGGTCATATAGGACTGGGAGATTGTATCTGTTCCCAACTTTTTTGAAATGCGCTGGGATGGAAACTGTTGTGTCAGAATGAGTTTTGCTGAAGATCCAAAAAAAAAATGGTGTAATATAAATATTCTGGGGAGAGAGGGGGGGGNGGGGAGAGAGGGGGGGGGGGGGGTGGTCTAGGGCTTGTTTATTCTTGGCGGTCCATCTTGGAAAACAATTCCAGCAAAGGAGGCTCTATTTTTGTAAGGATAGTTGCACAGGGTCGGTGAGAATTTTTTTTTTCCTTAATTGAATAATTTATATAAAAAAAATATTCCTTCAAACTTATAAGTATGATTTTACAATTTTGATCTCAAAATTGAATAAATTTTTTTCAAATTTTATGACAGGGTTATTAACTTGAAAAATTGATAGCTTAACAAGCCTTCAGTTTGATGTTACACCAAACCTGGAGATTGTCTTGAATAACAGTGTAGATTTTTCTCTCTTCTATTTTTTGTATTACAAACTTTAAACACACTCATAGTCATTCTTGTGTTAATTTCTTACATGCTTCCATTTGTTGCAGTTCATTGGAAGGTGTGTCCTGTTTGCTGCCATCACGGAGAATATCTACAATTGTCAAGATGGTCTATGAAATAAATGAGCAAAAAAGTGAGCAGTATCCCATGCATAGATGTTTTTAAACATACGCATGCATGCAAAATTCTTGGTTCAGTTTCCAGTCACAGTTTGCTGTCCAACATTTTTACTCATGCTTAAGTTTCTTGCATATTGATTTACCTGGGTAGATGAGTTGGGCTATCTTATTTGTTACCATGGTGCTGATGGCCTGTTGGAGAATTGATGTTGAATGTAATAGTGAATATTTTCAAAGCCAACATGAGGTTCATTAATAGATTTCCCTATAAATCCTATATAATAAAAGTACTAATTATAGGGGTATTTTCAGATTTAGGATTTAATTATTTAATTTAGCATTAAATAATACTTATTCTGTTCTCTGAAGTTTACTAACTGGCCATGTTTTTATTCACATGGCTAGTTTCTTATTCTTGTAAGATGAGCGTGCTTTATATCTTTGTCCTAGCATTCTCCTTTGCACTCTTTCTCCTGACTCTGCTTGTGCTTGTCTCCAAAATTTGTGCATCAATTGGGACAATCACATCATATGTAGGCATAGCTATGAATGAACTGATTATTCATGATACTCTTAGATCTTCATGAGTGATATCTTTGAATTTATATATGAACTGAACTTGGTGGTAGAAGTCAAGGAGCATGTATTGTTAGAGTCAGTGTAATATTTGACTGCTTTATAACATGTGTTGGGTTTCAAGTGTGAGAATGGGTTTGGTTTTTGAAACTAATTTCCTAGTACTTCTGTGGTAAACACGCCTGAAGTAAGGACTAGTTGCATGCTGAGTCAACCTCGCTTACCAGTTTGTTTTCTGTTGCTATTAATGTCATTTTGTGATGTAAATTGATATTTCACGTGTAACCTTGGGAAATTTGGCTCAAACTTGCAGAGATTGGGCTAGGTCTCATTGGTTTTGGCTTCGTTTTCTCATTTCTTGGTGTAATTCTATTTTTCGACAGGGGTTTGCTTGCTCTTGGGAATGTAAGGCTTATTTATAACTCAAACCTTTTTGGCTTGGTTTGTTCTCTAAGGGCATGATTTGAATCCTTTTTGTTATTATATAATCAGATATTTTGCTTGACCGGGGTAGCTCTTTTGCTTGGTTGGCACTCTACATGGAATCTCTTCACGAACAAAGCAAACTACAAGGTATGACGAAAGGAAATCTTGTTCTAAATCTATTGAAAGCATCCTTACCAACCTTTGAGATTTTTACTTCTTGATGTTTAGCATAATAGGGAAAGTACTGCCTGTTTTTTGAATCGTATTACAAATATATGATCTAACTTGAATGTAGATCTTATTACTGACCCTCTTTTTTTTCTTTTTTTTTATGCAGGGTTCAGCTTCTTTTCTTTTAGGACTATTTTTCCTGTTCGTTCGGTGGCCAATAGTTGGTATAATCTTGGAAATATATGGTTGTGTTGTTCTCTTTGGGTTAGTTTCTGCTCTCTACCCTAAGTTCCAAACTGAGTTATTTTACCTGTGCGGCTCTTAAATATGTCTTCCATTGATGTACATGTAGCGGTTTTTGGCCATTTGTCAAGGCATTTCTCTATCAGATTCCAGTTCTAGGTTGGATTATACAGTATCCTTTCCTGGTAAGTCTGGTTAGTTTATACTGTTTCAGTTTTCAAGACTCTCTGTCTCAGTGTTTCTTAATTTATATTAGGATGGAATGGTGTATTTGTGTTTTACTTGTAGGACGGTTTTTTTTTTCACACTTACATTTATCTTGTTTGCTTCTATGGAAATTCTTTCATGGAAAAAGATGTATATTAGGATGGGTTACAAAATAAAAATGGTCCAATGATTTATATTGGCAGAAATCATTTGGAAAATGTCAGCTAAATAGTTGTTTTCCCCAGTTTTCTGATGATCTAAACAACAAATCATGAAATTCTCTGAGAGATCTTTAGAGAGATTACCGATTTCTATCTAATAAATAGTTTTCATTCCCACCAATCTCACAAAAGTCTTGAGTAAGAAAATAAGCTCCCAGAAGCTCCAGAATTCTCGGATGCCTTTCTTGTGAAACAAAATGTTCCTTATGGAAAAATCATATTTGAAATTGATATAGTTGTTTCCAGCATCCATAATTTTTGCCTGACATGATTGAACATACACTTGGTGTCTTGAACTTTCTTCATCATATTCAGACGATACTATTTTGCATTTATATTTATTTAATGCTGCAGACTTCTTATATAAGATACAAGTACTTATGCCATCTTCTAATGACTAGCAGCTTCTTGATCGCCTGAGGAGCTGAAACTCATGTCGGTTCTAATGTTTCCGGTTTCAGTATTCCAACTTTCAGTTAACTATCTGAAGATGATTATCGACAGCTGAGAGGTTTTTGTCAATTCAAGAATCAATCATCGGATTAGCGTAAAGTAAAAGGTAAAACTAGATACTGGATAGGATGTGAACCACCATAGTCGAGAGCAGCTAGTTACCATTTTTCTGTTGTTCTTGAATTAACAATACCTGTGAGAGAGGACAAGTGACTCCGTCGTTTCGCCCAAGCAGTATATTCATGTTCCTCTATTTCGCAATTTAGTGTAAAATAATTATAAATGCATACATGGTATATGTCGGTTGTTTCAATTCTTGAGTGGTGCTCATCAACTGATGAGGTCTGTCTCATAAACAGAGTCTTGCGACACTAACAGCAACACACTTAACCAGTGGAAGGTAATTAATTATTTCATTAAAAAAAACAAACTAATTAATTAATAAAAAAGGAGTAATAAATAATTTAACTGTTTATTTTAGTACGCAAATTCATAAACAATTAAACAACCCCCAATCTTCAGAAAATCTTCCATATATTGAAAAAAAAAAAGAAAAAAAAAAAAGCGTTATCCTATGCGTAAATCAGTGAAGGATTTGCGGGGAAGAAGAAGAGGAGGAATATCAGACTATCAAGGAGAATGAATCATACTTGCAAACTAAGCGTTCTCCTAGCGTAATTGCATGACCTCGACCGCGTTCTCCTAGCGTAATTGCAAACTAAGCATTCTCCTAACGTTCTCTTAGTGTAATTGCGTTCTCCTAACGTAAGGGCATGCTATAGCTAATAGCTGTGTCGTGCAGTGAGGTGATGGAATAAAGGGAGGAGGATTCACCCTTGGAAGTTGAGACAATGAGACCCTTGCAACTCGATCTGCCAAGGACATGGACTCCTTCCTGTTTGCAGGAGAACAAGAAATTATAGCTAGATAGGTGGCTGGTTCTTTTCTTTGCACATATGGAAACTGATTTTTTTTTAAATTATTTTTGTTATAAATTGATGTGACAGTCTATAATTGGTTAAAAGATTTAAGAGTATATAAGGAGTAATTATTTCACTAATTTGTAAAAACCTTGTAATAAAAGTTATAATACTCCTAACACTACTCTTGCACATATATACTGGTCAGTAAAATCACATTGGGCAGTGTAATTTGGTTCATGACCATATTATAGTTTGTGTGGGACTATGGGTCCGATTGTAAAGTGAACGGACCCAAAAAGTGGCTGGACCCACCTCATGCCCAAAAAATTCTTCTTAAAATCAACCCTAATATTCTTACTTTTTACATCAAATCAATCACTTTTTATCACTTTTTATCATTATAAAACAAAATTTTTTATTTTTTTATATAAAATATTCTTACTTTTTTCTCTCCTATCAATCAAATCTTCTACATACCGTTCCACTTTCAATCTCATTCTATTGCCAAACATAGCCTATAGACTTTGGTTTTTACATTAGGCCACTTTACATTGCAGGGATTAGTCCGTGAAGCAAAGGTGAATTCCTTCAATTTGCCCGTTTATTACACCTCCCCAAGGAATTGAAAGGCGTTCAGAGCAGGGAGAAACTGAACAAAGTTTTGGGTGTCTCCTGAACAAACTGAACAAACTCAATGCTCAGCATTGAGAGCAGGGAGAAACTGAACAAAGTCTTCCTCCTTTGTTTGGATCCTCTCATTTACCCTCTTTTCGAGGCCAAACTCACCCATTCAAAAATATGCTAAACAACAAACACCGCAAAGAAACACTTCTCAAAAGAAGACTCAACAGGAAACCTCCCACCTCAATATTTAACAGCAAAAATGGCTCTGCATTTATCCAGTAGATAGAAGATTGTGTATCATACATATCAAATTATTAGTATCATTTCATAAATCTCAACATTCTTTAGTCGCTATACATAGAAAAATCCTTGTATATACGAAGCACGATATGCAGACCAACAGCGGGATTACCAAGATGAATAAGCTATTCGATCATGAATGAGATTTATCTAAATTCAATCCAGTAAACCCACGATGGAACAAAGCAACGGGTAACACATATCACAAGCAATCAAATTTTACAGCCAAAGAGGATAGATGATACACAGCTACACTATTGTTGCTTATAGTAACCACTTTGGTGAGGAGGATATGGAGATGGAACAGTATAAGGGGGCCGAGGAAGAGATCCAGGTTGTTGTGCGTGGGCATTGTAATATGGGCCTCGCCACCCCGGATAAGCAGGTTGGCCATACTCGTGGCTTGCAGGTTGCTGCTGTTGGGCATGAGGAGGTGGATATGGAGCAGCTGAAGTAGCTGGAACATGGTAAGGAGACGGGAGGGGCTGTGGGGAGCTATACGAGGGAGGAGGGTGAGCATAGCCTGCCATTGGTGGCTGATCACGTGTCTGGTAATAAGGTGTTTGTGGACGAGGATCAGCTTGCTGTTGTGAATTGGATCTCTGAGTCTGATGTCCTCCTGGAGGGTAGTTGCTGTTGTATGCGCCTGTGTTTTTACCATCCTGGAAATTGAGGCCCGCCATTTGTCTTTGCACATCATCCATCATTTCCCGACACTGGATGTTTCTAGTCATGACAAAATCACTGCACTGCTGCTTTACATTTGTGATTGCATCCTGTTGAAAAAAGACTGGCTCATGTATCAAAAATATTTGTGATGCAGACCTAATAACTAGTCATTTTTAGCAAAGTTCACAGATACAATGATGCGAAAATCACATGCACACACATGTCGAGAGATCTATGTGCAGTAATGGTATTAAATTGCATAGACAGCTACAAAAGAGGGGCAGGAATGTGTGTACTTGAATATAACTTCTACTAAAATAAATTCTAACACCATACAGTCTAAAGCAACATCTTAGCAATTTTTTACCTGAAGAGTAACATAGAACTTCAATCCTTCATTGATGTTATCCTTAATCTCTCGAAACTTAGCTATGGCAGCTTGAATCTGCTTATAACATTTCTCTCGAGATGCTGGAAAATATATAGAGGGAAAAAATCAAAACAAAACATATTGAAAAGAAAAGAATATACTCCATTCAAATTGAAAAACGCAGCCTGTAAGCATATCACCAAAGCATGTTAGCATCACCAAAGCAAGGAATTATACTACTTTGTTTCAAAGGAAAGTAAAGAACTTACTAAAGCAAAAACATTACCATTTGAAAAGTATGATAAAAGAATCTGATTATGCGATGTCATTTGATTACCAGAATGTGACTTTTAGAGAAACATGAATAGAATAGAATCAGATTAGGTATATTATCAGAAACAGGTGGACAGAAAAAACATGGATCCTCACTCCTAAGATTTTTCATAACCCTAGGCACGCACCCATGGGTTCATCTAACAGAGTTGAGAAACAGGTACACCTATACACCATTTTATAGATCTGGTACAGGTTTCGCAGTTTCAAGGGATATGAACTAAATCACAGTCACATCAACTAGGATCCCAGGTGTTGATGAGGTTATCACTTCGAATCCATCATCAGATTAAATTTTCAATACCAAACTCTCAAATGCATGCTTTGATATGACACTCTTTAAGTCAATTGCAGTAACAAACAGAAGCTGACATGCCGGCACAGCATTGAATAAATGAAAAACTTTGTGCCATTGCAAACTGTTAGGCTCTAAAAGCATAACATGTATGGATAGTTTCCCACATTTGATAATATGCATCAATAATAGCAAATCGAACGCATGCTTAAAGAAATTTAAATGACATACAAATAAAGTAAAACTTTTTTTTTTTTTTTTTGATAAGTAAATAAAGTACAAAATATTATAACCCCCAACCAACCTTTATAGTCCTCAAGATTAAAGATGGCCGAAAACTCATCATTTTGAGCCTGTAAAAAGGATAAATAATCAGATTTATACATGACACATTCTCCAGACCAGGCAAATTCTGTTAAATCACAGGCCTTGCTCACAGTAAAACATCACATTTGGGAAAGAAAAAAAAAACTGATATTCAGAGAAAATACAAGAAAAGACTGCAGTTAAATAAAAAATTAGACCTGGATTTGCAGCAACAATTGTTCTTGTGCCTCCATATTTTGGGCAATTTCTTCACTAATGTGATCATACTTTGATATCTCCTTCCTGAAAAGATCCTCATAGGAGCCAGTTGATGTCATCAGCTTTGGTAGTATATCATCCTGAAGCCATATATAGAACATAAGCACAACCAAGTATAACATAATATACCACAGCATGACTAAAATTACTGGAAGCACAGATGAACAAAAATTGATCATGATACAATTTTCTAACCACCACAATGGCAAGCCCGATATGTAGAAAGCAAACAACCAACTGATTGATTTTTTCATGCAGAGCCCCAAACTATAATAACGCTTGCACCAGATATGCTTTTTTCTGGTACGTATGCAACAGACTACTAGCTCGAACAGAAAATCCCAAAAGGGAAGATAAGTGCACAATCAGTATAATCATATCTTGCAAACGAGAAGTGGTAGTCAGGATAACCATATTAGCTGGTAAATTTAGTTCACGAGCTGAGTAGCAGTTTCGAACCTTAGTTCCGTGGTTATTTTTATGAATATTAATAAGGTAATTAGACCAATGCGGCAAACAACTAATGCTCAAAACTCACTTTTATCATCTTGTTGAAAATACTCACTATAATAATGACCTAGAGATAATCGAAAGCGATGTCAGCAGTAAGTCTTTTGGTTAAGAATCACAAGAAAATTAAACAACGAAGCTCATGTTTAGCTCAAGGAAAATAGCTCAACAACAATTAATTCCCATCAGTGATATGAGAAACAGATAAATAAAGAAGAAAGTATTTACAAAAAATAAAATGTAGAGCCAAGAATCCTCATCCATGATATATTGAATTAAAAAAAAAAAAAAAGTTAAACAAGGTAACATATCAGTCCAAGAATTCCACATATCATTCTAGGTTTAGTTGCTATTTTTTTTTTAATTGGCAAGTTTAACATGCACTCATTGAATCTTGAACCCATGACCTCATCTTCCTCTCCACTTAATAGGAACAGGAAGTACCATTTGCTAGAGCTCACTGGCACTTTAGTTTGGGTTGCCATCAAAACTAAACACAAAGTATTCCATGAAGCAGAAAGCATACTGGAGAAACAATATTCAAGAGGGAGAATTCAATGTGGCCACAAAAAATGAAATAAATAAGCATTTGACATTCCCAATAAACGATCATGTGCACACAATGAACAAACCAAACAAGGCATAACTCTTGCACACTTCCTATGAACTGGGGTGCACAAGAATATGATTTATAATAATGCGCACCTTCCTTTTCATCTCTTTAAGCATGTCTTCAAGACCAGCCCGCTGTGCACCAAGAGTTTCCAATTGCCTCTGTTTATTGAACATGCAAAGTTAAAACGTGTAGCCAAACACAAAAGTAGTACATAACTATATAAACCTTAAAACACCTTGAGATAAGGTTTATACAAAAGCAAGATACCTTAAGAACGGACATATCTTTTTTCTCGGACACTTTGCCTTAAGAGTATTTAAAGGCAAGAAAATATGGTTTGTACTACAGGTAATACAAAATTTTCAAATTATTTCTTTTTCCATCTAGCTACCTTAGCTTTATCAAACAAAGTAATATCTATCTTTCTCAATGTTTTGTGTACATTATCAACTTTTATATCAGTTTGATTGTTTTGCATACTACCACCTCTCAATATACCTTGGAAGTTTTTAGTGTTAACCCCCAGGGTCTAGGTTTTAAGGATCAGTTGATAGAGAAAGCAGATAAGTCAAGTTCTGTAAACTGCTGTCTCTTCAGACAAATAAGCCAATATACCACATACCCATCATTAAGCACATAAGGCCCAAAAATATTATAGGTCAATTGTAATTGGTTATCCTTTAACTTCTACACTTACAGAAAAAAATTTCTGATGTATCTCAGAGACGTCTTATTTAAATTTTTTTTTCATACCATTTTTTTGTGGATGCTTGATTGTGGTGTGCTGAGCAGGGGTAGTATTAGTTTAGTGGGTGGTGTATAAAATTATTTCTTAAGTCATAGTGAAAAAGTTGAAATCAATATTGGGAAAAAATTTAAGTTCACAAAATGTGTTTATTAGAGGTAGACAAACCCTAGATTTTATCCTAGTGGCGAATAAATGTAAGGACTATCAGATTAGATTTGGGGAACTGGGAGTGTTGTGTAAATTGGATTTGGAAGGCCTATGATCATGTTAATTGGGATTTTTTGTTATATTTGTTGAAAAGATCTACGGTGCAATTTTCGATTCTCATTAATGGTTCTTCATTTGGTTTCTTTAGTATCTCGAGTGGATTAAGACAAGAAACCCATTGTCTCCTTTAGCGTTTGTGGATGTTAAAGAGGCATTAAGTTAGGATGAAGTCTGTTACTGTGGACAGCGGATTCCTATTAGGATTTCTGGTGGGATTGGGGAATAATGAGGAGATGATAGTGTCGCGTTTATTATTTGCAGATGATACTTTGAACTTTTGTGATGCTAATTGTGAACAAATTTTTCACCTGTTTTATGTTTTGAAGTGGTGTTGGTGTTGAAGATAAATTTATCCAAATCAGAGATAATGTATAGGGTGGCTAGCATTCTTGGGTGTAGAATGGGTTCTTTGCTGATGAAGTATTTGAGTCTTCCTTTGGGAGCCTCTTATAAGGCTTCTACTATTTGGAATGACATTATTGAGACAATGAAACATTATTGAGACAAGCTGAAAGAGGCTTTATCAATCAATCTAAGGGAGGTAGGTCGACTTTGATAAAAAAACCCTCTTTCTAATTTACCGACATATTATTTGTCTCTCTTCCTAATCCAGTAGAAGTGGCTAACAGACTTGAAATTTTTTTGAGATGCAGTGGAATTGGTGATGAGTTGAAGTTCCATTTAGCGAAGTGGTAGAAAATTTGTTAAAATCAGGAGGATTGGGGGTAAAAAATATATTTTAATTTAACTGAGCCCTCCTAGGTAAGTGATTGTGGCAGCACACTATGGATAGGGCAGCTTTGCAGAGATCGGTGGTGGATACTAAGAATGATAGTTTGAGGGAGGGTTGGTGTTCTTAGGAGGTTGTGGGGCCCTAGGAGTTTGGAAATGTATAAGGAGGGGGTGGGAAGTTTTTTCTAAATTTGTTAGGTATGAGGTGGGAGATGGATCTAAGGTGCAGTTTTGGCATGATTTATGGTGTGGGGAACAGTCCTTGAAGATTCTTATCTTCAATTATTTAGTATTGAAAGTTGTAAGGATGTGTAGGTGGCAGATCATATGCAGTTTTGGAATGAAAATATTCATTGGAATATTTTCTTTACAACACCAATGCATGATTGGAATATTTTTTTAAATTGAATTACTTATAAAGAAAAAACCCCTCCAGTTTTCGTGCCACATGCATGTAGACACATGTCTTTTTCTCTTTTTCTTTTTTTAATCTTTCTACAAATACTTGAAGAGTTTAAGGCAAAGCTGTCATTCCACAATTCCAAGTATTGAAATTTAAATTCCAATCCTAGAATAATGGTGCCAAAAGTACAGTTGAACCACAAAATAAATGTAATAAGCCTTCCTAATCCATAATCATCCAAACAAGAAGCCAATTGTTTAGTTTGACAAATATATTCAATATTAGCATTATATAATTTCATAATAAGTATTTCAAATATTTTTAAATCAGATATATTCAATATAAATAGCATGATAACTATGATGTAAGTTATGTGAAACAACCAGTATGATATGACTAGATTGTTATAATCTTCTTTAATGCTTCAAACCAATCTCTAAGCAAATGAAAGCATGAAAAGATACGTTCCTTACAAGATGCACAGACTATCACTTGGAGTCCTCTATATTCAGTCTAGTAGCCTGTAGCCATAGGCATTAGAATCTTATTGTTTGTTCATTACAGTAGGCATAGGCATATAGTGAGAGAATGGGAAATATGAGTAATGTAAAAAGGGAGAAGAGAAAGAGGGAGGGGGGGAACGGGTGATACACAGAATCATAATCACAAGCATTATAGATTGAGAAAACATTTAAGAAATAAAAAATAGGCGCGGAAATAAAAGAAGAAAAGGGTTTTACCAAGCTCTGCTTCAGGGCACCCACAACAGCATCTTCATTGGCATCCAGAGACATTATTGGCCTTGCTAAAGTTGGGAGGGCTGATTCAATCTGATAAAGGAAAATGCCAGAATGTGATTTACAAACAAATTGAACCATAGAGAGGAGATAACTTATAAAAATATGCTAAGGAAAACAACACTAGCCACTCCATAGTGCAAAAAAAAAAAAAACCAGCTGCCATATCTAAACAATCAATCAATCAGTCAAATACAGGGTGAAAACTGAAGTAAAACATCTAAATCAAATAATTAGGGAGTATTTTGTGAAATCTTATCAAGACCACCCAGAAAAAACATGAGAAGCGGGCAATACAGAAGGCTTTTATTACTAGTGTGAGAAAAGGTGAAAGAAACTTTACATATGTTAGTTTCACAAAACATTAACAAAAGAAAAAATAAATAAATTCCAGGAAATCTGTTTTCTACCCATTTCTTTGATACCAGCTTCTCAGAAACTTAAAAAATGAAGTCCTGTATAGTAGGAAAATGGCATCCAGAATTTTATTCCAGAGCACCTATTTTTCCTGAAAAGAAGAAAACTTTTAAGGATACAAATTAATTTTGGAGATATTTTAGAAAGTAATTTTTTTTTGGCTCCTTCCATTTCTAACTTCCTAGAAAATCATGTCAGTCCTACACAAATTGAAAATTGAAAAACCGAATACTTAAGAAAAAAATTGTTTTAAGGGAAAAAAGCAGCTAAGCACCACAAATTTTGTACCAAAAAACTATGGAAAAGGAAAAAACCTCAAATCAAGAAATTCCTTTAAACCTCTGGTTACCAGCATTTACCATTAGTCTATTTCCTATATTGCATGATGGATGCATCACATGAGACCTATGATATAAGACAGAGAAGATGACTATAAACATAAACAATGCAAACAGTTGAACAAACATACCGGACGGCGATCAAGGATTGACATGAATGCTGAATGTTCCCTCACCGAACGCTCAATCCGGCCATCACTGTCTGCAGCTTGCTTCAAGTTAGCTGCAAATCTATTCAACCTATCCTGTAAGTTCTTTGTTAGAGTGCTGGACTGAGGTCTAGTCCAACGTGTTCCAAATTGGCTTCTAAATTGAGCGTCTTCTCTTGCCTCTTTCTGCAGGAGCTCCTCTATGTGGATCAGCATCTCCTGGTTCACCCTCCTCAAATCCCTAAGTTGCTGTAACTCTGCTTCCAATCCAGCTGGGCCCCCACTTATCTGCACCGCCTCCACATCTTCTTTAAGAACTGTTGGGAGAGTAAAATTCCCTTCTAAGGCAAGAATAGATTCCGGTAGGTCCATCTCCTTGAGCCTTACTCGAGTCAACTCACTGGCTTGTTGTAATTTTTCAGCTTGCGTTCTGATAATGTCATCCACCATCTCCGTGTACCTGGAAAGAGCCTTGGCACTGCTGTCTGGAACAAGGCTTGCAAACATCTTCTCCTTGCTCGCATCCAATACCTCATTCATTGCCATCGGCTTAACCATTGAGAATGCTGGAAGAGGTGGTAAGGAACTCGGGGAAGGAACCCTCATGAGGTAAACTCTATCATTCTCCTTCATGGCCCTCTCTAGGTTCCGGTTAAGATTGGCCTCTAACTTGTTAATTGCATCTAGAAGTTGCACTGCAGCACCCTTTGAGGATTTCTTTACCTCGGTTAAAGCACTAACCCCACTCCTCAACCGTGCAATTTCCTCCGCGATCTCTTCTTTCTCATGCAGCTCTAAACCGTACCTATAGCAAGCTTCAGCATAAAACAGAGCCGCCTTAAGTTGCACATGGGATATCCAGGCCTTGTCAAAATGCTGGTTCAGAGGTGCAACATTCAGGGCCGCCAAAGCTTCTTCATAGTACACCCCAACCTGTAATTACATCCATATCTCAAAGCAACTTAGAACAAACACTATATCAATCACAGAGCAAACCCCACATACCGATTGTGGGTTACAAAAATATACCAGAATCCCAAATAATATCTCGTTAAAACCAACTAAAATTGACTATTTTCACAAAGTTAGCAGCACATATTCACTTGTGCAATATTTACCAGTTCCCCGCTTCTTAAAACAGCAAAATTCACAATTTCATCTTCTTCTTTTTTCTAAGCTACAATCTCATCTATTTGATTAAACTCGATCACTCTTATCAGTGTTGAAAACAAAGCACAAATTCATTGGTTACCAAAGAAACTCGTGCACAAACAGACCTGCCTGGAGATCTTGGCGCACACCCCCGGGGTGCTTCCTTTGGCGATGGTGTTCTCGAAGACGCACTCCTGCGCCTGCGCCAGCATGAGCCGCTCGAGCATCCCGGCACATTCCACCGAGATGTCCACGGTCGTCGAGCTCCCGATCGACGCCTTAGTCGCCGCGTTATCTCTCAAGAACGCAAACGCCCCCGCCGCCCCAATAAACGCGTGCGAAGCCAGCCTCCGCCCGTCCACCGTGGCCCGGTCGTACGAGAGCCCGATCTGGCTGTACACGGCCCCCAGATTGAAGAGCACGGCGGCCTTCTCGAGGTGAATGTTCTGCTGGGACGCCTTCTGCTTGTGCTTGAAGGCGTCATGCCAGGTGAAAGTGACGGTGTTGATGTGGTCCTTGTCCGGGGAGATTGGGAAGCGGGTCTCCACGAGGCAGAGGGCCTTGAAGTAATTCTGGAGGAGGTCGCGTCGGGCGGTGGGAGTGGGGTCGGATTGGCGCTCGACGTCGGAGCGTAGCTGCTTGAGGGTTTGGAGGTCGTCGTCGAGGTTCTGGGCCTCGCGCTCCGAGTAGTTGAAGGCGATAAAGTTGCGGAGCGGGCGGAAGAGGTCGACGGAGATGGTCTTCTTCTCCAGGATCGCGAGCATTATGTTGGTGGTCGACGACGACGGTGCCGAGCCGGCCATGGCGGTCGAAATGGGTTGGAATTGGAATTTTGGGTTGAAGAATGGAAATGTGATCGGTGAGTCAATATGAGACTGGCATGTGTATGTGTACGTGTGCTCTCAGTTCCTTATGTTTTTCTTATTGGGGAAGTTAACTGATTTACCAGGCTGGGCCGAAACATGTCAATGGGTGTGGATGCCCCGGCCCAATGACTACTGTCCTATTATTAGCGGAGTTGGGCTTTTAAGTTCGGCTCATTTAATTTTTTTCAAACAAGAGCTTATTGAGATAAATAATTTGTTTATTTATTTTTTGAATGAATTTAAGGGTTCGTTTGGAAGTACATTTTTTAAAAAATAATCTGTGTTTTTAAATTAAATTGTAATTTTTGAGTGTTTAAAATTGCGATTTTAAAAACGCAAATTTTAAAATCGTGGAAAAATCTGTGATTTCAATAAGCTGAGTAGAGGGTGCTTATTTGAAAAAAGTGCGAATTTAAACCAAAATCACGATTTCGCTTAAAAAAATATTTAAGGCAATATTTACCTATTTAGTTTGAAATCGCAATTATATGCTAATTTTATCCAAACACTCTATAGATAAAAAAATATTTTTTAACATGTTTTACCAAACGCCTATGCGATTTTAAAAAGTGGCGATTTAAAAAAACTCAATTTTTAAAAACGCAATTTTTAAAATCACACTCCCAAATAGGCCCTAAATTTATTCGCGAACAACAATTAACTTATTCATTTCATGTATAAAAAGTGAATGAATGTCATGATTTTTTTTATATTATAAAATCATACTCTTTATTAGTTATTTAATTATTGCTATGATTTATTACTCGAGTAATTAAATAAGTTAACTCTAATCTTAAACAATCTAATCTCGGATTTATATGTTTATCTTATGAATGATTACACGCACATTTATATAATACATACACATAAAAGTCTTTGTCTCTCACGTACATACAAATACACATATATCCGTATTAAAACTATAATTCATTTTTTATACTTTTTAATAATTAACATGTTCTCAAAACAAGTATAAAATAAATATTATAAAAATAAGTTATTTGAGCTTATATGAGTATGGCTCATTTAACAAATGAGTCTGAATTTTTGTTCAAGCTTTGTTTATTTAATAAATGAATCATCCCAAGTCGACCTTATTTAAACTGAACTTAACTTGTTCATGAGTGGCTTTGTTCATTTATCGCCCTCACTATGCATCATATTTTTATCTTACTTTTTATTCCACTTTACTATTTGGCCTTTTTTATTTTTTATAACAATAGGTGGTTGACAATGCTAATATCAAAGCGTAAAAAATCTAGCATTTTTCGCACTACATTATTCAATCTTACTTTTGTTATGTTTTAGTAATACTAAAAATTACACTTTTATTTTATTACTATTCCTTATTGATATAGTAGTACCAATTATCCTTTGGATAAGCACGTGTTAAAGAAAAAAATGACTAATTGATATTGCAACATCAACATAGTAAAATATTGGTGAGATAAAAGTGTAGTTTATAACATTACGGTTTTTTTTTTTTTTTTTTAAGAAAAGAAAAGTTAAACTTACAACTTTTTTACAACTTACTAACGGGTTAAAAAAAATTGATAAAATAAAGAAATAAACAATTTTTTTTTTTTAAAAAAAAGAAGAAGTTAAAAGGACATTACCCATCAAATCATTAGAAAGAAAAATTTATAGAGGATTCTTTATAAACCCCTTATATTAATCATTGAGATGAATAATCTCATAGCTAATTCTTCTCTTCTTCTTCTCTTCTTCTTTTTTTTTTCAGAGCTTCTTTGATTAATTTTTAGCCCACCAAAAAGAATTCAAATACTCCTATTCCCCAAAATCTCTTTATCTTGGTTTACCTTCCTTTATGGGGAACTCTGAAAAAAGAGGTTTTATAGACATAATAGACAAGGTTCACAACAGAATAGAAGGTTGGCGAGCAAAAACTCTTTCACAAGTTGGCTGACTGGTCTTGATCAAGTCAGTTGCTGTAGCTATCCCCACCTATGCATTGAGTTCATTCTTGAATCCAAATAGTTGATGCAGAGAGCTAGATAGAACTTTCAAAAAAAAAAATATGGGGTTTCCCTTTCAAAAAAAAATATGGGGTTTCCCTTTCAAATAGGCCTGGGATTCCATATGTACTCCAAAGGCATTGGGTGGTTTAGGCATCAGAAAAATGAAAGAAGTCAACCTGGCTCTCATCTCCAAACTCGGTTGGAAGCTACTCAACAACTCAGACTCCCTGTGGGTGTCTCAAATGCAAGGTAAGTATCTAAACTCCAGCTCTTTTCTCTCCCCCCTTCACTTTCTTCTTCCTCATGGCTATTGAAAGGTATCCTGAAATCCCACTCCTTCATTACAAAAGGTACCTGTTTTAGAATTCATAGCTCCTCTTCTCTCCCTTATGGAGCTCCCCTTGGATTCCCACCATTGCTTAATTCTCTCCCACTCCTTCTTCATTGCTTCCTCATCCGTTCCCTAATCTGCTAGTCTCTGACCTTTTCATTTTTGACCCCATTCAGTCAGTTTCAAATTGGAATATCCCCTGCTACAATCTCTTTTTAACTCAGCCAGCACAAGGGAGATACTCAAGATTTTTTTTTTACTTTTCAATCTGATACTAACTTATCCGGACCCAAACCTCAAATGGTGAGTTCTCCACAAAGTCTGCTCATACTCTTATAAGCAGTTAGAGAATTGATCCAACTGAAATCCTTCTCTCCCCATCTTAATGGAAGCTTTTCAGGAAAATCAATCTTAATGGTAAATTAAAACTGTTTCTTTGGAAAATTGCTTGGGACATTGTCCCCTCCAAGATTAGGTTGAATGCTGTTTTTCCCATCCCTCCTTCTCATTTAGTGTGCCCCCTATGCAATGTAGAAGATGACTCCCTTTTCTCACCTATTTTTCAATTGCTTTTTTGCTAGAATATCTTGGAGATTATCCCCCTGGCCACTTGATTTACTAAAATGGTCATCTTTTAGCCTTTCAGATTGGATCAAAGGTTTATTAACTCCTCATGTTACTTTTGGAATCCCTTTTGCAGACTGACACTTGTTCCATATTTTTGCAGCTGTTCTATGTGACTTAATTTGGTTCTCCATAAACCAAGCAGTTCATAAAGGGGTAGTTCCTGATGCCTTAAAGTTAGCAGCAAACATAAAAAAAGTTTCCATGGAACACTATGCAGCATGGTCCTCTAAGCAGAAACCAACCAAGGAGACTTGGTTCAAGACTCCTCCAGAATGCTACAAGGTGAATTTTGATGCTGTTTCTTGTGAAAATTTCTCAACACAAGCAGCTGTTTGCAGGAACTCCAATGGTGTGATCATCAAAATGATCTCACAGTTTCGGCCCCCATGCAATCCAGTTTATGGTGCAACCCTTGCTGCTCAACTGGCTTGTTTTTTGGCTTCCTCCTTGACGCTTAAAAGGTTTATCTTAGAAGGTGTTTCCATTGTAATTATGTCAACTTTTAAGTCCCCTTCTCTTTTTACAGATGGTCAAATAGAACATGTAATCCAATATACTATATCTAGTTTTCCTCCCTCCTCCTTATGTGAGGCTAGAAATATTAACAGTAGTGCAAACTTCTGTGCCCTTTATGTGGCTTGTAGGGCCGCGGTAAGGGTTATCTCAGGCTGCATTCCCTCCTTAGTCTCTCCCCCTAGCTCTATCTTCATTTGTAGTGGAAAAGATCCACCAATCTTCAACCCTCCTTAGTGAGGGTCTTTGGTGTTTTTTGGCTTGCTGCTTGCTGGTTTGCTTGTAGTAAGTTTGTAGTTCTAGTTTGCTATCCTGCTTGCTATTTTTTAAGCTTGCAGCTGGTTGTAGTTTCTTTTTGAAGTGAGTTTTATAAAACTCAAGAGGGCAAATTCTGCAAGTACAGCAACAAGAAAACACGAAAGGAGAACATCCCTCCACAGAAAGACAGCGAAACAAATAAGCCCCAGCAAGGCAAACTTAAAAGCTGCCACGAAGCCCTCCCTAGAGAAACCCCACCCTCCAAAAAAGAGAACTTCGGTGACTAAACAAACAACAACTCAGAACTAAACCAACAGGGGCCTTCTTTTGAAAATGCAGAAACATCGCATCAAAGCTTCAAGACAACTAGGTCCAGAAACTAACAAGAAGAGCAGTCCAAAGCTACAAGTGCGTCCATGCATGAGGGGAAATCTTCTCTCCAAATCCTGTTTTGCCCAAGGGATACCGCCAGCTTAGCTAACGCATGAGCAGCTTTATTGAGCTCACGACCTACATGACAGACAGCATACTCCTGAAAACGCCCAAGCTGGAATTTCGCATCATTCAGAACCTGACCATGCTTCCCATATGACTCCCCCTCCTTGTTCAAAACACCTACAATCTCAAGAGCATCTCCTTCCAAAATGACTTTCCTAAGGCCCAAGGATAAGCCCAACTCAACTCCTCTTCTAGCAGCCAGAGATTCTGCAATAGCAGAGTCTAAAATATAATCTACTGTCTCACACAGCATAGCCACCACCCCTCCACTGCTATTTCGAATAATTACTCCCAACCCAATTCTTCTCCTAATTTTATCCACTGAAGCATCCCAATTAATTTTGAAACAATCCACTGGAGGAGGGGTCCAATGAGCCTCTGCAGATCTCCGGAAAACTGGCCTACCGTCCCTCTCTTTCTTTTCTGCAAATCTATGGACCTCCAACTGCTCAGTGGCTGAATGCAAAATAGAAGCTGGAGAACTAAATTTATCTTCAAAAATGAAAGAGTTCCTCCTAAACCAAATAAGCCTCGCAATAATGGCCACCAAGCTAACCTCATCCTCATTTACTCTGTCCCTCAAGTATTCCAAGACTTCCATAAAATCCAGGGAATCACTTTTAGACTTGCTTATATTAGTCACACATTCATTNTCCAGTTTATGGTGCAACCCTTGCTGCTCAACTGGCTTGTTTTTTGGCTTCCTCCTTGACGCTTAAAAGGTTTATCTTAGAAGGTGTTTCCATTGTAATTATGTCAACTTTTAAGTCCCCTTCTCTTTTTACAGATGGTCAAATAGAACATGTAATCCAATATACTATATCTAGTTTTCCTCCCTCCTCCTTATGTGAGGCTAGAAATATTAACAGTAGTGCAAACTTCTGCGTCCTTTATGTGGCTTGTAGGGCCGCGGTAAGGGTTATCTCAGGCTGCATTCCCTCCTTAGTCTCTCCCCCTAGCTCTATCTTCATTTGTAGTGGAAAAGATCCACTAATCTTCAACCCTCCTTAGTGAGGGTCTTTGGTGTTTTTTGGCTTGCTGCTTGCTGGTTTGCTTGTAGTAAGTTTGTAGTTCTAGTTTGCTATCCTGCTTGCTGTTTTTTAAGCTTGCAGCTGGTTGTAGTTTCTGGTTTGTTTGGTATGTTACAAAAATAATAATAATAATAATAATAATCCTGTATTCTTTTATTCTAGAATGAAAAAAGAATTACTATTCCTTCCAAAAAAAAAGAAAAAGAATTACTATTCTTTATTTTACTTCATATGACATTATCAACCAAGTTTTCTCCCAGGCCACGGCCCAATTAGCGTAGGATTTGGGAAAGTCAAGCCCTAGCCGAAGCCCAAAAGCAAGACAACCACCTCTCTCTCTCATCCCCCGCCTTCTTCGCTTATTCTCCGATTCAGGTACACGAGATTTCGATCCTCGCCACGCCTTTCTCAGTAATTTGTGTGTCTGTGTGTTTTTTTTTTTCTAAAAAAAAAATATTTTATTAATTGTGTCGCTGGAATTTGTTGTTCTGAAGTCGGCTTGAACAATATCGGTGGTTAAATTGGTTTTACTTTGTTAAATTGGTGGTTATCTTCTTGAACAATATCGGCTTGTATGGATTTTGGTGTTGTGGGGGCTCTTGATGTGTTGTTGGGTTTGTCTGTTGATTGGAGGAACATAATGTGAAAAAGAAAAGATGTATTAGGTCTCGCGTTTCACTTGATGTTTGGTTGCTGAGAAAATAAGCTGACGGGAAAAAGGAAAAGAACGAAAGAAAAATATTGATTTATTTATCTATATTGGGGACAGAAAGAAACAGATGATCTCAACTTCAGCTCTGGAAAAACAACTATTTTGCTCAGTTTGAGCTTTGTTGGGTTCTTTTTGTCTTTTTTCTTGTTAGTTTTCTTGGCGTCCGAACAGGGTATCGATTTCTCTGATTTTGTTGTAGTTTTAAGGATTCGAGTTTTTATAGTACTTCAGATTATGATTATGGACGTGTTGCCTGACCCTTTTTTTTTTCCTTTTACAGATTTGTGTTGTGTAGTTCGGAAATAAGGCTTCTAGTTTTGGACTTCCAAATAGATTTTTGTTTTGGGTAGTGCTCTTCAGCACATAAGGTAAGAAAGCAAATTTGTTTGCTTTTGGTCCTTTTTTGTTGATTAAGGTTGTTTTGTTTTGTTTGATCTTATAATTGGATTATATGCACAAAACATTTTGGATAGAAATTGGTGTATATTATGCTTTGAGTTTATGGTAAATCGTGTGGCATGGAGTAGCATATTATTTTCAATTAATTTTAATCTATATTTTAAAAGGATATAATAATTTGAAGTTACACTCGAGCATTGTTGGAGGACTCTTCTATGTGATTCAATCTTTGTATGTGACTTAATTCTTTTTCAAGAATTTAGAAATGAAATTCTCAGTATGTGAGTGCAAGGGATGGAAATACTCATGATGGTGGATGGCCACCAGCTTTTCACTCTGCTGACATGGCATGACCACCTGTCAGCCACTTTTTTTTTAAAAAAAAATTTAATGGGGGACGCTTCTTTGTCGAAACAGCTCCCCCTTGGTGCGACACCTCCTCCACCACAATCTTGTTAATAGGGGTGGCAATTCATGTGAAGGCATGGGTAATTAACCATATAGGTTAACTCTACCCCGACCCGTTTAATTAAACGGGTCAAATTCCTCAATCCTAACTCTTTAATTTTGTATTGGGTTTATGTTATGTTCTCGGATTATTTCAAAAAAATTAAGCCATTATATTATGTGCCGAGTTCAGGTTGTGTCAAAGTATGAATATAAGATTATATAGATTAACCATAACCTACCCATTTAATTAAATGGGTCAGGCTCCTCAATCTTAAACCTTTAATTTTGTGTTGGGTTAGCGGATCATGGAAAAAATTGTCAGCCCTACTTAGTAACAATTTCAAATCATTCTCTCTCATGGTGTATTCATCAGTTGTATCGCACTCCTCTTCAGTAAAATTTCACGCCTTTTCAAAATTTTCTTATTCTTGGTTGTATTGTTTTTCCGTTCAGCGCTCTCTGTTTCTCACATACGTACTGCACTGTCATATTTGGCAAAGATTTTTTCGACATCTGAGACTTGAGCCAAGTTGTCTTTGATTCTCAATTGGCCTTCATTTTGCTCAAGATTTGTGTTCTTGTTTTTCTCTCCCAATCCACACCGTTCGGTCTCATTTCCTCTCTCTTTGTGGCTTGGCATCGGCGACAAGGAATAGTTCTAACCTTTTAGTGTCATTTTTGTTGCATAAAATTCCAGTGAAACGCTTTTTATCAAGTGGGGATCTCCTGTTTTCCTCTCTCACTTCCTCACTTCCTTTTTTTCCCTAATGGTTAGGGTTTCTTAGGCGTGTCTACTTTGCACAAACAAATGTTACAGAATAATTTTGCTATTCTTTCAAAGAATAAACTTTGCTTATTCTATTTTCATATGGAAATTTATTTGTGTGGTTTGGTTTGGTTTATATGCAGAAGAAGAGGAAGATGGAGCCGGAAGTGGTGAATGCAGAGCTTGTGTTGCCAACTCACCTCAGTTTCAAGCGAATTCAAATGTATGAGAAGTACCCAAAAGGCCAATCCAGAGGCAGGCACTGGAAACATCTCAAGCAGATCCTTCAGGCTGAGAATTTCCAGAATTACCCTCCTGATGAACCCAATTGTAAGTACTCTTATCAACTTTCTTTTATTTACAGATACAAACTCATATTATTAATTACCAGAAAGAATTTTGAGAATATTGTGAAGTGGAAGTAAAAAATGTATTGAGTGTGGATTATAACTGCTAAACTGATTGACTGAAAGTAAATGGGAAGCCTGTGATCAGTTAAATGATGCATGAATTTCTTACCAGTAAATGGAAAGAGTATGGGATTCGTTAATTTGTTTAGCAGATTGAACAAAAATGAAGGTGGGACAAAAAAATATGGCTTTGTAGATTCACGCATTGCATGAAGGTTTCCTCCTAGTTGTCACCTTGTTGTCACTTATGAGCTTTGACCCCTTGTTGTCTCCTATTCTTCAGATGTTAACATTGAGACACCACCTTCTATGCATCCATGCAAGAGAATCTGCGATATAACAGGATATGAGGTATGTGGCTTTCCTGATAAGATGTGTTCATTTATAGGTATCTTCCACATGACGATTTATTTAGATCCCACTGTTTAAGGGTAGACTCATCTATATGGTTGACTGGATCCGGCTGTTAATTTTTTTCTTCTTCTACCGAACTCGGTCCTATTCTATTAGCTCTCACTAATTTTAATCGATGATTAGAGTAGAACCTCTTGCCCCTCCCCACCCATTTTGTTTTAGGTCTTTCTTTAAAGGTAGAAATCATAGGACTAGGGATTATTTTTCTTCCACATTCTGATTTTCTCTAAGCTGATACTCTACATTTTAGGTTGCTGAGTTAACTTGGATCGGTTAGAAATTAAGCTCTTACCCCTCCTGCCCTTTATATGTTGTTTGTTAATCTACAGGCAGTAACAATTATAGCATCTGTGTTGCCTATAGNGTCCTATTCTATTAGCTCTCACTAATTTTAATCGATGATTAGAGTAGAACCTCTTGCCCCTCCCCACCCATTTTGTTTTAGGTCTTTCTTTAAAGGTAGAAATCATAGGACTAGGGATTATTTTTCTTCCACATTCTGATTTTCTCTAAGCTGATACTCTACATTTTAGGTTGCTGAGTTAACTTGGATCGGTTAGAAATTAAGCTCTTACCCCTCCGGCCCTTTATATGTTGTTTGTTAATCTACAGGCAGTAACAATTATAGCATCTGTGTTACTTATCAAAAAAAACAATTATAGCATCTGTGTTGCCTATAGACTTTGTTCGGATGCATTGACTGTAGGAACATATTAATAGCAATGAGTAATACTATGGACCATCTTTTTATCTTCTCAAAGTTCAAAGTTGATGTGGCTTTTAGAATCACAATTTGATCAAAATTTAATAGTGATCCATCCCAAGTTCAATGGTGATTTAAAAGTCGCATTAATTTTGGGAGAATAAAAAGATGGTCTCTAGCATTACTCAATAGCAATTGTCATTTGATACAATTGCCTGAATTTCATTTTTCACTTTGGCATATCACCTTCTTTGTTCTGTGCAGTAAGTAATTACTCGTGTGTTATGCAGGCACCTTACTATGATCCCAGGACCACTCTCCGTTATGCAAATGCTGAGGTTTTTAAGCTCGTAAGATCACTTCCTAATGAGTATGTGCAAAGGTATCTGACCCTTAGAAACGCAGCAGTAGTTCTCAAGTAACTTGAACTTTCCAGTAGACAGCATCATATTTTTCCTTTTTTTTTTTCTTTCCATCCAAAATTAATATTGTGGAACATAGAGGAAGTTTTCAGAAATTATTTTGTTGTAAGATGCCCTTGATCTGCTTGCTGTAATTTGTATGGAAGGACAAAAGAATGGAATTATATTATTTGTATAGATTATAAACTATCTGGGTAATTGATTTTTGTTTTGATAGTTTGCCTTCTCCAGCTCAATCTATGTTGTGTTTCCATTTTCAGCTTGTTCTTATGGACGTATGTTAATATTCCTTTGCAACTTGAAAAGAAATAATTGATCAAAATTAATAGATTATAAGCTATATTGTAATCATTTGTTTCATGGCCGTAATTTTTCCTGTTATATTAGTAGGGTTCTTGTAACCAAAACAAGAAAAAAGTTTAACCATTATAAGTTTCTCTTTTCTGGCAAACATCTTTAAACAAATATAGTGGGGGGCCGGTGCAAATGAGAATGAAGATAGATAAAGTGACATGTGTCTTATAGCTATTAAAAAAAATGTGAAAAACACAGGCTATTAAAAAAAGAAGAAGTGTTTTTTATATGTTAAGGAATACATATCATTTTATTAAATTGGTTTATATGAATTTTTGTCTGTTTTAAAGGGGAAAAGAAGATAATCTATCGAACATAGTTACAAAAAGGGAAATAATATATATTATACTATTATCCCGTCATTATCCTACTATGTTAATATGTCATTATCCTAGTATGTTAACATGGTCCACCCTTAGTTAAGCTCTCATCAAAAGAAAGAAAAAGGGTTTAGAATATAGCATTACTCTTACTAAAAAAAAATATCTTAGTAAAAAAAAATTATCGATCGTTACGGAAGTGGAGAAGTATTTCTAATTATTAAATATTTTATTATTTATTTTACAATGAAAAGCGAATTACTTCATATAAACATGATTAGCCAAGTCAGCACCCAGGCCAAAAAATAAAAAAAAAGGTCAGCTCCCAGGCCGAAAAAAAAAAAAAAAAGGTCAGCTCCCAGGCCCAATCAGCATTGCACCGACCTTTTACCCAAAAAAAAAAAAGAAAAAAAAAAAGACGAGAGTTGGCGTACGAAGTTCGGCTATATATACACCCAATCACGAGATTGAAGAAATTTCTTGAGGGAAGAGTAGGATTTGGGAAAATCGAGCCCTAGCTGAAGCCCAAAAGCGAGCCAGCTACCTCTATCCGATCTCCTCTCTCTGTCTTCGCTTATTCTCCGATTCAGGTACGAGATTTCGATTCTCGGCACGTCTTTCTCAGTACTGTGTGTGTGTGTTTTTAATTAATTGTGTCTCCGGAATTTGTTGATCTGAAGGTCTAGGTTTTACTTTGTTAAATTGGCGGTTTGGTTGTGGGGGCTTCTGATGTGTTGTTGGGTTTTTGTTGTTGGAGGAACACAACGTCAAAAAGAAAGATGTATTAGGTCTCTTGTTTCACTTGATGTTTGGTTCCTTAAAGGGAAAAAGGAAAAGAGCGAAACTATATATATATATATATATGAAACAGAATATCACGACTGGAAAAGCTACTATTTTTCTCAGATTTGAGCTTTGTTGGGTTATTTTTTATTTTTCTTATTAGTTTTCTCGGCATCCAAACAGGGTATCGATTTTTCTGTATTTGTTGGGGTTTTGGTGATTAGAGTTTTTGTTGTACTTCAGATTATAATTGTGGGCGTGTTTCCTGATCTATACTGTATTTTTTTTTTGGCTTTTACAGATTTGTGTTGTGTAGTTTGGAATAAGGTTTCTAGTTTTGGACTTCCGAGTTGATCTTCGTTTTGGGTAGTAGTGCGCTTCTGCACATAAGGTAAGAAAGCCGAACCAAAAGTTGTTTGCTTTTGCTCCTTTTTTGTTAATTAGGATTGTTCTTTTTTGTTTGACCTTATCATTGGGTTATATGCACAGAACATTTTGGACAGAAACCGGTGTATATTATGCTTTTGAGTTTTGAAGGACTGTTCTATGTGTTTCAATCTTTTTATGGGACTTGGTATTTTTCAAGAATTTAGAAATGAAATACTCAGTATGTGAGTGCAAGAGACGGAAATACTAATGATGGTGGATATAAGAAGGCTAGAGGTATTTAGCTTTGTTGCCTAAGAGTTTTTGTAATGTGGGCATGAAATAATTTTATTTTGGAAAAATTGAAAATGATGTTGAATGAATTCTAGCATTCATTCACAAAAATCTTGTGTTTTTGGATTCTTGGTTTCTAAGATCTTTAGGAATGGATTCATTACCTTTTTGAAAGTTTATGAGACGGAGTTACTTTGGGAGATTAATTGGATAATGAGGCAATGTATAACATTACTCATTTTTTATAAGTAATTCAATCTTATTATAAAGTGTTGAGGGTGTAACCTAAGTACACAGGAAGTACACAATTGAGACACCCAACTAAGAACACAAATCCAGAAACTCTAGGGAAATTAGAAAAAAGAAGGCTATTGTGAGCAGCTATCCAAACATAGAGGGATATGAACATAATAACTTTTTACTCAACCATTGATGTATTACGTTACATATTAGTTGAATATATTATTTGTATAATTACTTATCAAAAAAATATATTATTTGTATAATTGATTAAGAAGAATATTAAAGTGTTTTGTTATTTGTTACATGCATGTGTTATTTTATAAAGCCTATGATTTGATGATGGAGGAACTAACATTGTTTTTTCTCTTCTTTGAGATGTACTTCTGGTCATCATCATACCAACATGCAGGATTTGAGCTGGTTTTTATTTCTGAATGGACGCCAAGAGGTTCATCCAATTGGTCGAAGAGAAAAAGAAGAGAGCTTTGGAGAAGAAAGAAGCCCCTTTGAAATGGGAGCAGAAGCTGGAAGCCGCTGCCAAGGCGAAGGCCGATGCCGAAGCCAAAGAGAGGAAGCTGAAGGCTGCAAAGCATAAAAGAAGATCTATGTCCGATTCTGATAGTGACAGCAGTGATGGGGGAAGAAAGTCAAATAAAAAAACCCACAAGAGGCACAGGAAGCATGCCCACTCTGACTCAGGCGGTGACAATGAAAAGAGGAAGGAGAAGAAATCCAAGCGAAAGCCAAAGAGACAATCCTCTAGCTCAAATGATGATAGCACTAACGAATATGGGAGTGGCTCTGATGAAGATAGGAAGAGAAAGAAACGAAACCACCATAAGCACAGGCATCACGAATCAAGATCTGATGATGATGATGATGGTTCTTCAAGTGATGATGATGGTGAGACAATCAAGAGGAGAAGCTATGCAAAGCGCCACAAACACCACAGGCAATTGGAAACTAATACTTCAAATGATGATAGCGACAATGAATACGGGAGTGGCTCTGATGAAGATAGGAAGAGAAAGAAGCGAAACCACAGAAGGCACAGGCATCATGATTTGAGATCAGATTCTAGTGCTGATGGTTCAAGTGATGATGATCGGGAGGCAATCAAGAGGAGAGGCCATGTGAAGCGACACAAGCACCATAGGAGATTGGAATCTAATGTTTCAGATTCTTCTGGTGAGAAGGATGATGGCACTAGTCGAAGGAGAAGTCATCATGCAAAGCACCACAAACGTCATCGCCTGCCTGAGTTTAGTGCTTCAGATTCTTCAAGTGATGAGGAAAATGGTGACTTCGGAAGAAGAAACCATGCAAAGCACCATAAACGTCATAGACGATCGCATAGTTTGGACTCGAAGCAATCTGATTCAAGTGGCCACAGATGCCATCAAAGGAGTGAATCTGTCGGAAAGTTGTCAGATGACAATTATGAACAAGTGGGTAGACAAGCAAAGGCTCAAGATTTGTGGCCACCACCACCGCAAACATAGGTGCCATAACTCAGATGATGTATAAAATCATTCACCCCGTATAAAGAGGATTCAGGCAAGATTGAGAACGATAATGCTGCTCATGATGGCAACAAATTGGGAGATTTCTTCCTACGGGGATGATCAATTTACTACATTATTATCATTTGCCTTGCTTTGCTTCGTGTTTCATTTGGCAGATTTACCGGTATTTTAATGCAGACAGCAGCAACTGCCTGTTATTTGTGCTGAAATTCTCTTTTTTGAACTTGATTAGTAATTCAGGATCCCTAACCTATTTCTAACCAATCTGTTGCTGTTTGATCTTCGTGCTTTATAAAATTGTCTCACTTTGGTCTGTTGATATGGATACCTGACGTTGAGTTTTAGCTTCCAAGTTGATTGGGCACGAACTCCGCCGACTTGACTAATAGCACCGTCCTTCATACAGTCTGGTTACTGGTCCTCTTAAGTTCGGTGACCCCCATCTCTAGCTTCTATGGTGCCATCCGCAGTAGTTCGTTTTCTGATCTTGTACGTTGATTTTAAATGGGGGGAGATTGTTACATCTT
Source organism: Carpinus fangiana (assembly GCA_006937295.1). Lineage (NCBI taxonomy): Eukaryota > Viridiplantae > Streptophyta > Magnoliopsida > Fagales > Betulaceae > Carpinus > Carpinus fangiana. The sequence continues at coordinate 29,883,385 of CM017326.1, forward strand.
GTCCTTCAATGACTGGGCTAGGGTTTATGTTTATCGTGAGCATCTATTTGAGGGTTCATAATTCCTTTTGGCATCGTCTTTCTACTCTTTAGATGTGTGAATTTGCCATTTTCAACTAGTGCTCTCAGTGACCAGCCCAATCACTTGGTAATTGGCTTCTTCTACCAACCAAGTTTTAGTGAGGAGTGAGGACTATAGAATTATGCTGATGAATAATGAATTTGCACTTTTTATGATATCAAGAATTTCATGACGTTAAATTAAATTGAAACCCAGTAATTGAAATTCTCTTTTATTAATAAAGAAGCTTTAGATGTGCTTGAAATTAGCAAATGCAAACTTTGAAAATTAGAACATGGAGGATATTGACTATTGAGAGAATATTTCATTCAAGAAGCAAATTCTGATTTCTTTTGTCCTTCTAGGTTCGGGTAGACCCTTTTATAGTCCTTCAGACCACACTTCGGAGATACTTGAATTATTGTCCTTCACATGAGATGTTTTACTTTTGTCTGTCAGAATAATTTGTTTCTTTGATTATTATTGTTCACGCTTAAAAAGAGTCATAATGCATGAATTCTATTATCCCTTTTCTTTTTCCCCTTTTTTTCATATTAATTTGTTCATCAGCATATTGTTTATGATAAATTCCATTATTTGGTAATGTTCTATTGAGAAATGAACAAAGTTTTCTTCCTCCAAATTGAATTAAAAGAATTTCTACAAATCCAATCTATTAAACTGACACGTGTCTAAAATGAACATGAAAATTAATAATTCATGTAAGAATTACATTTAATTTGGACACATCAATTTAACAGGCTGAATTTGCAGAAATTCCTTCTCGCACTTAGAAATTTGGGATTTAATCTTGGCACATAAAATATTAAAGGAAACGCATTTGATAACCAATTTGAATCATTTGGCAAGGCAGCATGGTCCACGTGACAACAGGGGTAAAGACATAATAGCAGTGGGGCTTAAACACATAGATAGATTAGGTCGAACCTCTTCCCCATGTTCACCATCTCATTCTCAAGTTGTCCTTTCTTCAGGTCAGCTCAAGTTCATTGCGTGGGACATGCATTCCCAATATAGATTGCTACAAAGTACGAGCCACACACAATGGAAGAACAGCAGGATCTCTATATATAGCCCACACATGCTCAAAAACCCCAAGATTGGTTTTATTTTTCGATGCCAAGCCGAGATAATATTCATCGGAGGGGCCAAATAAATCACTAGCTGTTGCTCAATAATAATACAACAGTATGAACTCCATTGGGTTTGTCAGAAGTTCTTTAGTATCTTCTCACTTGACACCCCATCTGCTACAAGAATTGAGGTGATTTCCTGAAAAAAAAGAAGAAGCAGACATTAATGGTGTTAATATTAAACATTGAAGTTTGATGATGATGATGGCATGATGCCTGTATGTCAGATCCAAGGATGATGATGATGATATGATGGCATCATTGAGCGGATTATGTCTCTCTCATATGCCTGCGCATTCATGTACCATTACCACTACAAAACAAGCATATATCATCATTTGCTGATAAACACGGATCAAGAAGAACAAGTGAATAACATATGGGCCATAAGCAACGAAAATAAAGTAGAAGACTCGTTATAAGAATGGATCCTAGATACTGTCAGATCCAAACAGCAGAAAGATTTCCAAATGTAATTATTGAAATAAGCTACCTACAACATAAGATTATGGGAAACTACATCATCTCCAAACAGAAACTTATTTCAACACTATATTACTAACATAGTTGTTACATTTAGCAGCTTAGACAATAATTATCTAACCCTTTTGAGAACACCCATACAGTAGGAGAGCAAGTTCAGTTCATAAATTGTGATGTGTACTACTGGTTAACTCTATCTAATCCATTTCAAGAATTTACCCATATGGTAACCTGTGGTGTGTATTACTGGTTAACTATCATCTAATCCATTTCAAGATAGTCGAAGTAATTGTTGCTAATAGGCATAAAAGAAACTTCTCTAAAGTGAAAAAATATTATCACTAAAAGTAGATGACACATTGTCAAATTCAAACATTCCATATGAGATTCTTTGTAAACTGGAGAAACAAATCATGGTAATACTATGTTGTAAATTTATAGCAATAACATTTTTCAGGGATTTTCTTATTAAATGTATTTTTTTTATCCCACTATTTTGTAGCAGAAGGTGTAAGTCATTCATCAACGTCAAGTGATTAATAAGAACAACTGAAAGAGGTCATAAATGTTGACAAATATGAAGGTCAAAACAAATAAGCGAAAGGCCACATTGTGACAATGCAATTAACCATAAGAATCTTGTTTTCCTTGTGAGAAAAGGTGAAGATAATATAGAAAATTGAAGAATTACGAAATTCTACTTTTGGAAGGTTTCATGTATTTTGAGGCAACCCTAAAAGGGTTATTATCTATTTTGAGATGAAGAAAGTAACAAATAAAAGAATTTGAACTAGAAGAGTGGCAAACCTCAGTCATCTGTTTCTGCCCACAGAGCACAGCACCAGCAGACTTAGGGCTGTAAATTTGCTTCGCTCTAGTGAAAGCAGCCTGAAAAAGCAATCCATGCAGGGAATTATTGGGTTGACTCTTGGGGACAAACAAGACCAAAGCTCAATTGCTCACGAGCTCACTCTACCTGTACATAGCCACTTTCACCAGTCCAACTGTCATCTGGTTGGGATAATACAGGCACAATCTTAACCCCAGAAGATTCCCAATCTTTAAATCTCTCCTATAAGAGGGAAGAAGCACAAGTTTTAAAATCAGCTTCCATAGGTGGACTAGATTAGCTGATTCTACAAAATACATTTGTGATAGTAATAATAAGCACACCTGATAAGCCATTCGCTTAAGGTTTCTAGCCCCGTAATAAAGCCTCACATCAGATCTCTTAGAAGCGCCAAATCCTGACTCAATGAGAGACCGGATTGGACTGAATATGAGAAAATCAAGAGAAATTAGTAAATGACAAGGAAATGGACTTGCACAAATCCACAAACATTGGCATATAAGAGGATCAAGGAACAGTACATTAAGTTGCTAACTGAATGATCCTTTCATGTGCTATTACATTAATGAACATATGGAATACAAACACTTAACCATTATAGACTAGAAACAAAGATTTGCTTTTGAGATATCTAGTCAAATTCTTAGATATGGACTGGAGATTGGAAAAATGCAAGAAAATTACACTCAAATGGGCAATATGCATTTAAGAGAATACCAAACATTTGATCAAACTCTGAACCTTCAATGTTAAAAGGTAAACCATTGATAGTATCAGCAAAATAATTCAAGAAGCTATATTTAGTTTGCATTCCACATTATATAGACAATGAGGCTCAGGCAATACGGTATAAACTGGAATCCTTCGCCAAGGGAACACTACTTTGCTAAAGAGAAGGTGACACAAAGGACTTCTGCTCTTCAAATGGAAAATTCAAATTCAAGTTTGTTTAGTAATAATCGTTGAAAAAGCTTATTCAGAGTAATTAAACAGGTATTAGATACCGAATACGATCTTTCCAGAAATTAAATCCATGGATTTTTTTTTTATATAAGTAAAAAAAAAAAAAAGATCCATAATACTTTACACAAGACAACAGCAGTCTTCGGAAGTTACATTTTCTCAAACTCAAAACGGTTCTGGTGCAAAGCATAGGGAAAAAGATATACCCTCATAACTTACCATGCTGTATTTGATAGTAGTATCTAAACCAATTGCCATATCACTTGAAGAAAAAGCAATAAAATCTCAAAAAATAAGCAGCAGTTGAACAGGCTGATATGGCAAATATTCTAGTTCATATTGGCTACAAGAAAATGTTCTAAACATCTAAACATTACGAGAAGAGTAGGACCTGGAAAATTGAGATATCATGCATGTGTATGAAAGCTTCCAAACTACACTTAGATATCATCAACACTAAACCAACCCCAAGGGGTTGGCGTAGTGGTTGAGGCTTGTAATCTTAGGGAGTATCACCCTGTAAATCCCAAGTTCGAGACTTTCTAGATGCAAACTCTCCTTTGGGGCCACACCCCCTAGTGTAAAAACCAGCGATTTATCCTGATCCGTATAGGAAAACTTCCGAGGATGCGATGCACTGGTCCGAGGTTTACTATGGGTCCGAAGGGCCCTGCCTTGTCGAGGTTCCCCGTCATAAAAAATATAAAAAAAAAAAATCATCAACACTAAACCACCTCAAGGTCTACCTAGGAGTTATTCTACCAATCTACACTTAGTTATCATACACAGTGAATACTGGCTCAAGAGGTTACCCATCGTACCTCGTAGGCTCGTACCCTTAATTATTATACACTCTAAGGTTACATCAACGAAAATAAGATAGAAGGACCATTCCTGAATTTTAACAGAAAACATGATCTACAAGATATTCCAGAACCCTTAACAGGCACCTAAATGCATTTTAATAACAAGGGATGATTACTGGTTTGGACAAGCAGAACTACTGCCTAGATGGTACAATTAGATTTTATTTTTTTTATAAGTCAACGCAATTTATAAAAAGCACAAAAAGGTGTAGCCTAAATACAATTTGAAAATTTTCCCACATAAAGAAAAAAAATATCAAGGCCCTATTTAGAATTTACAATGACAATAATAAAGGGAAAAGCTTAATCAATGATTCCTTTCTTCAAACACAATCCAAGTATCTAATTTCTCACTTAGAAGTCTTCCGCAACATTTAAACCATAAAGAAAATTCCCAATTCAACTGTTTTCGGATCTCATCAATCAAATTGAAACAATAGTTTGACCAAACCTCCCAATACGAAGTGAACTTGGTCAACATTCATCCCTTATCAAACGAACTCAGAGTCAAATCTTGCCAAGACACTTACCTTAATAGAAAACAGTCAAGAAACGATGTTCCACTAGATCCCTCAGAAATGCTTAATCACAAACCGAGCTTTTAAGTCTTGAACTTTTTATTTGGAGAAAACACACTTTAACCCCAGCGGTTAGGCCATAAAACACAAAAGCTTCCTAAAGTTTAGTCGGCAGGAGGTAATATAAATTTTTCCCCTTTTATTTGTTTTGACAAATTTAGAAACCCAGAAGCCAAAATCACACTCTATCCACAAAGTAAACAAATCAGGGCTATGTAGGGTGAGATTTCCATTGTTTTCGGAGATTACATTCCAATATCACAACCATTTTACGCATTTTCGAGTTGAAAATTCTCATTCCTTTCGGTGAGCAAAGCTAACATAACAGAAAATTATAAAACGAAAAGGACCGTTTTATAAGTCCTTTCGAGTTCTAACTTTTTTCCCAGCAACCGAACAGAAAATAAAGAGAAAATTAAAATTCAGAAACCAGACCTAATTCCCGATCCGGTGGCGAAAATCAGAACCGTAGGATAAGCCTCGGGCGGTTCGATGAGGTCGACATCAAACCCTCGCCCCATAACCTGACTGAGCTCAACCACATCGCCTTTCTTCAAGCCGCAGAGTAGCTCGGCGGTGGAGCCGGCCACGCTCTTCACTAGGAATTCGAACGCACCGCGCGCCGCCGCGAACGAGGGCGGGGACGCGATGGCCAGGAAGGAAGGTTTGTCGACGTCGGGTACTCGGAGCTGGAGGTACTGCCCGGCGCACGTGTGGGTCACGGCAAGGTCGGCCGCGTCGGAGACGTCGATGGTCACGTGGAAGAGGGACTCGGCGGCGGGCTCGATCTCGGAGAGCGGCGCTTGGGTCCAGACTGTTGTGTCCTGACGTACGGCCGCGGCGGCGACGGTGGCGAATCTGCGGCGGTGGTGTTGGTGAAGCTTTAGCTGGCGGAGGTTGAGGCGGCGTAGGATAGACATGGGAGGGAGGGGCGGGCTAAAGTACGCATGGGGAAGAGAGGGCGCTAGAGAGAGGCGCGTTGGAGAGAGAGCAACCGCAACGGACATGGTTTTTGGTGGTCAGTTGTAGAGGGAGTATATAACAAGCTTGGTCTTCGTGGCGGGGACTAGGGAGAGCAGGCCCTAAAGTAGGTGTGCCGGGTCAGGGTGGTGATGAGGTGGCGTGTGATGCAATGCGCCGGGGGTGCGTATTAGCGGCAGGGAGGCGAGGGTGTCCACGTGTCGTGAGTCTAGTTGATCCTGGAAATCTGGAGGATAAGCAACTAGAAAGATCATAGCCGTAGAATGCTTGGAATTTGGAAATCACTCAAATTGGCAATTGCATTAACATTTGTTCCGGTTGAGTGAGGATCCTCATTCCTCTGCAATTTGGACATCTCGAGACTCGAGTTGTTTGGGAATCCTTCTCTCGAAGTGCTCCAATTGTAGAACGTCTTTTTCTGTTGAAGAGCAACGGTTGATCAAGTTTGCATGAATTTTTCGCAGGAATTTCCCTTCAGTGGCAGAAGAAGTTAAAATGGACCAGTCAGCCATGGTTTCGCAGATTCGTCCTTCAAGAACTTACCTATTCTATTGGTAATCAATACTAATTTTCTGGAGGGTGGAGCTCCGTAGACACCAAATCTAGATCCCCACGTCTTCTCATGAGGAATATTTTAACTTCAAAGGGAAAAAGACGGTACTCTTTTTACAATGAAATTACAATTATTGTGTATTTTTATAATTTGAAAGTGCGAATTTAGAATTAAAATGTAGTAAACCCCAAATTAAAATGATGATCATACTGCCGCCCTACGTTAAAGGATGGTTAAAATAAAATCGAGCAAACAGGTTGATGCAATTGAACCCACGATCAGTACCAACGCTCAATATCAGCAACATTGATCCTGTCGCATTGCCGATTAGCCAAGCCAATGCTACAAACTTCATGTCAAAATTTGGCGAAATGCAAGTCCAGGAGGCCACGGTCGGCATTGGCGTCTATAGTAAATTCCATATGAAACAAGGATTTTAACATTAACACGTTTCAATGTTGAAAACACAAAAGGTAAAAAATATACATGTCTGCTTTCTTTTCCCCTTATTAAACAAGCAGCAAAAAAAAGGGGCAGGCCATCCGCTCCATTTCTCTTTTCACACTCTGCAATATGATTAAAACAGAAATGGAAATCCTGATACATTCGTTCTCAAAAAATGAAATATCCTGTTGTTTGGCATATCCATCCGCCAACACCACCTAAATTATTGGTTTTCGCAATTATCAAGAGAAGGTAAAACAAGAGAGCCGGGGTAGAACTAGGCTGCAGACTCCTTGGCAATCTTCTCTGCCTTGGCAATGACCTCCTCAATCCCTCCAACCATGTAAAACGACTGTTCTGTAAGGTCATCGTATTTTCCATCCAACACTCCCTGTCAACCATAAAACAACAAAAAACTCCCATCAGTGAAGATCACGGGCAGTGTTACCACCTGATTACAAAATATATGAATGCCCCCACATGTAGGATTGATATTTGTTTAATTAAAAAAAATTAAATAAAAGATTGATAGATCATTTTATGAACAATTGTCTCTCTCCATAACTAAAATCCTTCCAACACATTCAAATTCTAAAAGCTCAATTGGCATAAACATTAATATATATAAACCCTATTTAGATGGATGGTCAAGACATGATGAGTTTTCCTGAACTTCATAATCAACCATGCAAACTATAAATGGAGCTATAAGAAGATAATTCTCCATCAATTGAAGCAAGAAAGAGGATGAGAGAAGTACCTGGAAGCTGTTAATGCTCTCTTTCAAATCCACGTACTTGCCAGGAGCACCAGTGAAAACTTCAGCAACATGGAAAGGCTGGCTCAAGAACTTCGAAATTTTACGTGCACGTGCAACAGTCAGCTTGTCATCTTCACTAAGCTCATCCATTCCCAAAATAGCAATGATATCTTGCAGATTCTTGTAGTTCTGAAGAACCTTCTGTACCCCACGAGCGGTATTATAGTGTTCCTCACCCAATATGTGAGGAGAGAGCATTCGAGATGTAGAATCTAAAGGATCAACAGCAGGATAGATACCAAGCTCGGAGATCTATTCACATTAGAGAAACAAAGAGGTACTTAGACGATATCATGGGCAATAAGGATTCCATAGGAACTTTTACTAATTCATGAAACATGGACAAACCTGTCGAGACAACACAGTAGTGGCATCCAAGTGAGCAAAAGTTGTAGCAGGAGCTGGATCTGTCAAGTCATCAGCAGGCACATAGATAGCTTGGACAGAGGTAATGGAACCTTTCTTGGTGGTTGTAATACGCTCTTGAAGGCCTCCAAGATCGGTAGCCAAAGTTGGCTGGTAACCGACAGCAGATGGAATACGCCCAAGCAAAGCAGACACCTCAGAGTTAGCCTGCAGGATGCACCAGAAAGAACAAAGAGGATGGCAACATTAGCAAGATGATTAAGGTGATTCTTAGGGGAGGAAAAAGGTTCCTCGACAAGTAAGCTTACTTGGGTAAAACGGAAAATGTTGTCAATGAAAAGAAGCACGTCCTGCCCCTCGGCATCACGGAAATGTTCAGCCACAGTCAGACCAGTAAGACCAACACGAGCACGAGCACCAGGGGGCTCATTCATTTGACCATAGACAAGAGCACATTTGCTCTCAGCCTGAAGATGGAAATAATGCAGTTCAAATAAAAGAATAAAAAATAAAATTCAAAGAATAATGTTTGCGGGACCAAGAAACAATTTTAAGAAACGTGAAATGCATTCTATTAACCTGTTTATCACCAAGCTTAATGACACCACTCTCAATCATTTCCCTGTACAAGTCATTGCCCTCTCGAGTGCGTTCTCCAACACCAGCAAACACAGAGAAACCACCTATCAAAGAGAACAGGTACAAGTCAATTTAAAAAGTATAATCAATTAGCAAACAGTGCCTGACATGTGTAATTGCGTAAAACCAACCATGAGCTTTGGCAACATTGTTTATAAGTTCCATGATAAGCACCGTTTTTCCCACACCAGCACCTCCAAACAGCCCAATCTTACCACCTCTTTGGTATGGTGCAAGAAGATCAACAACCTGAAGACAAAAAATAATGTAAGAAAAAATTGTAACTCTTATTGCATCAGTGTTATCACACACTTGATCCTACTCCAAATTTACACAATAATCCAGGTTTTAGAGTAGAAGTGGGGAGAGAAAATACCTTAATTCCAGTAACAAGGATTTCTTGTTCAGTTGCCTGCTCAACAAATGATGGAGCTTCTCTATGGATGGGCAAAAAGTGATCGGTTTCTGTTGAAGTAATCCCAATGAAATTGTCAGAAAATTAAATCAAATGGGTAACAAACAACAACCAGCAACTGATGAACTGTTTGACATTGGAATATTTATATATTTCTTACTGAGTTCGCCCCTCTCGTCAATAGGCTCTCCAATAACATTCATGATACGGCCAAGAGTAGCTCTACCAACAGGAACCTAAAAGGCATATGATGAGCAAATCAGGCAATGGAAATAAAAAAGTTTCAAAGTGACAAAAATAACTTAATAAATAGACAAACAAACAAAACGACAACCAAATTTTGCACAAAAACAAATCAGAACACAGATACTACATAAAATCAGGACACCCATAAAAAGGTAACATCATACTATTCCTATTCCAAAACCAATGTGAATATCCTTATGTAAGCTCCGTAAAGTGACGATGAACTGGTGGAATTCCAGTGGCTAACACTCATGATAATAGCAGAATATTAATATGCAACACACGAGAGCATAGTTTGAAATGGAGTAAGTAAAAAAATGTTAACTGTTAACAGCAATCAGCACCACTATTGCTTGAATACCACTTAAAAATTAATGCACCATATAAAACCCTTGATCCATATCAAAAGAACAACACCAACACCCATTTCCCATTATAACACTGGAAAAAGAATCCTCGTTTTGGTTGTTGATAAAACAGATGAGAAAACAAATTTTAACTTTTTATGTTTTCTGTTTCAAGAGAACAAAATGTTCGTTTCGGAATCGGTTGACCTAACGGCTTTCAATTTGGGAAGTCTTAAACGATCGAAAAGACAAGTTTTGCTTCCCCACATTTTCTCAGCACAAAAGGAAAAACAACACCAAGATCTACGAGACATAGCAAGATCTGTTGCTACAGATCACAAAAACAACCAAAGGTCAGCTCATTTCCATGTATATAAGCGCCAAAATCCCGAACATTTCTCACCAAATCTCAACAAATAGAAGCATTAGCTCAAGGAAGCCAAAGAAACGAAACTCACGGTGATAGGAGAACCGGTGTTGAGCACGCGCTGCCCTCTGACCAACCCTTCGGTCCCGTCCATAGCGATGGTGCGAACCATTCTCTCCCCCAAGTGCTGCGCAACCTCCAGCACTAGCCGGATCGAGTTGTCCATCACCTCAAGCGCAGTCAGGATCGGCGGAAGCCCTTCCTCGAACCTCACGTCCACCACGGCACCGATCACCTGGCACACCTGTCCGATCGCACCCGCTCCGGTGAACTCGTCGGTGATCTTCCCGGTCTTCCCATCTCCCTTCGGCGGAGACGGAGAGGCCGGCGGGGAGGCCGCCGCGGCCGAAGTCGCGTACTGGGCCACGCGCGTCAGGAGGTAGCCGTACGGTGACGCGCGGCTTGTGGGCGATGGGGAAGCGAGCCTAGGGCTAGGGCTTGAGATCGACGATCTGGAAGAAGATCGCCGGGCCGACGATCGGATCAGCGAGGATAAGAGTTTTCGAGAAGCCATTATGTTCAAGCTTCACAGAGAGAGAGAGAAATGCTAGGGTTTGTGGACACTGGCTGTGCGACTATATGTACAGCTATGTGGCTAAAATGGGAATATTCGGTTTTTCTTTTTTTTTTTTTTTTAGTGTCATTTCCTTTTATCGTTTGATATCGCCAATGTGGGGGAACCTGCGCCAGGTCCGGCGTGTACTTCTCAAATCTGCGACTGAAGTGGAAACGATGTCGTTTGAGGTTGCTATCGGGGTCAAAAGACCTTTATACCCTCTTATGTTCACTCCACTCTCCACTAAAGTAGTAAACACCAACGATAAGTCAAAACGTGTTTGGGGCCAAATAAAGCCCAAAAGCCTGGAAAATGATAATATTCGGTAAAAAAAAATAAAAGGAATTCTCATATTTGACTAATTTGTTATCTAAAAAGTCTTTAAATTCATAAATTTAAGGGATAATTATAAAATTGATCTTAGCTTAAATTACAAATTACTTTATGTGATATAAACAATAATTTATAAGTTCTCAAGGTATTCCAAAATAGCAATTTACTTACTAAAATCAATTTCCGTTAAGGAAAAAATATAAAAAAGCTCCATCAACTATCAGTCATTTACAATTTAGATTCCTGAACTTTTAAAAGTGATAAAATGACCCCCAAACTACTTGACAGTTGTATTTTGGCCCCCTTCGTTAGTTAAGACCGTCAAGTTGGATGAAAAATACAAAACGATATCATTTTTTGGTGTTAAATTACTAAATTGCCCTTTTAAAAAAAATCAATTTAAAAAATACCCCCAAAAACGATCTCGTTTTGAAAAGGAAAAAAAAAAGGAAATAGAAAAAGAAAGAAGAAGAAGATGCGAGGACAAAGGACAAGTCGCCGGTGAAGCTGCTGGCTTGCGCGGATCGAGGTTGCCGTTTGGGGGTGTCCGGAGGTTTCCGGCCAAGTAGATTATCGCAGGGCGAGGCTGGAGGTCGCCGACCAAGTGGGTTCTCGCAGGGTGAAATGGAACCCCCGCCAAGATGGGCTGGGTGTCTTTTTTTTAGTTTCCGATCATCCAAACAGAGCGTGGGTTTCGAATATTGTTGGTCTTGAAATAAAGATTTCGTTGCTCTCTTTCTCTCGTTTTTAATTTCTGGCTGTTTGGTCACTCAGAAACAGTGAGAAAAGAAAAGAAAAGAAAAAAGATGATCGTTGCTGGGTGTCTGCCGTAACCCATTTATGTCACTTTTTAAAAAACGTTCTTGGTTTTCCCTCTCTCTGTTTCCAAGTAAAGACACAGATGAGTAGTCATATTTTGGTGGTTAATTATTTTATGGTCCAGCATTTGTTCGTGTATATATGTCTGAAAGTTAATTGGTGGTTGTTGCCATCAAACAGGTCTGGTACTGCTGCAGAGAAACCACGGCTTGTTTTCAAGCTCAAATTGCCCCAGCCCACAACAAATAGAAAAAGCCTCGCAAAGTCATTAAGGACAGAGAGGATGAGAATTACACAAAAGCTGCTATCACTATCTCCCCACGCGACCCAGCGATCAAGCCACGCCGGCAACCCCGCTTAGCCAGCACCCAGCCTCACCAGCGATAATCTACTTGGCCGGCGACCTCCAGCCTCACCCTGCGATAATCTACTTGGCCGGCAACCTCCGGACACCCCCAAACGGCAACCTCGATTCGTGCAAGCCAGCAGCTTCACCGGCGACATGTCCTTCGCCTGTGTCCTCGCATCTTCTTCTTTCTTTTTCTATTTCCTTTTTTTTTATTTCTTTTCAAAATGACGTCGTTTTTGGGGCATTTTTTTAATTGATTTTTTTTTTTCCAAAACGGCATTTTAGTAACTTAACATAAAAAAACGACATCGTTTTGTATTTTCCATCCAATTTGACAGTCTTAATTAATGGAGGGGGCCAAAATACAACTGTCAGGTAGTTTGGAGGGCCATTTTATCACATTTGAAAGCTCAGGGGGCTAAATCGAAAATGACTGGTAGTTGAGAGGGATTTTTTATATTTTTCCCTTCCTCACTGTTGGTCATAGTGCTATAATAAATTAACATAATCTCTTATTTTCCCAAAATTTTATCCCGTGCATAACCTTCCATCATCTTCATCTTTTTCCCACTTCACAAAATGTGACTGTTAAATTATTGCAAAATACTGCCAAATCATTGTGAGGAATATGAAAATGAGGGAGGACTATGCAAAAAGTAAAATTTTTGGGATATAAGATATTAGGTTAATTTATTGTACCAGTATGACATGACAAAGTAGCATATTCTATTAAGTTACTTAATGAAAATTAATTTTAGGGAGTAAACTGTTATTTTGGCCTAATCTGATGACTTATAAATTATTTTTTATACTACATATAATGATTTGTAATTTATGCAAACTACAATGACCTATAAAATATTTGCTATTCCACAGGGAGTAATTTGTAATTTAGATCAACCACAATGACCAGTTTTATATTTATCCATAAATTTAAAAATAGCAATTAATGACAAATAATTCTCACGTTATATTTAGGGTGCGTTTAATATTGTAGTTTTATAAACAAAAAGTACAATTCTAAATCAAATAGTATAAAATGAATCATTTGGAATTGCTTCTTCTTTTTCTTTTTTCTTTTTTATTATATAAAAATAGAGTCATATTAACCAAGAAAAAATTATTGAAAATTTACAATTTGAAATCACATATAATTGATTTTTTTTAAAATGCATGATTATAAATGCTAAATCGTGATTTTAAATGCCAAATAGCGATTTTTCCAAATGACTAACTGCATTTCTAAAATTTACGTTTTAAAATTACTTCTTTTTTTAAAAAAAATCACAAACCAAAACGAACCTTTAATTAGGAGCGTGATTTACGAAAATTATTATTATTCATTTAAAATTAGCAAGATGAAATATAAATCTTGTTTTTTAAAAATGGAAAACAAATGTTAGGGCTCTATATGGGGTCGGGATCCTCCCTTCACCACCCTAATCCGAGTAATTTAAGAGTTCATCTTGTGTTCATCTTAAGTTTATTTAAGAATTATGTGACTATTAAAATTATCATTTGATCAAAATCCAATAACAATCAATCACAAGATCAATGGTAATTTTAATAGCCACATCATTATTGGATGGATTTAAGATGAACACACAAGAAACTTGTAGCATTACCCTCATAATCCCTCACCATTTGGTAAAGAGGTTAGAGTATGCTTTGTTACTATTCATCACAATTCCCAAAAAAATCAACATCAGAATATTGGAGAAAATTCAGTTTATCCCCCTAAAGTTTCAGTAGTTTTTCAATTTGAACCCCAAAGTTTCAAAATTGGCAGTTTACCCCCTTGAAATTTTAAAAAGTGGCAATTTAAACCTTCTGTCAACTTTTTTTTGTCAAATTGGACGAAAAACTATGAAATGACGAAATTGCCCTTAGACTTTTTTTTTTTTTAATTTCCATAAATTTTAACGGAAAATTTTAACAGAAGGTTTAAATTACCACTTTTTGAAACTTCATGGGGATAAATTGTCAATTTTAAAACTTTTGGGTTCAAATTGAAAACCCCTTAAACTTCTAAGGGGTAAACTAAATTTTGCCCCAGAACATTCTAACTTTTTCACCTTTTTATATTATATCGTTCACTTTTTATTACTATTCAAATAAAACAAAAATAACTATAAAACAAAACTTTTTCACTTTTCCATACAACTTTTTCATTCCAAGCATTCCATCTTCTTTCCTCCCCCTTTCCTGTTGTTTTTTCTGACCAATTCAGTTGCTTTGGTCATCCCTTTACTTATGTTGCATTGCCTCCATCTGCCCTCTACCATTATGTGCTGCTCTTCGCCTCCCTATAATCAGTTAGGCTTTAGATCTAATTTTTCAAATCTAGATATAGTCTCCTCAATTGGTTTCGCTCAGTCAAGCACTGGCCCACTGTGCTCCCTAGCTCATCAGCTGGCCATCTGTGCAAAATCGCTCCATCTCATCCACCACGTGCCAGCCAATGCATTTTGCCTCCCTCCCTCAGCTGTTGTAGCTGTCTGCTAGTTTTTTATTGTGTTTTTTTGAATAAGGGTTTGGCTTCTCCTTATATATTCTTTCATGAGCGATCTTTGGGGTGAATATTTTTGTTATGTCCTTTGGGTAGAGCAAAATTAGTTTCGGTGTGAGGGTTTTTCTCCCATGGTCGAAAAAATAAAAGTTGAAAATATGGACTATTTATGTATTAAATCGAGTCTGCTTAACGCAAATATATTTTATAACTGAAGTTTGGACGAGTTAACATATGTTGAAATCATATATATGACATAATTGTAATATTTGTATGTTTTGTTTATACGACATTGTAATCTTATAACTTTGACTATGATTTATCAGAGCTTTATACTATTTGATGTAAGAGCTTTACGCTATTGATTTTTTTCAATTAATGAATATGAAAAAATTCTCCTAAAAAAATTTAAGTTTATTTTCATTTTTTAAGGCAAAATTACAATTTACTAAATACCACCTTGATTGTACAATTAGTGCTCAAAGTGTCAACACACAAGTCAAATGCCATGATTTTTAATTTGATGTGGCATTTTGTTAATTAATTTAACGATATACTGATTGATGAGTCTCTTTAAAACCGAGGTAAAACTTAATAATTTATTTGTTGAAATTGAAAACCTAATGATTAAATTAAAATCACACGCAAAAACTTAATGACTAAATTTATTTTTTCCTAATAAAAGACACATCATGGAAGAGACTATTAGAGGGTGTTTGGCAGACAACACTATCCTATGGTACTGACTACATTTAAAAAAATGAAAATAATGATTGATATAGGAAAATGAAAAAATAGTATTGGAAAGTAAATTTTTTTTGTTTTGTAGTGATTTTTTTATTTGGATAGTAGTAAAAGTGAATGATGCAATATAAAAGTGAAAATATTTTTATGTTGATTTTTTTGAAAAAAATTGAGTGAATAGTGTGTGAAATATGGGGGAATATGGTGTAGTTTAACAAACAAAGTAATTTTAGAAAGCATACTTGTGTCTAGGGGTGAAAAGGAGGTTGTGGTTAACGGTTTGTGGCTAAAACTGTTAACCGCTAACCGTAACCGCCTAGGTGGTTAGTAAATTTTACTAACCGCCTTCGCTAACCACCCGGTTAGCGGTTAACCACATCATACTAACATTTTTTTTACTAACCGCTTTTTTAGGGCTTTTTTGTTGGGCTTTTTTTGCCCATTTTGGGCTCACTTTAGACGTGTTTTTTGCTCACTTTAAACATTTTTTTTCTCCCCTTTACATGGCCATTTTAGCATTAAAAATTGCTATATACCAAAAGGTCTAAACTACTTGTTGGTCATCTTTTACACAACATATAATACAAATAAAATTACAACAAAATCATCATTTCACTTATAGTCTTGTACACAACATACAAATAAAATACAAAAAACGTCATAAACTCACATTCAACATTTTCATAAAAATTCAATAAACAAAAAAAACCCATTTCAACTAACATCATCACAGAGTAGCCCTCAAATAAGAAAAAAAATATTATTGTGGATCACTTCTGTATATTTTATATGAAATATATATAATAAAATATAAATATGTATTATATTTTAAAAAAGCGTTTAGCAGTTTTCAAAAACCCAATAACTGCTAATCGATTATAAAAGTAGTTAGCGGTTCTAAACTTTCACCCCTACTTATGTCATACTAAGAATGATGTGACTATTAAAATCAATATTAGACTTATGATTGATCATTATTGAATTTTGATAAAATGATGATTTTAATAACCACATCATTCTAGTGGGACATAAGTAGAATACAAATTGGCCTTTTAGAATTACTCTAACAAACAAGGCCTTAGCTTGTTTTAGTTTCCAAAACAAATTTATGTTTTTAAAAACTCCCGCCAAACGGCAAACCCCATTCCCTCCACACCCATTACCGGCTACAGCCGGTAACCCCGCACTCCCTCCTTAAAACGAACCCCAACAGAGCCGTGGTATTTAAGCCCACCACCACTTAATTTGTCGGCGTCCTTCTTGCGTCCGCTGTCTACCTCCATTTCTCTCACCCATCGGCTCTCCGTTCAAAGCTACACCGGACTTTCTCCACTCCTCGATGAGGGTCATCCAGTCCAGGGTTAGAATCGATAATCATCCAGAAGCAGCAGAGTCCCGTTCCGGTTCGAGACGATGAGCGCCGTCAACATCACAAACGTCGCCGTTTTGGACAACCCCTCCGCGTTCCTCAAACCCTTCCAGTTCGAGATCTCCTACGAGTGCTTGACCCCCCTCAAAGACGGTAATCTTTTTGAAACCCCTCCCATTTCTGTTCCATTATTTTGATTCATGAGCTGGAGTTCGTGCGCTCGAGCTTCATCTAGGGTTTTGCCGAATTAGGAATTTTCTTTAGATGTTGATTTGGGCTATCCGGTGCTGAATCGTTGAATATATACCGTTTGATCTTCTGCAATCGTTGATTAGTGGAATGATAAAACTACTAGTCGAATTCATTCATACTTGAATTAAATCTATGGGGAATCGCCTATTTTTAGTAACCCTAAGTATCGTGGAAAAGGTCTTGTAAGAACACATTCAATAGGGTTAATAGCTAGATAGACCTTAAAATTTTCTCTCCTATATAATCCTCTTTTTATTATTATTTTTTTAATTTTTTTAATTTTAATTTTTTATTTTTTTTAATAGAAATCAGGCTTAAATTAAACTCTGGCAACAATATTGAGAGTGCAATACTATTTTTTTAATTTAGCATGTTTGGTTTCAATAGCTTCGTACTGTGTTGGTACTTAGGCCATTCAAGCATTGGCTTAGGTAGGACTGGGAAGGTCTCAGCAGTAAGAACTTTCAATGGAAAGGTGTGTTCATGGAAAATGACATCCAAAACCTGTTAAAGGCTTTCCAGAAATGCACTTTTTTTTTTTTTTTTTTTGACTATTGGACTAGGAATTTGCATGTTTTCAACATTTGGATGATGGACTTTTGTTTGAGTTGTCTCGAAAAACTTCGTTTTTGTGTGTGCACTTAAAAGTTGGAGAGATCTATCTCGACATGACTGTATTTTTTCTTTAATATGAAAGCTAGTGTGGTGTGTTTGTCAGCAGATAGATAGTATGAAGGGTAAAGTCTGGGAGGCGTCACACCCTAGTAGAGTTTGTGGACTTTCATCACAGGAGAGTTCTAGAACTTGGCCCTACTATTTACTATTGAACAATTAATCACTGATTCATAAATTTAGGGTGATAGGTTTAGGTTGAAGTGCTCAATCTGATGTGGAAGGTCAGAAAAGGACTTGCACTTTACTATTTTTGTGTTAAAATTCATGCTTTTGTCTGAGATATGCCTTATAAAAGATTCAGTGACAAAGAAGGCCCTGATGGTATGAAAAACGCACTGGACCTGAGAGCTTTTGGCCAATTATTTTTAATATTTTCTTTTGCCCTGATTGAATAAACTAATCTTCAGCTTTAAGTATGTAGATGCTTATTTATGACATGACTTGCAGAAACATTTCTATATTTCCTCTAGAAGTGTTTTTCTGAATTCCAGCTTCCAGTTACTTGGATTTTAGATACTAAAGCGCTTTGGGAATGCATCATGTTTTGTCAATATTTTGAGGTATTCTGTACATATGCCAAGGATAAAAATGGCAGGTGCAGCAAAGCTGTGTTTAGTGCTCTCTCTATGACCACTTGGTGTCCTTGTTCCTTTCTCCTCCTACTCTCCCTGTTAGGATGGAGAAACCTAATTATAATAACTGGAAGTGTTCCAACTTTTCTCTTTAAATCTTTTGTGTGTGTGTGTGTGTTTCTCTTCCACTTGTTTGTTGTCAGCCATCCATGAAGGTAAATTTGTTTGTCTGAGTTCTGCCTTTGCCAGCATTGCCAAGTTATAACTCTGACTCATATAACCTTGCAGATTTGGAATGGAAACTCATTTATGTGGGATCTGCTGAGGATGAAACTTATGATCAACTTCTTGAAAGCGTGCTTGTTGGGCCTGTCAACGTTGGCAACTACCGGTTTGTTCTTCAGGTCGTTTTTTATGACTACTTGTGCCAAGTCCTTAAAATTTGGATGAGTGCTTATTTGCTTATCAAAATAATACTGAATTGTTTCTTGTTGGATCCCTGGCAGGCAGACCCTCCAGACCCATCAAAGATCCGTGATGAAGATATCATTGGAGTGACAGTACTGCTATTGACATGTTCTTATCTGGGACAAGAATTTGTTCGAGTTGGTTACTATGTGAATAATGATTACGGTGATGAGCATCTAAGAGAGGAACCTCCACCAAGAGTGTTGATTGATAGGGTTCAAAGGAATATTTTGGCTGACAAGCCCAGGGTAACAAAGTTCCCAATCAATTTTCATCCCGAGAACAATGAGCATGGTGAAGAACCCCCTCCGTTAGCTGAGCATGCCATTGCATCCAATGAGATTGGAGAAGAACCACTCCCTTCACCTGATCATCCGTCCAATGGGCAGTAAATCAAGTAGCTGCTGCATATATAACAATTGTGACATTCCTACTACAAATTTTGACATGCTGATAATTTTGGGTGAAATTGGTTCAACATCTCCATCCATGATGTATTGTTTTGACTGAGATCTGCTATGAAGTGCCAGTTGGAGTGTGTTATAACATGAATAATTCTAGGGATCGTTATGATATTCTCCTTTTATCTTTCCAAAGTTGAATGGCAATTTAGAAGCCATGTCAACTTTGAAAAGATAAAAAAAAGGATAAAATGGTGGTCTCTATCATTACTCGTAGTACCATTAATGCTCTTGGGTTGTTATGTACTGGTACAATGTATCAGAGATTAATAGTGCCTTAAAATTTTCAATTCAAGTTTCTGTCATCTTCCATTCTTGTACAGTGTAGAATATTCTAGTTTTATTTGGAAAGACAGTAGTCATCTTCCATTCTGGTTTACTGTAGAATATTATAGTTTTATTTGAAAAGACAGTAATGTTGTGTGTGACAGATTTGGCTTTGGTGCAGTGGTTTTTTTAACCGTCTAGTTTTGATTTGAAGCCCCCCTTTTTTTAATGAGAAAGACTGAAATTAAATGTGAACCATTAAAAAAAAAATTCTTAGTTTTTTTACAGCAATCGAGCCAAATGTGCGTGATCATGTGGAAATGAGATAAGAATTCTCTCATTTTTATTTTTATTATTATTATTTTTTTAAAGTGTTAACGTTGATATCATATACACCGATCGATATACAAATTTTAAATTTTGATTATGAAATGAATAAATTTCATTTCATTAAAAATAAAGAGGATTCTTATATGTGAAAATGTAATTGGACAAAAAAGCAACTTATGTTTAAGAGAATGAAGTGCAATGGTCCCAACTCCCAATCATTTGATAAAAAAGTTACTATACACAATTGAAATGTTTGGCATTGGCCTGTTTAGTGACTTGTTACTGTAGCAAAATTTGATTAATGTGAAAAAAAAAGAATGTTTAGTATAAAAAAAATAAAATTTTTTGTTTTGTTGTGATTTTTTTTATTTGAATAGTAATAAAAAGTGATTAATATAATGTAAAAAATAAGAATGTTGAGAGCTTAAATGTGTGAAGTATGAATAGTAAACCATGGCCATTGCCAAACATAGCCAAATTTAATATCTCTAAACCCTAAACCCTTATGCACCGAATTTGAATTTGGATCGAATTGTTTTAAGTTCTAACTCTTGAGTCATTATCTTTTTCTTCGTTTTAATAGCGGAAGGGCCAATAATTTATTATCTTACACACTGTCACACTCAATGAGATGGAGAGATTTCTTTGGATCATCAAGCTTCTTTTGTACCAATGCACTTTGACCACATCATTATGCACTTCCCGGCCATGTTGAATATTACTCCGCAGTATCAAGTGGTTGGATGGCTGCCCACCGATGGACGCTGCCTGGCTACAAGTCTTTTTCATATATTTAGTTTGACCCATCTTCTAAGATAACAGCATACCGTCATCTTTATCAGCAAATTGCGTGTTTTTTTAGGATGTTTATGAAGTCATGTTCTTTTACTATTGCTTGTTTAGTTTGACCCGTCTTCCAAGATAGCAGCATATGATCGTCTTTTCCAACAAATTTTATGTTTTTTTGGGATGATTTGATGTGTTTTTTAAATGTTTATACACACTTGACACTATTTTAAATTGGATTGAAAAATATTTCATTCGAACTGGTTTGGAAAAAATTTATGTTGTTAATTATTTATTTTATATCAAAAACTTTTATGTACATTTAATTGAAATAGTTTCATGTCTTAAAGTCAATCCAAAATTTTGAATTTGAAGGAAATTTTTGTCTCACATAGGCTAGATACAAATATGGTAACTTGTTCATAAGGAATTCTCATCACTTCAAAGGATTAAGACTCGAACTGATGCATCATGATCCAATACAAATATCTAAGAGCATCGAGAAGCCATTTTAAGTACGCTACTTAAAGAAAATTCAAATCCCTAAAATGGTCCAATATGATTTGGTGGCTACAATTTGCGACTATCGATCAAATGATTTTGGACCGTTAGATTAGATGTGTGGCTTGAACCATTTTCTCCCCACTGCCTACTACTATCTACTTACCAAAAAAAAAAAAAGAAATACTGTACTATAAATTTGTGACGGAGGAACCAGCAGGAGCACGGGGAGAGAAAATGGGCAGCAATATTATTCCAGAGCTGACGGTGGGCTCAAGCGGCAAGACGATCCCACTTGTGGGCTTCGGCACGGCCGAGCCCTCTCTTGGCGGCTCCCCTGCAACCATGAAAGAATCTATTCTCCATGCAATGAAAGTTGGATACCGACACTTTGATTCGGCTGCTGTTTACCAGTCGGAGCAGGTTATCGGAGAAGCCATAGATGATGCTTTGCGTCTTGGGTTCATCAAATCCAGAGACGAACTCTTTATCACTTCCAAGCTTTGGTGCAACAATGCACACCCCCATCTTGTTCTCCCTGCGCTACGTCAAACACTCAAGTATAGATTTTTATTTTTATTTTTTTAATAAATTTTTATAAATTTTTTAATTTTTTTTAGATTCAACCTGAGATTCATGTCAACACACAAAAAATTTCAGCAAAAAAATTAATGGTTTCTGTTAAAGTATTGTTTAAGTGATTAAATTTACATCTTTGTATTAGCTTAAACTTTTAAGATAACTAATAATTTAACATGATATTAGAACCAAAATATTTTGATATTGAACATTGACTCCGTTAATTCATTCTTATTTAAATTAAATATTCGATGTGTTGGGCTTTAAATTTACCTCTTCCTATCAACTTAAGATTCCAACGACTAGTGGCGGCTAATAATTACCAGTGACAATGTATGGATGAAAACAAAAAGAGTTTTAAACTCAAAAAATGATTTATGGTTTACTTTTTTATTTTTATTTCTACTAAAATTAAAGAAGATTTATGTGGTCAACCAAAAATGTTTTTCGGTTTGACTACAATTCTTAGTAACACAAAACAAAAATAGGGAAACATTCTCAAAAAAATATTTTACTTGGAAACAAAGTGATGGGAATAAGAATCTTGTTGTGTGTTATATATATATATTAATATATATATATACATGTGATTTGTGCAGCAATCTGAAGTCGGAGTACGTTGATCTTTATCTGATTCACTTTCCAGTAAGCATGAAGCCAGGGGAGTTTGCTGATCGGCTGCCGGTTAAGAAGGGGGATCTCCTGCCCTTGGATTACAAGTCTGTGTGGGAAGCCATGGAGGAGTGTCAAAATCTTGGTCTGGCCAAATTAATTGGTGTAAGCAATTTCTCTTGCAAAAAGCTCGAAACCTTACTTGCCACAGCAAAGATCCCTCCAGCCGTCAATCAAGTAATTAATTAATTAATTATTTTTATCATAAATGGTTTGAGATTATTATAAAATAGATATATAGATATATATGTGCTGCTTTGATTTGGAAGGTGGAGATGAATCCACTTTGGCATCAGAAGAAGCTGAGAGAGTTTTGTGAGAAGAAGGGTATACATATCACTGCTTACTCTCCCTTGGGAGCCAAAGGAACATTATGGGGAACCAACTGGGTAATGGACTCTCAGGAGCTCAAAGATATTGCTATTGCTAAAGGGAAAACTACTGCCCAGGTTATATATAATTATCTCTTTTTTATTATTATTATTTTTAAAATATTGTGATTTATTTATTTATTTATTTTTATATATATTGTGAAGATCTGTATAAGATGGGTATATGAGCAAGGGGTGAGTGTGCTTGTGAAGAGCTTTAACAAGCAAAGGATGGAAGAAAACCTTGACATATTCGAGTGGAGCCTAAGCCCTGAGGAGTGTGAGAAGATCAGCCAAATTCCACAGCGTAAAGGATGTCGTGCAGCTGATCTTTTCATCTCTGATGAATCCCCTTTCAAGTCCCTTTTTGATTTGTGGGATGAAGAGGTTTAATTAGAATTTCATATCTGCTCTCATCATTTCATTTCTATCTCTGTTCTGTTCGTAGAAGATATTTTGACGTGACATAAAAATAAAAGTCGTTGTTTCATAGTATTTATTAATGCTTTTGTTCAAAGAAGGATTTTTCTCAAGATGGATTATTATGAAATTACCATTATGCTCTATCTTACACTTTTGCATGACACTTAACCCTTGGGTGGTTGTTTAAGGCATCAAGTAAATGAATTATGATCATCTTCAGTTCTTTTAAACTGGATAATATTCAGTTAATTATATTGGATGGATATTATTGTTCTCTAAAAAAGTAGAAAGACAAAAATACTTATAAAATATAAGTAACTGAATATTATTCAGTTCAAATGAATTAAAAATGATCATGTTCCCCAATAAATTAAGGCTCTAATATGATAAATTTTTTTTTTAATAAATTAAGGCTATCAATTAATAATTGTACGTTTTTAAACAAATATGATATAGTAAAAAAAAGATAATCTCTATATAAGGCCCTCCATTATGGTAATTTTTTTATTTTTATTTATTTATTTATTTATTTTTACAATATTGAGGTGTTAAAAAATCTCTATACATGAAAATGAGAATTTATTGACTTTAGACACGTTGTCATTCCGTTTCTTTTGATGTGTACAACTCTTAGAATGTCTACTTGTTTTACTTTCCAATTTCACATTCATCATTGTAACGCCTTGATATTTGAACTAGCAAATATCGAAGTCATTACGTTGTAACTTTAGAAATATAATTTTACAGCGAAATATGTATATATGTATTTTCTTTTTCAATGGCCTAGGAATAACTTGTACAACACAATTGAGCTGACTGAAATACCTCGAGGTGTTATATATATTATTTAATGAAAATAGAGATATGGTTTCATTACAACATATGTATACACTAGGTGTACCAAATATGTGCCACATATTGCATCAAATTAATATAGTAATATTTGTCAAGTTTGCACACATTACAATATATAATAAAAGCGATTAACATAAATGAGACTTGCTTTATAGAGTAAGCATCAATCTCGCAGCAAATGATCTATCAACCATCAAAACCAATAAAGGGACCATCATCCTCACTCTCTATTCCTGCATCAAGGTCTATGTAAATATGACGTTATCATGTTTATATAGACAAACAAGTGAGTAATCTATTTTCCTAGAGACTAAAAGATTAGTTTGAGACAAAGTAAGATTAAAGAATAAAATATATAATGATGAATGAAATACAAATGCAGCATAGTGACATATTAATTTGTGTTTTATGATAATCTTTCTTCAAACCTCTCGTCATGAGCTCTCAGCCCGTTCACGTCTGTTATGTTCCTCACACTTTAGAGTTTTACTGGTTTGGTGCTGGCGACTACATCGTCCCAGCTTAGTTATATATTAAGCCTGTTGCACGGTTTTATACCTCCATCCACTGAGATATCGACAGTTCCTCACGGCAATCCACTCAACTTGTTCTTAAGGTGGCTATCTTATCAGCCCATATTATTAGACACATTATGCAACAGTTGTAATGCGAAATTATATCAATAAGACAATATAAGAATTCCTATAACAATAAAACAAAGCTAATACTCAGTAAGTACATCTATACTTACACTCTTTAGTATAGAATTCTGCTCCACTTCTGCATACAAATATATACATACAAACAATATTTACATACTAGTTCATTCTCAAATAATATCATTGTTTAAAGACCCTAATCTTTTTATATTTATTTATCATCCGTCACTTCATATTTACTTACTCATTTTATTATATAAATCTGAGATAGTTACTTATAAATAGTTTTATTCCTGAATTCGTTTTTGGTGACGAGGCTAATGGCCGATATCACTAAATAAAAACTAGTATTATAAATAATATATATAAAGTATGACTCATATTTCGGGGATGAGACCAATGGTCCGTACCACCAAAAATTTAAATGACAATAAATAAATGACTGAATTCATATTTCGGGGTTGAGACCAATGGTCCGTACCGTAAAAAATGTGAATTAAAATTTAAATGACAATAAAATAAATGAGTGAATATAAATACTGAATTCATATTTCGGGGTTGAGACCAATGGTCCGTACCGCAAAAAATATGAATTAAAATTTAAATGACAATAAAATAAATGACAGAATATAAAAGCTGTAAAGTAAATAATATATGTAATAAATATAGATAATAAGCCTTTAATCAATTTGTCTATGAACTCTTATCATTAATTAATTTATTACTTTATTTTACATCATAAGCTTATTGGGTCTGAAATAATTAGATGAGAACAAATAATACAAACAATAAATCATTATAATTACACAAGAAACACTTACCCAATAAACCTTGAAGTAGAACTCCACCAAATCTTCTCTAGGCAACTAGTTTAGAAAAGTAAAGACACTTGAACACTATAGAAAGATTTAGGCCATATGATTTTTTACTTAGAGCTAAGAAATAGAATGAAAGGAGGAGCAAGCAATCTTTACTTGCTAAGAAAGTAAAAGAACTCAAGTGCAAAATGAATTTACTTAGGCTCCTATTTATAAGAGAATGAATGGCTAAGATTCAATTTAATACTTTTGATCTAAGAGTTAAATATAAGCTTCTATAAGAGAATGAATGGCTAGGATTCATTTTCATACTTTTAATCCAATGGTTGAGATGTATTCAACTAAAAGCATGAACCTAGTCCACATTCCATGATTCTAGTCCACCTTAGCATTTTCGTCCAACATGAGGGCAGTGCACTCCGATCCATTTTTTGATATCCAAACGTAATCCGATTGACATGAAATTTTTAGGGTAGATAGAGGACTCCGAGACAAACATTTTATATCTTTGGTTCGACTTCATCCGAGTTCGTTTGACTCAGTTTTTGGCCCTTACAAAGTTTTCCACTCAATTAGACTTTAAACTACTTGCATTCCTACTTGCCCACTTGCCTTATTAAATTATCATGATATTTCTAATAACCTCATTAATAGAAGACTTCAGGCTTTCAACAAAAGTGGGTAGCCTTGATACTTTTTCTTAGTAGTTTTAATCTTTATTAGACAGTATGAAAATTAAAACATTGCTTTTTAGGCAAAAAACTAAAAAGCTTCAAATTAATTTTTGACTTCACCAAACACTAATATAAATAATGTATTCGCTAAATTGGGTTTGATTATGCCCATAAACATACTTATGAAGCTGAATTTGAGAATTAAAGTGATACTCAAAAGAGGTCAATAATCAATGTACTATATATCCTTAACATCAAATAATTGTTTAATGTCGTTAACTCATATATCATTGCTCTAATTTATTTATTATCCTTTTAATCTATTTAATATTATTTTAATAAGAGTTTTAAAATCTAGGTCGTTACAATCATAGTCCAACGTGCATAACTTTCTCCCAGGTGACAACCTCAATTTCATTTAAATTGTCAGTAGGACATGAAAATTAAAGTGTTTGTCTCCATTTGTGGTCCAACGTCAATTATGATGGCCTGAGCAAATTTCATTGCCTACCGACTTTCGACCACCTATCGACTGATTTTTACCGACACTGCTTAACCAATGGGCGGTAGGTGGAACAAATTTTTTTTGTTTTTTTTTCGACAAATTTGGTTCGGTAGGTGAAATAAAATTTGTTAACCGAACTGACTTTATCGACAAACTTTGCTGATAATTTTCAATTTTTTCACATATTGATATTATTGACCAACTTTACCGATTGACTTTCGGTGTCGGGAAAGAAATTTGGCAGAATAAGTCGGTGAAATTTCCGGTTTTACAGACATTTTGGCGAAACAAAAAATTTTCTACCAACACCGACATTATCAACCGACGCCTGGGCCTTATTGACGTAATTAGTAATTTGTCGCCATTTGTGATATAAAGTCTTGAATATAAAAATTTAATTAATAGGAAAAAATTCACTTTACCCCCTGAAGTTTCAGGGGTTTTTCAATTTTAACCTCAAAGTTTCAAAATTGGCAATTTACCTCCATGAAATTTCAAAAAGTGGCAATTTAAACCCCCCGTTAACTTTTTCCGTTAAATTGGACGAAAACTATGAAATGACGTAACTGCCTTCAGGCTTTTTTTTTTTAATTTCTGTCCATTTAGACGAAATAATTTAACAGAGGGTTTAAATTGCCAATTTTGAAACTTTTGGGTTAAAATTGAAAAACCCCTGAAACTCCAAGAGGTAAGTGAATTTTTTTCTAATTAATAATTTTGCATCACAAAAAGCGAGAAGGGAGATTTTCTCAAATAAAAATACAATATTAATATCAAAATAAATATGCTTTAATGAGAGCTATATATCATACATAAGCTTTTATTTTGTACCAGAAGTGCATAATTCTTTCTTTCCTGGAAAAGAAAATTATATCTACCATCAATTTGTTTTCATGGTTTGTTGGGAAAACCAAATCTATTGTTCCACATTAATAATTTTGATTTTCTGAATACCACGCACAGCTTTCATTGCCTGAAGAAAGAAAGAAAGAAAAAGAAAATAAGCTATTTAAAAAATCATACTTTTAGTATAAAAAAACATAATAATAATTGTTAGTTATTTTTAGTTGGCTATTTCTCGGTGATCAAAACATTGTAAATCGATCTTTTATGTTTCTCGCATCTCTCGGAGGATTGTGCAGCAGTTTCAGGAGCATGGGAAGAAGGACCGTCCGGACGGCCAGTTCTCCCGTCCGGACGTGATGCAGTAAAAGGCTCCCTACTAAAACCCGAGGGCCCCGTTCGGAAGCCCGTTCGCCAGCCGTTCGCAGACCGTCCGAACGGACAGAGTACCGTCCGGACGGACAGAGTGACCGTCCGAACGTGCTGCAGCTCCAGTACTAAATCCCGAGTGCTCCGTTCGCTTGCCGTTCGCTAGCCGTTCGAATCCCGTCCGGACGCTTCCGAACGCGCCGCACCAAAAGACTGGAAGAAAGCGATGTTGCCCTAGGACCGTTCGGACGGCCATTTATACCGTCCGAACGGCCAGTGTTAAAACTCAGTTTTTCACGTTTTATTTTAAGTGGCCGTCCGGACGTGCCAAGTGACCGTCCGAACGGTATGTTGCGGCTAGGGTTAATTTATCCTGTATTTGAGTTTAACTAGAACTAAGAGTCTATGCAGTTATATATAGATCTTTACAGATCTGTATTAGG